>OZ026614.1:101213621-101558621 GCA_964020975.1 Hermodice carunculata | reverse complement strand
AGCATGAGCAATCGGATAATCAACGAAGGCCCAAAGTGGGTCTTTCTGGTGAGAATGTTGTTCTTTTTGCCATTTTGTGTTGTAACTTGTGCTGTCTTCAGTGTTCACTTGCACAAGTTGCAGCTCTCTGACTGATCCATAGTTGTTAATCTTGAGGTAAATTATTAGATAGCCACGAACACCATTACAAACCATCAGTGCCTCACAACAAAACAACAGTACTATGTTGAATGTATGTAACAATATAGACACTGATATGTGGCCATTCAGGATGTGAGAGTGTTTGTGGAGGTGGAGAGGGGATAAGGTGGGGTGGGGAGGGGAGGGAGGGTGGCTCAGTGCACACGGAATCACATTCAGCGGACGAAAAGACAGTTCGGCCTGCTCAACCCTGGACCTCGAAGTCTTTCCCCTTGGAAAAGGCCACAGCCCACACATCTGCAGCTGATGACAAAAACTATTTCACCTTTGCTCGTGATGAAATTGGTTGGCAAATAGATTTTGTAGAATTATACATGTACTGTATGCATGTTGTTCACCTTCATATATACAGTACTTTTGCATTAAACAAAAATATTTTACTGCCATGCCAATCATTTACATTTTCTTTTATTTTATGTCAAAATATTTTTAGGTCTTCTGGAAACAGTGCTTTGTTAATGCTCTATAGTAGCTCCATGGTTAATGCATGTACTACGTATACCTGCAACTGCCAACTGGTATGGCCATTATTATGACAAGAATCAAGATTACTAACAATACCTTCGTCAATCTTTGCAAAAAAAACATCATGGGTATTGTGATTAGTTTGTATATATTTATTTATGTTCTATTTAAAATAATTTTGTTCCTCAGTCATCTCATATTTTAGAAATTTTAAACTGGAAAACTTATTCAGTGATAGTACTAATGTAACAGAATTGCACTGTTGACACTGAAATTGGCCATGCAGTGCTTCGAAAAATCAAAGAATGGCCTGTTTGTATTATGCCAAATTCCCAGAGGGCTAAGATCAAGCCCACAGAAAATACTGACCCAGGCATGTGACTTTTCTTCTCTGTTTTGTGGTCAGTCTGCTCAAAATCACAAATGAATCTGAAGTACATGTGAATAGAATGCAATATTTATATACAAAATCATGTACATTGAGCAAAGCAGATTTTGAAGTTCAACTATTTAGAATTTCGGAAAGTTCTCTGCAACACTGCAGACATAACCATGATAACAGAGTATCCTTTTAAAAAAAGTCCCGAAGATAATCATGGAAATTCAATTCTTTATCTGTTTAAAGAGGGTAGGCAAGGGGTTTCCCATACTGGGGCTTTTTAATTACCGTACTGGAAGCCTCTTATTTTACGTACTTCGTACTATCCAAAATTTTGAAAGACTTTTATTTTCTGTACTACGAACTCAAGAAAAATAATTACCTGCACCAGCATACTGAAACCCCCCCACCCCCTTCTTTAAATGCTGCAAGTCATGGTCATGATGACCATGATATGGGCCCTTTGTAAAAGGAGAGGTGTAGGAAAATTCTTTTTCCCCCCTTCACAGAAATGTGGCTGAAAAAAATTCACATGACTTTTTTTTATATATGTATCATGTATAGCTAGATTTGTTATCAAAATAAAGACTGTATCTGGTTTTGGCTTTTTTGTAATTCTTAGATAAAGGCAGATAAGGACAATTCCGTGTACTTGTTTTGCTACTAACGTACAAGCAAGCAAACAAACTTGTGAGAGGAATTCATTTAGACACGGTGTCTGTTTTACCATCATTTTTTTAAAAATAAAACATGTTTAAACCAAAAAACAAACAAGAACCAGTGAAAGGTGCCTTTGAAGAGTGACCACTGGAAGGGATGACAAAAGTTTAGTCACTCAGTGGAGGTAAAAATTAAATAAAAAGGAAAGTATATTGCAAATGTGGTCTTTGAAAGCAGGTGGTCTACCATATTGTCCCGGCCTGAAGACAGGTACAACTCTACTTCAGCTGTGGCAGATTTGAAATGTTTGGATCACAATCTAAATAGAGCATATGCAAGGTGTAACCCCGGGGGGGGGGGGGGCTACTCCCTATACCGAGCGAGCGTAATGGGGAAGTGCCGCTCTGAAGGATGCCATTTCGCCAGTACTTTCCCTAACAAAGGTATCAATTTTCCCAAGATTTTCCTAAGGAAGGTCCATAGATTTTTCTGAGACCCCTAACCAAGGTCACTGATAAAATCAAAGGGACCTAATCAAGACCAGAAGATTTACGCTCCAGCCCCGTGGACAGGGCGCATGCTGTGAAAGCAATTGACCTGTGAATAAGTTGCTGTCAGGTGGCCGTGTTGGCAGCCCTAATGAAGATCCATTATTTGGTAGGATGGGAGCCCTAATGAAGGGTCATTCTGAAAAACTTGAGCTGCACACCCCCTCCTAAAAAAGTAGGGAGTGCCCCCCCCCCCCCCGAGGGTGTAACCCTGACAATGGAAGCACAGTACAGTGGACCCTGGCATCACAGACCACCTGCCTTGAAAGACCACATATTCCAGATTCTATGCTCAGTGCTTTCCATTTTTCATGTATGTATACCACCTGTTCTTAAAAAGCACAGTTCAGTCATCCCCCTACAGGTGGTCTTTTAAGCCAGGTTACACTGTACATGTACCATATGAACAAGTGTGGCCTAACATCACCAACAAGTTCTCACCAGATGAAAATACTACCGTGGTACCTGCTGTATGTGGCCACCCCTTCTGCCAAGGAAAAGTGGCCACATTCAGCAGGTGACCTGTCACCACAGGAAAATTTTACAAAGAAATTGACTCCTGTGTCTGAGTGTATAGACCACAAAATGCAATGTGGCTGCTCACAGCAGTGGTTGCATACAGCAGGTTCCACTGTACATGTATGCACGCACAGTGCTGCACCTTTTATCTGTACAAATGGGGTTGGGTAGGCGGATGAGGTGCCCAGGTGATGACGTACCTGTGCCATTTCATTCATTCACAATAGAAGTAAGTTTATTCTGGGTACACCAGCATGGGGTGTAGCCAGGGTCAATGAAAAAGAAAATGCCCCTCGTTTCACAGCTCACTTGGTCTGGGCACATCATAGAATTTTGTGAATGCCAAATGCAATTTGCACTTTTGTGCAAGTCTTTAAGTATAAAAGATACAGGTCGTAAGTTCATGCGGGTCAGTCCCACATATCCGCTGGACAGTTCAAAACCTCAAGAGTCCACGCAATTTTGCGTGCACACCTGAAGCTTCCCACAGCATGCAATGTCTAACACGCAGAGGACAATGCTTTGAAGGTGCTTTGTTATTGTCAGAGATAACACCAATGGGGATATACTCGTTAATTTATTGTCAGCAGAATGTTGAAGTGTTCTTCGTGTGAAAAATGATGTTTGTTAGTCTGTGTTGTAGGTGTGTCAAATAAAGTTGATGGATCAGTTTAACTCTTACAGAGCCAATTTAGAGACTGAGTCAACAGCTTTCCTTGGGGCACTTTCCGCACAACACGCGGAAAGTGCCCCAAGGAAAGCTGTTGACCTGGACCAAATTTTTCACTGGGCACATAGGCATGCTGGTACTTGAATGAAAGGTCTTTTTATGAGGAATATGAATCTGGAATCATTACAGTAATCCAGCTTCATCAGCACAGCTTAAGCCGTGACTGGCACTCAAAGGGTTAATATTATAATGTGGATGATGGTGAACATTCATATTCATGAAAAAATGCAAAATTTTTATGCAGTATGTGTGCTCTTTAACTTAAACTCTTGCCTCTTCTTGCCTTGGATTTGTAGTGCACACTGAGTACACCCATCATCCATGCAGTCCACATTCATGTACTGTGTATTCCTGTGGTTACACATTTCATCCTTTGAAGTACTAGAACTGGAATAGGAAACTAATGTACTATTAGTTGATTGTATAAATTCATACCTGTCAACTGTTCCAATTTTTGCAGGGGTGTTCTAATTTGAAGACTCCAAAAATTGTTAAAACAATTTGATTTTGAGGGAAAGCAAACTGTCTTCTTTGTTTCCATGCACTTTTTTACTGGATCTCCCGATTCAAAACATATGGTTACTGACACCTATGTAGTTAGAACTTTACTGGATGATTCCCCTTTAACTTTTGAATCAGCAAAAAAGGATGTGACTATATGATAGAAATTTGCATTTAATACCATCAATATGGTATGCTCATTTAAAATTAATTTAAGTGACTGGGATCAGTCAACTAGTGTGTGACCCTCATATTTATGTACATTTAGCTGTGAACTTTATAATTCTGCTGCAAATTGTAACATGAAGGAAGTTCTGTAACATAACTGGAAAAATCAGTGATTGATAGCCTAAGGATTGAAATTTACCAAATACATGTATGCTAAATTTCGGAGACCCTATTGATAAAGTATGTTTCATCTACATGTAGGTTTTGTTTATTTTTGTAGATTTTGTGGTATGTGGCCAACATCGTCATCTTCGTTGTATATTTCTTCAGGTTTCATGATAACATCAACTACTACTATTTATCTCAGATGACTGGTGTAAGTTTACTTTAATTATTATCTTGAGATATACAATAGAAGGGTCAAAGATCACTATATCTTTTCTCCCGGGGGGGGGGGGGGAGATACCTTTCTTCATTCTTCAGGTCAGATATGCAGTAGAAGGGTCAAAGATCACTCTATATCTTTTCTCCCAGGAAAATACCTTTATTTCTAGGTATGTATCAAATTACAGTAAAACCTGTCCGGGTGAACACCTTTGATTAATGAACAACTCCAATTAGTGAACACTATTTTTTGGTCCCTTTTTTTCCTAATGTACGTGTATTTAATACGGAGTGTTCAAATTGTACGCTTAGTCAACCTGTTCTTAGTAAACACCTTAGATCTGTGAACAGTGAACGCCTTTTTTGGGGGTCTCAAACAGCAAATGTACCTGAGATTAATCAACACCCTGACTGACCAAAAAAAAAGAAAGTGAATTTTTCTTGTGTGTATTGGTGCTAATTGGGTAAAATAGGATTATTATCTCCAAAACTTGTCAAACCACCAACCATGCTGTGTATTATCTCATGTGATAAAGACAAGGAGGTGTATTACCCAAGGGTATCTACACTGCTGTGAAGAGGCTGTCTGTGGAAGATCAAGCAGGGATGCTCACTTTCAGTAGAATTGAACAAGGTCCCACTGAAGCGAAGCTCTATTGCATCACATTTACAGAGCACTTTGCCTCCAAAGCAGACCCAAGCTGCGTATTTTGTGTACTCCACTGGGGTCTGCCCTTCTTTGACAAGGTCACTGTTTTAGCGTTGGAAAAGTGACTCAGTTTCTAATTGGCTGAGTATGGTTACTATGGTAACAGGCTTCAGTACATCAGGGACCAGAGGCTGTTTGTGGTCGAGGTGACAATTATGAACTTCCTGATTGGTGTCTCAGTCAAGGGGGAGGGTCACAGTATAGTTCTGTTTCCCTTACTAGAAATAAAATCCTGTCATAGAAGGGCAGACCAAGTTTAGTAACATGGAACTTGGTCTGCTTTGCAGGCAACAGAGCACTATATAAACTTCAAATGTTTTTTTCTTAAGGCTGCTGAGCTACATGCACTAGTTAAAAATGCATTTAGACCATTGACACTGTTGCCTCCTTAGCAGACTTTCTCTGGTCCTGCGCAAGGGGCCAACACTCTATCACCTTCCAGAAAGTCTGTTTAGCAGGCAATTGACAGTGCTGCTAGCTTACAATGTGTCTCAAACAATTTTAACAACTTTAGTGTGAACACGGATGAAAAGGCCATGCTCATTTGGAGTGCTAATACAGCAGTACAGTAGTCCCTCCTTTGAGAGACCGCCCCTAGTGCCACCCAATAGGTGGTCACATAAAGCAGGTGGCCCCTCAAAAGAGGTATAAATAACATGAAAAGTACTACAGAAAGACCTTACAACCATGGTCTCTCAAAGGAGGTGGTCTCCCAAAGGAGGGACTACTGTACACAATTGTTTTCAGGTAGAATATTATTCAATAACAAAAGGCACTATGACGCAATGCATATGTGTGAACATGTACACTCAATAACATTTCTCATATTGGTATTACCACATCTGTGCTCAACACACTGGTGCTTGCATGTGTAAAGTTCAGGACAATGAGTCTCAAGGGCAGAAAGGATTTATCTCTGGCAGCTAAATTATAAATATGCCATAGTAAAAGATGCTGAAACTGGCTTGAGCCAAAGAAAGCTGGCAGAAAAGTATCAGGTCTCAGTAGGATCTGTAAACACTACTCTCAACAGGAAGATAGACATCATTGATGCTTATGAGGACAATAAGAATCCTAAGGCTAAAGGGTTCTCATACACTAGAAAGTACGATGAGCTGAAACAGTCTATGAAAGCTGCCTGGATTTAGAAAACCAAACAAACAAGCATGCGATAAGAAAAAAGTTGGTGCCAGACGAACATGCATCACAGACTTTTTCAAGGAGAGATATACTGAGCAATAGCTGAGACTAGGATTCCTGTCTCTGACAAAACTTATCGCATCATGATAATAACTGAACATTTCTATTTCTCCAGCAGACTTTTTAAACAAAGCTATGAGACTGAACATAGAATGCACATGCTCCTGTGCATCATTTTAATTAAGATTTTAAAACAATATACAGTGCAGGTGCACATGTTATTGATAATGTTTCACTATGTTTGGTGAGGACAAGACTTCAAAATACAGTTTAAAAAAAATCTTGTTTTGAGAGACCACCCCAGGACAAGCCATAAAGTGGTCACACAAGGCAGGTGGTCTCTCAATGGAGGTGCAACAACATGAGAAAGATGGCAAAAGGGACCTGGTAAACATGGTCTGAAAAGGTAGGTAGTCTTTCTCCACAGTGGTCTCTCAAAACAGGTTTCACTGTACTGGACAAGTCATTAGCCACTGAGCCAATGTGGTTAAAGACAATCTTATGTAGTTTAGATACACATATTAATTCTTTTTCCATGATTAGATTTGATTTTTTTTTTTTATGTGGACAGGGCAATATTGAGATACAGGCATTTACTTCAGCATTTTAAAACTACATGTAAATGCAAGTAAATTGACAAGTATTATCAGTGTATATGTGCACGTGCACTTCATGTCATGTTCATCAATAAAACAACCCTGACATCAGTGAACACCTCCAATTAGTGAACACTTTTTCCCGGTCCCAAAAGCGTTCACTAAAGTCAGGTTTCACTTTACATGTATATGTAAATGTATGTTCGTGGTTTCACCAGATTCACTTTCATAGTTAGTATAACACAGTCACAGACCCCATGTTGCCCCCCCCCCCCAAAAAAAAAACAAAAAACAAACAAACAGTTCTTGTACGTGACAAATATTTCAAAGCTCCCGGAGAGACAATTGAAATGCTGGGACAACAATGACTACTGAATAATTTCAGACAGCCAGCAGTCACTGCACATGCTACATACTCAGAAAACTCGTAACAATAACACCATTTCTTCCCTTAAAAATGTGTCAGATGACTAAATATGTCCGATAAATGAATCAAATAACCAAAAAAACTGAACTTTTTCCATTCAAAACTTGTGTCATTACAGTGAATATGTCACATATACCTGAGTGTCATTTTAATGAGGTTTCACTGTATATATATCACATGCATCTAGGACTTCAAATCCTGTTCGGTTGCATGCCATAACCATGTCCATGAAACAGGATAACATAGTCCCACCACTTTGGTACTGGTAACATTCACACACAGTATACAAAGATCACATCTTTCTAGGCTGACCTGTCACGCTTGGTGCAGTTCATCCAGATTATGTCTGGGAAAGTTGTTGACTGATGGGATACTCTTTACAGCGAAAAAAAAGAAGCAGGTAACATTTATGACAGCAGATGTGTCTAACTTTTAATGGGAAAAAAAGTTGCATATCGATGCAGTGCAGCTTCTAAAACTGATACATTGTACATGTATGTATTTGCATTGAAACCCCTTGCACTCGGCAAATGAGATAGCTTTTTTATTTTGTAGCTGAGGAAATACAAGACTGAATCACATGTACGTGCATGTAGGTGTCCAGTCTAATTAAGTTACTCGTTTGAAATCATGTGGGATTGTTTTGTATCAAAAGACTATTGAGGTAATTGTGGATGAAAAATGGTGAAGATATCTCGGTAAATCATCAGGCTGCAGCGGTGGGCGGCGTGACTCCATGAGTGGATAAGTCGTCCATGTTCTCTGGTTGCATTGTGTACTGAGTGTGACTTCGCAGGATTATGAAGATTGGGGGGGGGGGGGGGGGCAGATGACATGTCCCCAATCAGATCTATCTCAGAATGCTAAATTCTAAGCCAGTGATGACGGTACATTGATCATAGGAGGCACAGTGACAGTACATGTACTTCCTTTTCCCTTGCTCCCAAACTGGCCAAAACCGGCTGGTGGTCAAATGTCATCTGCTTCAATGTTTGACTAATTATTTCAATAGCAGTGAAAAATAGTTTGAGTGATAATTGTAAATGAGACTCATTGAACGACATGTCTCAAGTCAACTGCTCTCCTTGGCATGGGCTGGGTAATTAGTGCTCAACCCATACCAAGTATTAAGCTGTTGACTCAGTCAAAAATCTTGTTCTTAATTTGAAGGAGAATGGGTTAAAAATTACTGATTGCAAGACAAAGAAGGCAGGCTTTTAATGACTGATAGTATGGTCTTAAAGGTACAAGTCTTACAGCTTTAATTTTTACTTAAATGCTCCACTGTTTGTGTCAAGTGGTGGTCTTTGCTCTAGTGTGACTGATGGATGGGAGTCCCATTTCCAGAGGCTCCAAGTCTCCCGAAAAACCCAGAGTTCTCCCGATTTTTAGCACATTTTTTTCCCCAAATCTATCAATTTTTTCGAAATGTAAGAAAAAAAGGAAAACAACTGTTACAATGTTTTTACAATTGCTGGGAAAGCGTGTACTGCCTCCTTCAGATCGCATCAATACTTGAACGCATAGTAGACTCACTTAGCAGAACTTATATTGCACTCAATCTGTTATGCAATAAAGATGACAAAAGAGTGTCTGTGTGCTGCCAAGACAGCAACTGACAGTTACAATTTAACAGAGCTTGCCAGGAAGCTGGGGCGCTGAGAGAACCATCGGGAATTGTGGAAACATATGGCATGTTACAGATGGAAAAAAAAAAACATGAAACAACTGATCAATAAATAACCTGACATGCTCAGTGCTTCAACACTGAGAGGATGCTGACCGGAAAGAACCTTAATTATTTTATGTAATGAATTGTGTGGAGTAGAATTGTTCTCATTTAAATTTTATTGTTCAATACATGTAGCAGTGATAAATTAATAGAACATTTTGAGGAAAGCAGACTCAATGCCTTATTTATTGAATTTATTTGAGTGCAAGGTAGTGATGAACACAGTAATGAATAACCATTAAAGTGTGTCATCCAGAGAGAATCTTTGATTTTTATGATGAAATGTGTGGTGGTGAACAGATGAAGGAAACGACTCGCATTCAGAAAGACTATTGCCTTTTTGTGATAAAGTGTGTGGGGATAAACACATGGAGCGGACTCACTAAAGAGTGCTGTTCAGAAACATGTCTTATAATTTTGTTGAACCGAGTCTGCAGATATTAGTTGTGAGTAACAGTGTTGACTGATTTTAGCAGATGCAGATCATGCCAAATGGCAAAGAACAGAAAAATGTGATGACACCAATAGAAATATGTTAACTGTGTCATGACACATGGATTGTGATAACTGGCAAGGATGTCAGGAAATAAACTTTACAAGTTTCAAGGTGCTGATTAGTGACAGCAAATAAACATCCTTTAGTTGTACACACATGTACATGTACACACTGTTTTTTTGTCCATTTTACAACAGGAAAAATGTTCCTTTAAAAGGCCTGAAATGGCTCAGAATGGAGCAAATGAAGCCCAAATTTAAAAAAAAAAAAAAAAAAAAAACAATCGGGAAGGGGGGGGGGGGGTACTCCTGGACCCCCTAAGAAAGCTTCACACCTTGGGTACTTGCATAAAAAAAGTTCCCTATTTTCAACAGTCTATGAAGGTGCATCATGATCAGATTCTCTCTATTTTGCCTTCTTATAGCCTCTGCATTTCATCCATTTTTTTTTTCTTGTGTGTTGTTTCAATAAAGTGTTGCACAGTGGAATAGCAGCTGTATGATATTAGAGGTCACAAGTCAGTTTCTTTGTTAATTACCTGCAGTAACAGGCCACCTGTTTGTGGCCAAAAGCGTACTTTTACTACTTGACTGCCATTGTGCCATGCCCCACCAACCTTTAGTAGCCATAGATTCATACAAAACATGGATAACTAGTTTTTGTTTGGAAGATACAGGGCAAGATCCAGTTTTCCAACATCCACCCGCCCCATTGCCTCCTATGCAGACCAAGGTTGGTATTATCTCTGCTACACTGCAAAGACACAGATATTTGTGTGTTTAGCAGACAACATGCCCACCAGGCAAGTGGATTTTGAAAATCATGACTTCCATTAAAAAGCAGCTCTGCGCCCCTCCCCCTTCCAAATTACAAACCAATGTTGTAACATGTACAGTAAGGGCTCATCAGTTTTTTTTTTTCTGCTGACTGTAGACGGCAAGTTATTTTTATATTTTACTTGTCCCCATCATCAAATTCAAACCCTCTTGTCTGTCCATGCATCAATCCTATTGGTAAAATCAAATTTAATTGTACCCAGGGGTAGCAGCTGGGGTAGTGCTTTGAAACTTTGCTGGTCAAGGCTTGGTGGAATTTCTTTCCTCCGAGACTAGCAGGCATGTGAATTTGTTAGACCTATGATGGGCACGAGGCAGGTCATGTGAGCACTCTGGCAGGACCATCACAGTCCTCTTGTGTACCTTCAATTAGTATTCCGTACTGTCTTCTATGTTTTACTTGCAGTTGTTGAAGACCGCTTAGTATTTCAGTTATGTGGATTTGTATTTTCATGATGGCAGATGCCATGATGAGAGTGTAATATATGTACTGTACCTGTGATTTTCAGTTTCCAAAATTGGAAATGCAGATACATGTGGTCTTGTAGTCCTTTCAGGCACTCTCCATCATGCTGAAAAACCACCAGCTGTGCTGTCATGATTTTGTTGTCGTAGTTACCAGATCAAAGGCTGATAAGCTGTGGCTTAAATGGTCCAAAAGACTTAGTACCTTTTCTTGTCATGAAGGTTATATGATTTATCCCATTGCATAATAAGTATAGAAGCTTCTGTATTGTCCTGGTGCATTCTTGTCTTTGGTGACCGTACCTCATTGGAGCCATGGGTGTAATAAGTACAAAAGACAGTAAAAACTGGCTTGATCGGTGAATTTACCAGTCATCACTATGGAAAAAACTGTCTGCAAAATGAGTCTTCTTAAGACTTACGATTTTGATGTTGGAGGGTCTCATTACAAGCTCTGAAGTCAGAGAGAGTAGAGAACTGCTGACTTGTTTATCTGCAGACAGCGTATCTGTTATATAGTGCCTTGCCAAGGCAGGTTTCCCTGTAAATGCTTTAGAAAACTGACTTATTCATGTTGTTGATGTACCGGTACAGCAATTACACAACAGTTCAGATTAAGTTACATGGGCTCCAGACTCTTTTACCTTTACCGTGGGTCAAACATTTGGATGTCTTGCCTGTTTGTAACTTTTTGAACTTCGGGTTGAAGTGAAACAAGTTTTTGATTTGATTTGTTACCAATAGGTCAACATCATGCACTGGCCAGCGTGTTCAGTTTGAATTGTTGTCCAACACATGAATTATTTTTTATTTGTATTAGGGTTAGAACTCCAAAATTTTATATATGATAGACATCGTGAATATCTTTCTACCAAAATTAGTCCAAGAGATCGTAAAAATAGCAAAATTTTATATTTTGGATTATTCAGTACCTGAATAGAATGTGTATGATAATGGCCATATATCATCCCAGCAAAAGTAGTTCACTCCCAGCTGCAGGTATTTAACCCTTTTCCCCCTTGAATTGACTAAGTTTGAGACTGAGTCAACAGCCTTCCCTTGTGTAAATACAGCATCCAGCCCACAAGAAAACTGTTGACTTGGAGTGTGTTGCCATGATAGCTCTCATCTACAATTTTCATTCAATTTGCTCATCATTGCAGGCATTATAGAATAAAGTTTTGGTGACCTTGACCTTGTCAAGGTCAAAGACCCATGGGTGTGCAAAGAGGGAGGGGAGGGTGTCCAGTTTGTCAGCGAGGACTGTTCTAGTTTCACAAAGATGCACATGTACTGACAGTATATATACAGAGTATATATGCTTATATATATAAAGATATATAAAGATAGATAGATAGATAGATAGATAGATAGACAGACAGACAGACAGACAGACAGATAGATCTTTATTTTGAGAGGGTGGCTCAGTTAGTGAAGCAAAACACTAATTTCACTGAGGCCCTCTTAAATCAATGAAATACACAGTTAAGTATGTACACTATACAGCAAAGTTACATCAGTGGGAACAGCTATCTGCTTGCTTCACGGAGTGACATCAGATACTTGGTACAATAATATTTCTCTTAAGAGATATCAAGATAGCAGAACTTCTTACTTCATTTGGCAACTGATTCCATGTTGCTGCACCATCATAACTCAGAGCCCCTTTCATTGATGTGTACTCGTCACTGATATAAGTGGGGGAACGACTGACGCAGGTACTTTGATAAATTGCACTTCCTATATATGCATATATACTTCCTCAATAAACATGATACATGCTAGGTTCATGCTGTGCATGGGTTGCCTTGACATTATTCTTGTCATAGGGGCACTGTTCCCTTGATAATTGAGGATCTGCTTTAAGACTGATATTCCAAATAATGATGGACAGGTCTTCTATGAAGTGTAGGTTAATTGCACTTGGTGACCGCTACCTAATTCTTAAGGTCATGGGCCATTCTATTTACTTTTCTTCTAGTTTATATCGCAGAACTATTTTGAGGTGGGACCTGAATTATTAATGATAATCTGTAAAAACAAAGTAAGAATTTATAACTCAACATGACCATGACTGTAGGCCTACTCCTGAAGTCATAGGGGCAATTTTAGTAAATTTGAAGTGACCGTGTACCGGTACCTTCCCATTATATACCTGTGTAATGCAAACCAACATGCACACACATCTCATGTAGCCATTGATTGCAAGGATATAACCCCAAATAATCAGGTCAGCTGGTCAAGGTCATTTCACTACATGCAATGAAGGTCAACAGAGCACAGGGATTTCATGGGTCTCTTGTTGTATGTTTTCAGTTAGGTCTACCTTTTGCCCGTGGCAGTGCAGCATGCCTGAATTTCAACTGTATGCTTATTATGTTACCTGTTTGTCGAAATCTTATTTCCTTCCTCCGTGGCTCTCTCAAAGTAAGTCATTTTTGTTAGTTTGTTTTTGTTTGTTTGTTTGTTTTGTTTTGTTTTGTTGTTTTTTTTTTTTTTGTTTTGTTTTGTTTTGTTTTTGGTTTTTATTTATGTTTATTCTTTAAGTGTAAATACACTGCCTGTCAACAGGACTCTGAACTTTTTGGATATTTTCTGTACCTTCACTACTCATAAATTGGCATGAGGCCCCAGAAAGATCTTCCTTTAATAATCATTGCCAGTCCTTAAATTTTCCATTAAAACTTTAGTCAAGGTGAAACTGGAAGTTTTGTCCATTTGATAGAAATGACCTTTTTTCATGATAAATTTACTGGATAGAATATTAAAATAAATCTTCCAGTCCTGAAGAAAATAAAATGGTGATAAACAAGACTTTATTTTATGGGGCCTAATAATCATGTATTTTTATTATATCTTGTGATAAATTGATGACGAGCATGTATCTATTGCGTATTGTAAGGCATATTCTCAAATGCTATGATTGCATCAAAGACATTATTGAAAGCTATCATCTTTAAAAAAAAAAAAAGAAATGTGGTATGGTATTAAATGTTTACTAAAAATTCTGTATTTCTTAATTTTTCAGTGTTGCAAACGAAATATTAGGAGACAGTTGGATAAAAATATCACTTTTCACATAGCAGTTGCTTACATGATTTGTTTTCACACAGGTAAGTGCTGTCAAGTGTCGCATATTAGTGGTCAATCAAACAATATGCTTATCAAGCCACACTGCAACAGCTGACCCCAATAGTCAGTCATGTTTGGACAACTGCCAGAAAGGTTTCTGAAGCAGGAAGACAATGAGAAAGAAAGCAATGCATGTAATATTGAGACATTTGTAATAAAAATCAAGAAACTTGAAACCCACAGACATGTCAAAAGGCTAAAAGTGGTCGGTAGAGTCGTATTTGGTTACAAGACCTGTAAGTTTGTGTCACATGACCTTTGTGCAGATGGCATAGAATCTTCATTGAGCAAAATGACTGAACTCCAAATGAGGACTTAACAGGGAAGAGTCAAATGACAAATTGCAGTTTTGTGGGTGTCGGTATGGTTTGCGAGACAATAAAACGTTGTATATGCTAAACATGCAACTGTATAGTAAAACCTGTCTTCAAAGACCAGTCCTATATAGGAATGAAAAAAAATTATGGTCTGTCAAAACAGGTGGTCTTTCATAGGAGATATAACAAACTAAAGATGAAAAGTTCTTGGCAAAAGTGAAAAGTGTCCAGAAAAGTGGTTTTCAAGACAGGTGGTCTCTCGAGACAGGGTCCACTGTGTACCCAATAACCACAAGGGACGGCCAGTCTGTGTGACACATGGGGCTACTGGCTCTTTACAATCTAGTGATGCATTGTTGGTTCGTTTATTTTGCATGACATGCACCCAACAGCTAATATTCCATACTTTCATTAGGGTGTAGAGACCCCTGTGGTTAGGTGAGGTGTAGCTGGCATGTTAATCCCCTCAGTGTTCACATGCCTTGCTGGATATCTCAGTCTTTATCTTACTCTCTCCCAAACAGCTAATTACTTTCCCTGACCCAGGCAGTCGCCTGTCCTCGCATTCTGTCTCCAAAACCTGGTAGACTGTGTCACATGCACGCAGATTTTACTTTGCTGCAGGCAGTATTCATGGTTAACATCAGAATATCTAGATATATTTAGTATTTCTTATTTTTAAATTAAATGTGAAAAAAAAAAGCCTCTGCTTTCATTTCAAATCACCAAACGAATGAACTAAAAAAAAAAAAAAAAAATATGAGGCACTGATTACATCATAGTAATCAGTCCTTGTTGATTCCTTGAAGTTCCCACAGTAATTCCCACGGCTCATGCTGGGCTTGCTA
This sequence comes from Hermodice carunculata, assembly GCA_964020975.1. NCBI lineage: Eukaryota > Metazoa > Annelida > Polychaeta > Eunicida > Amphinomidae > Hermodice > Hermodice carunculata. Next base: position 101,543,308 of record OZ026614.1, on the reverse strand, counting down.
AACAAGGAGAGAAGGCTACGCCAAGAGGGCTCAAGACTGGGCATAGGTACAATGAAAGCTTGTTGTAATGATAGCGTCTGTTCACTGCAGAATTTGTCAGATAACTGAATATGTTAGATGAATGAGTCAAACTGCAAATGCATTTGTCAGATATTTGATTATAATGATTTTGCCCTGCAGTTAAGAGGTACACAGCGTATGCTGTATATTGGTTGTCATTTATTTCACGGAACAGAAGAATCGATGTTAATTTTACAGTTCAAGTTCAATGAAAAAACTAGTGTTCATATGCTAGACATCAAACTGCGACAACCCAATAAAGAAGGGGGGGGGGGGGGGGCGGGTTGCTGAAGTCTCTCTACTTTAGAACAGATAATAATTTTGCCTTAACAAAAAATACAAGGTATGGATTTTTTAAAAGAAAAAGGCAGTGGCGGGTGTGAAGTGCAGAAAGTAAAGGAGCTTCCAGAATGCTAGTATGGCAAATAAAATTGCTCAATATGCCAGTACAGAAAACCCTGCCCCCCCCCTCCCCCCCAAAAAAAAGTACATGTAAACACAAAGGAACTGCATCCCTGTCTATTACATACAGGTATTAAGTCACCAGGACTTTATGCAAATGACAAGTACAGTGGTACCTGCTGTGTGTGGCCACTAGCTGTTTCTGCCAGTCAAAGGGGCCACATACAGCAGATAACCAATCACCACAGATGGAATAACAAAAGACTTACTCTTGTGGCCAAGAAAAATGTGACCACAAAGAGCTATTGGCCTGTCATGGCAGTGGCTGCGTATACGTGTAGCAGACGCTACTGTAATACATGCAAATTGTTTGTAAAAAAAATACTGTGTATTGCTTTGTAGTCATATCAGCTAAATAGACAGGTAGATTTCCTGATGTTCAATTATATTGCCTGCGTGGACAGCCCTATTTTCCCGGCTATTATTATATATGGATTTCAAGGGAGGGCAGGGACAAAATCAGATCTTCATAGTGTGGCAAGAAGGGTCTGTCCACCCAGGCAATTATAGTAAAGTCCGAGCATATATACCTTAGACATAATATGAACCAGAGCATATCTTTAACTGACATAAAAGTTATTGTGTACAAAATTGACTCAAATGATTAATGAAAAGTCAATGGAGGTACAAAAAGGAAAGGAAATAAAAAGAAATATATAGACTTACACTTGCAGTAAACAATGGAAAAACATGGTATTGGATTTACATTTGACTTAAAATGGAAAGATTTGTATCTCATTTAATATGGAAATATTTGAAGTGTTGAGCAACCGTGAATTCGGAAGAAATTTTAAATTGTATTTTGACATCTTGCAGCTGTCCACTACTTTGCACACACGGTCAACTTCGAGGGTTTATGGCAGGCCCATGACGGCCCTAATAATGCGACACGTGGACTACTGTCTGCACTGAGCAACCTTCCGTCCTCCCCCAATGGAACATGGGTTAACCCAATCAGAATCAAGGACACTGTGAGTATAGACCAATTGCCTCATTCAATAAGTTGAGAAGGCCACCCCGAAGAACAGCTTGTTTGCCATTACTCTACCAACCCAATTTATTCATTGCCTGCTGATTTGTTTTTGTTTTTTTTCTTTTTTCTTTGAGGAGTACATTATTCTATATTCCATATTTCTTTTTCATTGTGGGATTTCCTTACTTACCTACCCCCCCCCCCCCCACCAAAAAAAAAATATATATAATGAAAATTGAGATGTAACAGCAAGCCAACATTTTTAAATTTTTTAATAAGGATGGCCTAAGGCATTAATCACAGGTTTTACATTGTCTGACATTGTCCTGGCTTGCCAGGCAGTGCAACAGTCCAAGGGTTCAACTTCCAAATGGAACTATTAATGGTCCAAGGGAGCATTGAGAATGATTTATTTATGTACAATTCAGTCACTAGACAGGGAACTTCTCTTTGTACTTGTCATGAAGACTGAAATGCACAGGGTTTTTTTTAACTTTTTTTTTGATAAACGAAAATGTTAGTGTAAATATTAAGCCCAATGAAGAAGCATGAGAGTCAGTTTAACACTCTGGACCCCAAGAGCAGATATGTGTGGGCTCTAAATTGATTTGAGTTGCTAAATATTTAGGGTCCATAGGGTGAGTAGTGGTGTTTGCTAATGGCACTTTAAAAAAATCAGTTGAAGATAATGTGTTGCGTACAATGTTCAGTGCTAAGTTTGTGATTGAGGCAAAAACTTTTCTGGTCACAATGAGCATGTGTCTAAACCAAGCTTATGAAAGCTATTGACCTGCGACATGTTTTCAATAGCAATGCAATGTATTGGCATGCTCGTATTTGAATCAAAGATATACTTACAACAAATTTGAACCTGTAGTCATTATATAATAATTTGGATGAGCACATTTTCAAACTAAGCACTGGGAAAAAAAAGTTAGTGAATGTTGTTTTGTCCTGACAGCATCCCACATTAGAAGTCTTCAAGAACGTAGCGGGCATTACCGGCGTCATCATCACCTTGGCCCTCGTCCTGATGGTGTCAGCAGCCACAGAAACCATGAGGTACTGCTCTCCTGCCCCTACAGTGGTCCCCTTCTAATAAGGCACCTTTCATTAAGGGAAGCCCCTCATGTAATCTAGGACACTATTGTGGTGCAACCAGAGTCTGTTTCTGTTGTATCATACCCATCAAGAAAGGCAACCCTGTTAATGTGACCACTTTTTGGTGCTATAGGGACGGGACCACTGCAGGTGTCTTTATGCCTTACTATTTTGCCCTTACTTAACAATTGTGGGACAATTATCATATTCTAGTAAGAGATTAATTTTTAATCAATATTATTTATATGTATCTATATTATATATATATTATACATACATAAACACATACATACAGACAAACATACAGGGCTCTGTAATTCTGTTTTCTAGTGGCAGACCTCAGGTCTAGTAAGTTGGGCATTTAACTAGTCACCTGGTCAAGATTAGGGTTGTCCATCCATGCAAATAACGTGTATATAAATATATATATATATATATGTCACAACACAGCACAACACAGCATGTATGACACTACAAGAGGTGGGAGTTTGCCTTGAATCACGAGTTTCCAAAAAGATGCTATTCATGCAGATACACATGTATAGAAGGGTGACATGTACAAGTGATAGGTACAGATACAGGCATTGGATACATTTTCTAGGGCCACCCTCTGATAAAGTCTTTGACCAGCGGTGACCTTGTAAGCCAGAATTTTAACTATGGACACCCTTGTGTCACTATACCAAGTGTATGTGGGAGAAACTATGTGTACAAGCTTACGACAGGCTATTGAATTATAACTGGAACACCATGTTTAGGCAAACATGAACATTATATATTTGTTTGATTTATGATAAAATGTATTGGACCTATCTGTTCGCAAAGTACATGTATATGTAGGCTGGGCAAGATAACTGTGATAACTGTTGACTTGGATTAATCAGTCAGCCAGGATTAGTCACTGTGATATATGCTTGAGTTGCGTGACCTCAGATAGGCCTTAAGTACATTAAATGTATTTGTACACTCATGTATTGTAGATTGCCACATCAACTGAATACAGAATTACACCAACATATGCACTGGGACCCTCCACCCCCCACCCCACACACCTCCCCTGACGTAGATCACAACCCAGAACATGCATACAAAATGTGCTTGGTTAAAATCGTAATAGAAACTAGAAATAAATAGGAAGGTTAACAAACGAAATATTATCATTTTTACAATAGAAGGCTCTTTTCTCTAGGCCAGGAGTACACAATATTCTGCTTTTTACCGCGTGGCTTTCTTGAAAAAAGAAGGGTTTGGGTTTGATATTTAGGTGATGATTGTCAAAGGATGCAATATAGGGAAACCTGTCTTCATAGACCACCCCTAGAAGTGACCAAGTTGTCTCTCAAGACAGGTGGTCTCTCATGACAGGTATAAATATCATTAAATGTGCTAGACTAAGTATCTTGCAAATGTGGTCTTTGAAGGGAGGTGGTCTCCCAATGGCATGTTCTCTCAAGGCTTGGCCCACTGTAGTAGCTGAAAAAATTGTTAGATGGCCATGAAGTTTCCACTAGAGTTGTTGATATTTTCTTGTTCAAACTGATGGGGAGTGACCAGGGTCATCTGCTCTCATTTTCTCTCAGTTTTGATTTTATATTTTCTTCCTTCATATTTCTGAAAATTTATTTTGAAAATTAGAGTGAATCTGCAATGGCAAAATGATATGCTTGCAGTATACTTATTTCAGATTGGGTATGTTTATTCAGTACAGTATTACCTGTCTTCAGAGACCACCCACACTTCAGAGGCCATTTCCAGAAAACCCAAGTCTTATTCTTCCAATGTCATCATGGCTCCAGGGAGACCATCTCTCTTTAACTCTGTAAGCTCCACATTTTGGATCGAGTCAACAGCTTTCTTTCGTATGCTTTGGGCACATTACATCCAAAGTGTGCTGTGGAAAGCTGTTGATTTGGACCATTATATTCTATGGGACTATAAGCACGCTGGTACTTGAATGAAAGGCCTTTTTACAAAGAGTATTAATATAGCATACATTTGGTACTTCAGAGAAGTTCATTTTGAGCACTTCACTTTTAGTTGCAGTTGTCAGTGAAAGATATTTTATTTGGCCCAGAGGATGGTCTTTCCAGAGAGGAACTACTGTAAGTTCTGTCACAGCAAGGCTTTGTGCTTTTCCTTATCAATCATGTTGCAACATTTACCTTTATTTTTTCAGACGTTCCTATTTTGAAATCTTTTGGTATGTTCATCATTTGTTCATCATATTTTTCATTGGCCTGGTTACCCATGCCCTAGGGTGAGTACAAAAATATTTCAACCATTCAAATGCAGAATATGCCACAATGGGGGCTTCCATGTAAAATGCCACTAACTTAAAGCCGTGGAAGCATTAGAGTTATTATATGCCATATTTAGACTGGCTTATTTTTTCAAGTGATCACGCCCGGGCCAATTTTCAAATAATGGTCCTGTAAACTTCCATTGTTTTGTTCAGGTTTTTAGTATTCTACATGTCAATAGGCAATAATATTTAATTGAGCTGTTACATGTATCACAGATAAATTCTTTTGCGCAAATGTACAAATTGGATTTTTTTTCTTCATCCAGCATGATATACAGATGCATAATCAGTACATAGACACATGGAAAGTCGTCCACGCTTGCATAGTGTTCACTCAATGAATGGCTACATTTGTGGTTGTGTCACATTCCAATTGTTTGTATGTCTATTTTGCAGGGGCGTAGTTAGACGTCAAATAAATGTAGCAGAACATGACCCCATAAAGTGTGCACCTCTCTATAAGGACTGGGGCCGGAACCCACATTGTCCAGTGCCACAATTTGCTCCAGGGACACCATCGGTAATGATATTATTGTGAAATGTACATTTTTTAATGAATTTTTGCATGTGTGTGGTTTTTTTTTTTTTTTTTTTTCCTGTTGTAATTTTCACCTTCTTGTAAGACACCACCTGGATTTGCATTAAATTGGCAGAGATTTTCCTTGGTTTCATCTGTAATAAGTTTGTTCATTAGGTGCTGTGCTGTTATTAACTAGTTTTTAGCTCTTCTGACCATACAATAGGTGGCAGAGCTTATGTTGTGGTCCAGCCGGGTATCGAACCCAGGACCTGTTGCATCCCAAGCCAGCGTTTTGCCATTATGCTAAAAGTCTGGCCCTTGAGCGCAAGGTTTGTAATTATATATTGAGATGGAACTACAAAATTTACACTTATTATGCATTAGACCAATTGTCAAATTTTGCAAAATTATGAGTGACCTTGACCTGTTTTTGAAGGTCATTATACAATATATAAAAGAACACTAAATTCAATATGGTGAGAAAGGATGAGGCTTATCCAAACATTACCTAATATGCAACGAATGTTTATCGTATATGGAACTTTGATCTTGCATGATATGAATGACCTTAATGTACTTTCTCAAGATTGCAGAGGGCATGCATTTCATGAAATAATTTTATTTTTGTGATGGTTAATACATCTCAACTTGTGTTCATACATCCATATACCAGGAGATGAACATCATACAGGCAAAGTTTCTGACATAAGGAGTCATGGTAGCACCACTGGTGGTAATAATGGGAACTAACAGGTATCAAAACACACCAAGTGCATTATTGTACTAGTAAATTGGGATGGAACTGTGAAATTTACACAAAATATGCATTAGACTAATGCTCAAATTCTTTGGTATAGGCCTACCATGTGACCTTGACCTATATTTCAAGGTCATTAAGCACCAAAGGAAAGGACACTAAATGGAATATACAGTATTGATTAAGAATGAGGCAAATTATACCAAATGTACCAGAAATGTGTACCAAGTAGAAGTTTGATATTGCATAATATGGATGCCTTTGCTAATGTCTGCAGGTCATAGAGGGAATGCATTTCAGGAATTTTTTTTTTCCTTGATGGTTGTCAGCAGAGCATTAGGTCCATGGGCCTCTTGGTATGAAGTTTTTTGGAGTTTTTTGTTTTTTAATTGATGACCAATTAGTGGACGTACATGAGCATCATTAGTACATTGTGTAATGTATATATATTTCTTGAAAGTTCCAAAGCAGATCCTCTGCAAATTTGGTAGACATGTACCTTGGTTGGGTCTCTTATCAACTTAGTTCAACTGGGCAGTCTTCAGTGATGTATTTTTTTATATGTAAATGTTTATTTTTATTGGATCAGTTTCAAGTACCTAATTTTTTTTGTCTGCATACTGTTCATTAATTTTTCATCATAACATGGAGCATCCCACCTTTAATGCCCATGCAGTATCCCTCCCCCCCCCCCCCCCATGGTCCTCTTGAGTAAAAGGAATGTTCTTTTCAAGAAACTATTTTTTTCAATAATACAGTAATTTAACCAAGGCATATGGTAATTTCTATTATCAAAGTTCATTCTGAGTGACCGTGATTATCAAAGTTTAATTGCTCAAAACAAGAAGTCTTCCATAAGTGGTTTTTAACATGATAAATTCATAGTGTAACATAAACCTGTATTAAAGTAACTTGAAAAGGTTGTCTTTCAAAGGGGTGTTGTAGCTCTCCAAGCAGGGACCACTATGGATCAACCAGATGCTTTCAAATGCATGAAAACAAGCTACAATTCACCCCCCCCCCCCACTTTTTTTATTAGCAATCCATCTTATCAGATCAAAGGAGGTCACTCATTAATAAAAGTGAAGTTTTCTATTTTCTAACTGTAAAGCTGCCACATTTAGAAGGCCTTTTTTCATTGTGGTAAGGGATTCTATTGATGTGAAATGCATAACCATGGTTTATTGTTTGCTTACTCTTTTCAGAGTTGGATGTGGGTGATAGGTCCATTAGTCCTGTACTTCATTGAAAGGTGCATCCGATTTTACCGAAGCCTACAAAGAGTCGTCATTACAAAGGTAAACAGAAAATTTGATGTGGACATTATGGAACAATTATGTGTAAATCAACACATTTCACCACAAGTGAATGATGTTTTGATAGAAGAATTTGATGAAAACAATAATTATTGTATAATGCAATCAAGAACCTCAATGATTGCTCATGGAGGCAACTTAAACATCTTTTCTTTCTGTACTTATTGATATAATTGTCGTATTCTATCATATATACGTATCTTCCTGGAAAATAATAGATATCAAGAAAGAGGAAATTCATTTGTAAGTACATATAATACTGTGTTATCATAAATTTTCCCCAGCGATCACCACTCAGGGTTATTAATATATTTTTTTATTTTTTATTTTTTGCAAGGAAGGCCATTTGGAAATATTTTACTTTGGAACTTTGTTTCTATATAGAAGTTGAATACTCCAAGAAACAATACAGGAACATGAAACTTGGAAGATTCTGTTATAAGGTCAATTGGATAAATGAAAGGATGGATAATATAAAATGAGATCCCAAAGATAAAATCCTGTTGTTTTTTGTTTTTTGTTTTCCTAGGTCGTCAAACATCCGTCAAGGGTGATAGAGCTTCAGATGAAGAAGAAAGGCTTTGTCATGCAGCCAGGCCAGTACATCTTCCTCCACTGCCCCAGTATTTCCCGACTGGAGTGGCATCCTTTCACTCTAACCTCCGTAAGCGACTTGTTTTATCCTTCACTCCATTCGACCATGTAGATATATGTGTCGTTCTTGGTGTAGAAGGATTTTTGACACCTCATTCTTCCAATATTCAAAATCTTGCCATTGCTAAGTGGTAAAAATATAAAGAGATATATACATACATACTAATAGTATTCAGATATATTTTGTAGCAAGACAAATGCCAAGTTTATAGCAGAGTATACTTTGTACTGTCTAAAATATTTATTTTCATGTATTGTGAATTTTATACAGCGGGGTATTATGACCTCTTGTTGTCACTGTTTATCTCAGCAAAATAAAAGTACACTCAAAAGTAAAATGCAGACATGTCTCAAATAGTTGTCCAGAGAAAATGATAAAAACATTGTACTGTATTCCTCCCAATAAATGCTCAGGAGACTTGCAAACTTACCCTAAAATAACTCAACATTTTGATCCTATACTTAAAATATTATGAGTATGATAGTGTACAAATTATAATGGTAAATATATATATAGACAGTATTCTAACATTATTTTCAGTTGTATTTTTTAATAACAACAAAGGTTTGGCCCAAACTTTGGGGTGCTTATAAAAGCATGGGTGCTTATTTGGAAGAGTATGGTATATGACCCTGAATCTGAGGATGAAGAGGGTATAATTACAGAACATGACAAATATGATAGCAGCACGGTGTCTACATTTCAGGCACCTAGAGATGACCATTTCAGTGTGCACATCCGTACAGTTGGGGATTGGACCAAGGCCCTGGCCGAAGCTTGCCACTATGACCAGCCTGATTTCCAGGAGTCGTGGAAGTTGCCAGCGTAAGTTTGTCAGGACCCTTTGTTTCTACATAGTCCTGTGAATTCATTTAATTTCGCTGTGTTTTTATTTTCACTTATTTCGCTGATGCTGCAAAACCGTAAAAATAAGAGCTCCGTGAAATATATTCTTAATATGGCATCGATAGGAATTATAACAGAAATAGTGAATTTAAAGTTTCAGTGAAAGGTTCAAAATGCAACAACTGTGAAAATTAATGCTCGTGAAAATACATGTATTCACAGTAAGCCATGCAATGATGATAATACAGTGGTACATGTACCTGCTATTTTACTCTTTTGGTGCCACCCTAACAGCTTTCCTCTGTCAGTATGTGTTGGGTGCATTGCACCCAAAGTGGGCCAAGGAAAGCTGTTGACCTGAACTTTTTCATTCTCCATAAGTACAGGCTGGCTGGTGTTCAATTGAAAGGACTTTTCACAAGGAAGATGAAGCTAGCACTCTTACTATGAGTCAGAGCAGTTTGATTTAAGTAGTTCAACTTAAGTCACGGTTAGCAGTGAAAAAGTTAAGTACCTGCTACGTAAGACCACCCCTTATGCCAGCCCAAAAATGGTCACATACATGTACAGTAGTCCCTCCTTTGAGAGACCACCTCTAGTACCACCCAAAAGGCAGTCACATAAAGCAGGTGGTCCCTCAAAGGAGGTATAAATAACATGAAAAGTACTACAGAAAGACCTGACAATTGTGGTCTCTCAAAGGAGGTGGTCTCCCAAAGGAGTTGTCTTTCAAAGGAGGGACTACTGTATAACATGCTGTCTTAAATTGGAGGTACAGTTACCGAGAATCTAGACTGCTGTGCCGTCAGAAATGTGGTCACAAAAGCCAGGTGGTCTTTCACAGCAGTGGTCCTAAATTGCAGGTACCTCTGTATCATGAAAAAAATGGTAGCTACAACAACATTTAAATACTCCAGATCATAAGAATTAAGACAATCCTTACAAAAATTAGCTGAAAATTTTTATCATAGTTGCTACATATATATCAATATTTTGGGAGTTAAGTTTCTCATAAATGTTGTCCCATAAATGTACAACTTAATTGCACTTGCACTGTTACTGATAATTTGGACTTATTAACCCTTTCCCCCTTGAATTAAGACTGAGTCAACAGCTTTCCTTGGCATGGGTTGGGCACTAAGTGCCCAACCCATGCCAAGGAAAGCTGTTGACCAGGGGCATGTGATCTTGATAAGTCTCGTGTACATTTCTCAGTCAAATTGTTTTTCATAACTGCTGAAATTAGTTGAAAGCACTGAAGCAGACGACATTTGACCACCAGCCGGTTTTGGCCGGTTTGACGGTAAAAGGGTTAAGTTACAGCAAGGAGTATAAAATGGAGCAAAAAAATTTCTTTTTGCATTTTACATGTTAAAACATACCAAATGTTACTTCAGGTGCTTTTGTAGGTGGAATGATCTGATCTGGAGCTGATCATTTGCATGGGACATACCTCACATGCTTTTTGGTATTTGTGTGCAGTAATGCAAAAACACATCATGCTCTATTTCTTTTTTTTCTGTTAGTGTTTCAATTGATGGACCATTTGGAACAGCTACAGAGGTGAGAACTTTGAAAGTTTCAGGAATTTTGAAAAGTCAGTTCCGGATCTTTTCCTCTGTGAAGTAAAATTGCATGTTGAATTATTTGTAATTGGATGTGAAGAACCTCCCTATACCGAACACCTCACTAAACAGAACACTTTTTCCCAGTCCCAAGGGTGTTTGGTATAGGGAGGTTTCACTTGAACTGAGCAAAACCAGCTGCTGATAAAATGGGATATGCTGCTGCAGTAATTTTCTGTTTTATGCACTTATTTTGATCATCGATGAAAAACAACTATAAGTATATGGCACACCTAGCTATGACACTTTAAAGGCAGGGGATAGTAAGCTGGGGATAATGTAATAAAAAAGTTAAGCTCAAGGCACATTGATGATAGTTGCTATGACCAGCCATGGACTACTACCTGAATTACAAGTTTGGTGTTTTAGGATATATTTCAGTACCAAGTAGACATTATGGTTGGAGCTGGCATTGGGGTCACACCATTTGCATCAGTACTCAAGGATATCTGGTAAGTTTGCATCAAGGATTGGTATGTCATTTTTTGATGTAAGAAGGAAACATAATCATGTTGATGCACACGTCCATTTCTGGTCATTTTTCAATGGGAAAAAGTTGCATGCTGATACAGGATTACATGTAAGTCCCACAGGGTTGATCCTGCACACTTGGACAGCTTGAGTGCGACAGCACTTACAACATATTAAGCTTTAAGTTGTGGACAACTTCTGTGAGTGGAGCCAATCTGATTAAGTGATCTAACTTTTGCATGCTCTGTGCAAAAGCTTCGGATACGCGAAAGTATGTTTCAGAAATTGAAGTCATTGCAAATTGTCATCTTGTTGGGCTTAATACTAAATAATCTGGAGCAGAGTACAGGCCGTGTTAAAACTGAGCTACTAGAGGCTTTGGATCCAAGCATGCATACCAACATGTTTATAATTCTGTATAAGGTACACTATCTGTTCAACATGGAAGCTTCCTCGTAATGTCACATATTCAAGCATTTCACTAAAATATACTGATCAGGAAATGTGATTGATCAGTTTGCCAAAACATACTTACATGAATGTATTTTCTGCATTTTTTATGTCTACCCAGAGCAGCAAATTGGGAAAATAATGTCCATGAAATCTTGACTGTTAACAACCATTTGGGAAAGTACATGTTTAAGCAGTTTGTGGCTAGAAAATGCTTCCAAGTCAAGCATGTTACAATTAAAACTGAATCTTTGGGAATTTTTGTGCAAATACATGCATGATTAAGCATATTGAGCCCACTTGTACTTTAGTACTTTCAATGTAACAAGATGTGAAAAACTAGAACCCACAAATGCTGATAGAGGTCACACGTTGGTGACTTATTTTTTCATGAGAAACACTCAAGAAGAAAGCAGACCAAAAACCTGGCTCTCAATATTCCTTAGCATTCTTGCTGAGAAAATGCTGAAGTACCATTTTCTATTGTTTCTTCTGTAAAAACAAGGACAGAGAAGGATTGTACCTTTGCCTTTCAGGGTATTCTTGCAAAGGACATTTGTGATAAGTGCATCATTCTAAAGTTTTGCTGAGAAACATGAAGACAAGATTGGGGCAGAAAACTGTGTCTTGGCATTTGCAGCAAGAAATACTAAGGTTTAAAACCAGTGAGGATTCATATTTGTCTAAACAGAAATGTTGAACAATGTTGAAAGACTAGTTCAGACCAAGATTTTCTTTGCATTTTTTCCCAAGAAATGAAAACTTTAAGGAATATGTTATGAGGTCTGATTACCACAACTTTTTTGACCAAAAAACCCCATGGCATATGGTAATTAAAAGCCTGTCTTGGCATCTTGGGTTTTCAAGTGGAAGGTTCAACAATCACAGAATAACCCCAAAATGGGGCCCTAGAGCTCATACATTGTTCCCCAATCTTGCAGGTACCAGCACTGTGATCCCAATGTTGAGATGAAGTTGCAAAAGGTATACTTCTTCTGGATCTGTCCCGACACAAATGCATTCGAGTGGTTCACAGATGTTGTTAAAGTTGTGGAAAATCAGATGGCCGAGGCCGGCATGAGCAACTTCCTAGACGTAAACCTCTACCTCACTCGTGGCTGGGATGCAAATGTGGTAAGTGGGGCTCAATTTGAGCCGGCACAAATTTCACCATATAGTAGTTATACAAACGGGAGCAATATTGTGCCATATCTTCTGCCATTGTAAATCATTAAACTCTCAATTTAGCCTCAGATCCTGTGTGAATTTCGTGTGTCTACCAAAATTATGAATGCATTAAGAGATTTTACTTGCCAATGGGTAGATGACAACAGCAAGTTTTCAAATTGTGTTTACATAATTTGAGATGATTTGTACAAAATCACTCGCCCAAAACTGACACATTGATGATATTCCTGGACAAATTTGTATGAAATTAAATGAGGAACAGGAGCTTCTGATGAGAGAAACCAAATGTATAAAGTATGTTAATTCAGACCAAATTGTGTTTGCTAAATTAAAAGTACATGCATGTGCACTGTTCTCTTTAATAACAACAATGCAAGACCAAGAAAGCTCTGTTGCAAGACATATGTGCATCTCAACATACTTACATACATATGTACAGACATAGTCTAAGACTGGTCATAGATGCGTACGCATGTACACACTCTGAACTCTTTTTATTTGACATAAAAAAGCATAGTACACCAGACATGAACACACACAAAACTTCTATGTAGAATGTAGAAGGCGATCGTGCATAATATGTACAGATTAGTCAGGATAACCCCATTTAAGGACACAAAGTGTCCGCTATCACTGGGGCTACCTAGGTAATGATATTTCTGTGGAAATAGATACGAAAAGGTAGAGTGGATAGGTACGTTATGAGAAAAAAATGATGCTATGACAAAATTCTTATTATGAGTGGCTAATTACTGGATACATAACAATTTACAATGCTGCATATTCTGAACATCAACCGATCAAATGTAGCTTGGTGTACTTTGAAAAGCCGCAAAATGAATCATCATGTACATACACACGTATACTAAACCTTTTCGCAAGCTTGTTTGAAAACCGATATCCATCTTTTGTTGGGAGTAACTGTGAAGCCTGTCTCGCCTTGCAGGCAAAAAACATCATTCTTCATGCGGAAGATGAACATGATATTCTGACCGGTCTCCAGCATAAGACACAGTATGGCAGGCCAAACTGGGATCAGATTTTCAGCACAATTGCCCAGGCCCATCCAGGGTAAGTTCTCCCACTGTTGCACTGGAATCCTTGTCCCAATCAGAACATAGGTCCTGGGTCAAGGATCTCTGGTTAGACAACAAATACTGGGTCAAGAGCTTTCTTTTTGGCACAGGTTGGACAGTAAACACCCAACCCCCAGCAAGGAAAGCTGTTGACCTGGGCAATGATGAGGTCCGTCAACTTTAGTTCTCATTCAAGAGACTGTGGATAAATGAGAAACGAACATAGACAAGTGCTTATCAGAGTGAGTCTTGAAATAATATCATTATTATCAGGCCAACAGAAATTTTAATTGAGTTGATCACTACAGGTAAACTGACTGGATTGACAGAGCATTGTTTGTTTTGCACATTTCTGGTACTACACTGAGAAATAGATATGGTAACTAAACCATAACAAGTTAATATTCAGTTGAAAATCAGTTCTTACATTACAGTTTTATAAATATGTTCCTTTAATTTTAACTTTTTGTGTAAATACATGTAGATAAGAAGGAATATGCAGGTAGGGCTTTAAAATTTACATCGCAGCACCTTAGAAACAATATTTTTATTGGTCTTCGCATGTACCTTATTGATTCTTATACATGTAAGTGCAATTAGGAAAAGTAAATTACATAGAATGTCTCAAAAAAGGAAATGGACTAGAATTGAACATGATACATTCATTATCAAGGGAAGAAAAAAAAGGACAAGAGGCCTTCATATAGGCATTGTGCCTGCTGGCCAACTGTTTTTTGTGAATAAAATATGTTTAAACCAAGGAAAATCAAGGCTAAGTCTTCTTTCCTTAGATGAATGGGGGTGGGGGTGGGGATGTCCTTATTAGGGGATGCACATTCAATAGATTGAATGCAGTACATAACATATTTTTAGTACGCACTCTAAAATTTATATGGCACTGATATTATCATTCCATTTGAACATATGACACTGATATCATCACTGCATTTCATATGACACTGATATCATCATTGTATTTTCATATGACACTGATATCATCATTGTATTGCATATGTGTGAAATTCATTTTTCAATTATGCTGATCTTCCAGCACATCTGTCGGGGTCTTCTTCTGTGGTCCCAAGGTGTTATCCACCACTCTACACAAGATGAGCAACAAACATTCCAGTTCCGATCCTAATGGCGTCAACTTCTTTTACAACAAAGAAAATTTCTGATATGTGCAATTCATCCTACCTCAAAAAAAAAAACAGCAACAACTTTTACTTGAAGTGTGTATACTGTACTTTTTCATTTGTTTCCATTTTATCATTGAATCAAACAATTATCTAAGTTTAATGTGCATGTTACAATAGAACAAATCTTACTGGTGTTATTACCACTGAATGTTGCAACATGTACATTGCACAGGTACTTTCATTTTTCATGATTTTGTATTCAATGGGTGAGGGGAGTACTGGCAGTCCTTGGTAATACATATAAACTGTTACTCAGCTTTCCACCGATCTGCAGGTGGGTCCCCCCCCCCCCCAGAGTCTCTCAATCAGGTTTATAGCAATGAGGCTCTCATGAATACAGTTCTGTTTTAAAAGGATACAATCATGTACATGTACATTATCGTCGTTATGCAAATATGCATCATGTTTCAGTCAAGTAATCTGTGATTTTGGGCTTATATACTTATGCTGTGTAGAATGATTTCTCTTCGTCGAATTGACTGATTACTGATTTACATGTATTCCTACATATTTTATGCATGGTACCTCAAATATTTTTCAAGATTAGTTAACAGAATTTTTTCCGGCTGCTCCCTTTTCTAGCTCCCTTGTCCTTCCATTTACACCACAGGGCCAGAATTTCATCCATTTTCGTAAAGATTCTCCTAAACTTGTCTTTCTTTAAAAAGAAAACTAATTGACAAAAACCCAAATAGATTCTCGCAAAATTTTGCAAAATTCTGGCCCTGAACCATACTTGTACAAGCAAAATTTTGGAGTACTTTTGAATATCACCTCATCCTGATTGAATATTTACTTGTCCCAGGCAATAGGACATACAAATTGGCAAGTCATGTTTGAAAGCATCCTGGCCAATTTAGTAATATTTTTAAAAGGTGAGACTCCGTTTCATTCCTAGGTTTTGAATGTTGCATCAGTGTTTTCACATATTGGGGGAATCATAAAAATCAAAACATTTACATTTTAATTTTCGTGCACAAAAACCATGAGACAAGTGGGAAAAGCTATTTAATCAGGCACAGGTGTTTTAAAAGGATAATGTTGTAGTGATTTTTCTTGGTTTAATATTTTAGCTCAGCTGACGGACAAGTCAGCTGAGCTGACGTTATCATCCGTTGGGCGTCATCCACAGTTTCAGCCATTTTTTAATAAACAGCATTGGAATACATTTGCAGTGGCTCAATGTTAGATTGGTATTCCCAGCATGCTTTAGAGAATCCTAATGCACAACTAACTTATGCATCACAAGTACAGTCTTATTATTACAAGTGTGTTTTGCAACATACTGGCATTTTTTTTTTTATCAGATGCACTGCCAAAACTCCTGAACATGCATTGGCTTAAACAATACAACTTTTCACTCAAGTGCAGCAAATCACACTTACCACTCACCTGAGCTGATATTTTGGTCCATTATCTGTCTTCTATGTTGTTTAATTTTTTACTTCTTAAAAAAAAAAATAATAAAACTTGGTAAGAATGTAATGTACCTGGACTTCATTTGTATCAAGTCTCATTACAACCTGGCATTACTATTTTCCGATTTTCAAATTATTTGTCAAATGCTGAAATATCAATGATTGTTCCTACATGTACATTTAATGGGGCTATAGTGTAAAAATTCTAGTGACGCGGATGTACTCTTCTCCAAAAATGCTGATCAAATCCCCTTCAACTTCAGGATATACTTTTGATCGGTCTCACAAAAATTGTGTCTAATGATTTACACAGCATCAACGTCTTGAAACACTTTTAATGTATTGTCATTTTTATTTTTTATTTTTTTGTGGAGAAGAGGGCAAACTTTCTAAGGGTATCTTCTCTCAAGTTTCAAAGCTGGTTGTTCAAAAGAAATGTGCACATTATCTCAGGCCTGCATTTCCTTACTTGTTCACATTGATGACCTTGAGGTAACTCCCAGGGTCACCATCAATTGTAGATTTGATAATTTAGTTTTGGATGATACTGGAGGATCCTCTCGGCCTACGTCTGTTAAATTGCTCCATATACATGGTATGCAAAGTGTTAATTTGGAGTTGCATTTAAATTACCTTAAAAGCTAAATACAAACATCAATATCAAAGGGTAATAAATGTTAATTTAATTTAAGGATGGCAATTGAACTATTTAAGCTGGGACTCTGTTGTTGTACATTGTCTGAAACCAACAAAAGGACCAAGTGTAGACACCATAATAATCTTTGATCTGATTTCCAAGGTTGCATGACCATTGTAATGAAAGACAGTCACTGTAACATGTATGGCAACAAGTTAAGAACAGTGTAAGCAAGGCCACTGTAGTCCATGAAAGCAAACCCAGCTGAGCACAGGACTGTCACAGTCCTGTTGTATATCAATTACATGCAAACTATGGATGCTCACTGTTTTGGAAATTCATTGAAGAATTGGCTTTGAAAGCTTTATAAAAGTTCACTATGAGGGTCAATTTTAGACTATACATGGGTGACCTTGATCTAATACCCAAGGTCACAAGGCCATTACAATCAATAAAAGCAAACCCAGATGAGCACAGGACTGTCACAGTCCTGTTTTGTGTGGCTTACATACAAACTATGGATGTTCACTGTTTTGGAAATTCATAGAAGAATTGGCTTTGAAAGCTACGTACACATGCTGGGTAGTCTGTGATGATCATCTTGAATTTCACTTGAATTATTAAAGAATTACATGTAGAATATCCTATTTACAATGGTATGATTTATACTTGTTGTAATTCATTAATTCTGTTTTTGAAAATATAAATGAACCAAGGAGACTTCCATAATTCCAGTATTCTGGATTGTATAAAACATCATGAAAGCAACTGAATGTCGCTAATTATGTATTACATGACTGAATGTACAGGTTCAAGTGCCAATTTTGCTAATTGTTTATTGTTGTTCATTGGGCTTCCTGAAAAGTATGGCTCATTATCTTATCAATCATATTGGGGTTATTTGAAACACCTGTACTATTATACCTGCATGTATGCTTTATCAGTCCAGAGTCCTTTTGATTAGTAAAAACTGATGACCGATAACTTTCATGAAAGACTGGTTCAAGCATAGTACATGTAATAGGCAATTTTGACATACATGTATGTACCACTGTTAAAATTACTGGTATTGGAAATCATCTAAAGTTTCATAGTAACCCAGCTGTTTGTGTTCATTTATATATGTGGATGATAGGCCAAAAATTTGTGATACAAGTTGGCATTACCTTGCGGATGTAGGGCATTATTATGTCACTTAAGGTACTGCCACAGTATTAATTTCTTAACATACTGCATAAATGGTGAGATTGTAGAAGAGGCCCTCATATAGGCTGGTGAGCTTGTCGGCCAATTGTTTTTTTTTTTTGCCTATAAAATATGTTTAAATCAATGATGGGATCGCCAAAAGGGAAATATATTATATATATATATATATTGTGGTAAATCTAAATATGAAATGATTCTGAAAATTTTATTCCATTAGCTTCAAAAGCAAGCACTCGTTTTAGGGTTATTGTAACATACAATCTAATGGAACTACACAACTCTAGTCCAAAAGAATTTTGTGTATTGGATTGTGTATTCAGCTAAATGCATGGGCAAATAACACTGCTGATAGTCACCATTTTTATTGCCAGGGACATGCATTGATATGTATAGATGTTAACTGAATGCAGTGCCCATAATTGTAACTTCAGTTAAAGCCAACTTTATAGATTTATACAAAACATTACACATACCATTTCTCAGTGAGCATTTTTTTCATATATTACTGACCTGATATGAACAAAAATGGAAACTTTGTTGGAAAATGCAGCATATGATATGCAGAACTGGGCTGCCCCATCTCATGACATTCTCAGTTGTGTAATAATAGCATTCTCTTTGTTTGGCTCCAAAAGTGGGAGAAATGGACAGATTCATTTGCCATAAAGGACACAACATTAATAGCTGTGACTTTGATGTAAATTATCATAAATCATGTTTAGCAGCTGTTCATTATCAATACTTGCCATTTGTTTTCATCACTGATTGTCACCCAGTGCAATACAGGTATGTATATATATTTGCAACATATTTCATAAAATGGCAATAATTTTTATTATTACAGGAATTTACACATAAATGTGTGAATTAGTCGGGCAGGTCAAATAATGAACTCTTTCAGTGCCAATCATAACTTAAGTCGATCTACTAAAGTCAAACTAGTCTGAATTGTCATTAGGATCGTATTCCTCGTAAAAAGACCTTTCATTCAAGTACCAGCATGCTTATAGTTCCACAGAAAATATCCAAAGTCAACAGCTTTTCTCAGCAAGCATTGCAACCAATGCACACTGAGTAAAGCTGTTGACTCAGTCCCAAATTTGGCACTTGAAGAGTTACAAAGTCTGGTTTTCATGTTTATAGTACAGTGGTCCCTGTCACCAGAGACCACCCCTACAGCGACAAAAAGTGGTCTTATGAGACAGTTGGTCTTTCATGACCGGTAAATTTACGTGGGAATATCAGGACTTGGGAAGCTGAAAAGTGGTCTGTTATAAGAGGGTGGTCTCTCATGATAGGGACTACTGTACCAAACTATTCTGTACCTCCATGCAAGTCTTGTTTCACAGAAGGAAAATACGTGGAGCTTAACTCTTTCAGTGCAAACTGCAACTGAAGTCAAACTACTTCAAAAGAACTGCTCTGAATTACAATAAGGATGCTAAAAACAGTGCGAGTTCCTTCTAAAAAGGCCTTTCATTCAAGTACCAGGACTCCTGTTATTACTTCAAATATAGTGGGCAACAGTTTTCCTCGGCTCACCGAGGAAAGCTGTTGACTCAGTCCAAAAATGTGGTACTGAAAGAGTTTAACCTCTTGTGACCAGAATGAGACTGAGTCAACAGTTTTCTCTGATGTGTGTTGGGTGCAGTGCACCCACCCTGCAGGGAAGGAAAGCTATGGGCAAGGAATGCTGTTCACCTGGGACATTGCTGCCATGATGTTTCTAATTTACGTCTGGGCGCTTTTGGTAGGAATACAGTCAAATGACTCGACAGCAATAACGCAACAGGTTTGGGTGTTGAAACTTGATGTAACTTACATTTTGGTAAATAGGGGTATGCATAATTATTAGCATGCTTTTTACATGCTACAAGTCCAGCAAATTTTGAAACCAAAGGAGAACTATTCTTGTATAGTATTCACGGTCACAACAGCAGAACTCTGAAATCCTGTTGTTAACTTGCAATGCATTCTGTGTTAACAATTTTTAGCACTATTTCTAGCTAGAAATGATGGAAAAGCTGATAATGTGAGGTAAAAAAAGACACAGCTGAAAATTTGACTTGTAACTTGCCAGATAAACTTTCCTTGTTGAAACGTTTCCAATGGCAAAAGTGGCGAAAGATGTGGGCGTAGACTTGCATATATGGTTTATATAACTAAACAAAAACACATCATAAATATCATTGGATGCTGTCTCTGAACTTGGCTCAAAGAAGTAGAATGATAATTTAGTTAATCTTCCATAAGATTGTGACAGAAAATTAAAAAAAATATATACATTGCAAGCAAAAGACAAAGTGAGTGCTAAAACCTCAGGGTGCACCATTGTCAGAAAGATATTTTTCTGTGTGTTTACATGCTTGAAAATGAGTCCTATATCAGTATGTGTACAGTGTTAATATGAAACAGTTAAGAAATACCCAAAATACCAAAAAACATCTGACATTACATGAAAGATTAATACAGTGAATATTTCTTTATTAAAGATGTTCAGAACTTGGTTTAAGGTGACAATTTCTTGTCTTGTGAGTAATTCATCAGAACTGGCAGTGTACTTGTAATAATTTGTGAGATTGAATAAGGATAATAGTGAACATGGCACAGTGATATGCATGCAGAGCACTGTTGAGGTTGCAGGCAACCTCACCAACTTTCTACATACTAAAGGAAGAACTTAAATTTGATATATTCATCTACCCTGAATGAAGCATGGTATGTAATGTTAAAAAAAGAACTAATTTGTGTTGAATAGTGGGCAGCAAATGTGTTGTACAAATGACAATAAACTATTTTTAAAGTCAGAACTGTATTTGTTTTGTATTCCACTCTTTTCTTTAAAACTCAGTTAAAAAAAGAATTTTTGAAATGCATAGCATTTTCGTGGGTTTCATTTTTTTTTTTTTTATGCTTTATGTGACCACTTCTTGGATGGCACTAGGGGTGATCTCTCAAAGAAGGGACTACTGTATTTTACAAATCACATTACCAGTTATAACTCACAAACAAGTATAAGATCTGTCCTCACATATTGCATGTTTCATCATAATGGTACTTGGTGAAACAAACCATTAACCTTACACCAGTGTGCAGTATTCTCCTAAATAGCTTGACAATGGTAGATCCTGTATGGAGTGCAAATACACATCTGGTCTGAACAAGCAAAAAGTTCGTTCACTTTGGGCTACAGTTGCCATTAAATTAGGGGCAAAAACCCTCAGGAGGCATTGCCCCAACTCAAAATTTAATGGTTCTCTGGTAACTATAAATTAAATTTCGGTGTTATTTTGTAAATTGTTTCAAAGTTACAACCATCAAAAGGTCTATATCATGTACACAGGTCATAGTTTCACCAAGTGCTGTGGATTTCCTCATTAGGATGCATAGTAGGCTGCACTGCCTTAGCCTTAGTACATTTTCGACATTTTGTGAAAGTGCTCTTACTGCACTGTGGTGCTTTACACTTACAGTCACTTGCACACACATATGTAACACTAAGATCATCAAATTGTTGCAGGTTGCATACAAGACCTGCAATGCTGCTATCTGTTAATCAGCAGATCACACCTTGAAAAACACGGGTATGATTATCATTTGCAACTTGGGTCTGTACTCGACTCTTGATAAATTGGCAACTGCACCATTCAATCCCTCAAAATTATGTCCATAAAATATACCCACTGTCATTTTCGGGGGGGGGGGGGGGGGGGAGGGTGCCGGCACTGGATGCTGATGATGGAAAAAGTGAATATAATTGCACATATAAAATGTTTTCTGTCAGTCCAAGCTTTGTTATTGATCAAGAGTCTGGTGTGCTCTTATCAATAGTCCCAGTTTCTCCACCTTTGGCAAGATGACGACCTGACACATCAAATTGTGTAGTATATTTTTCTTTTCCTTGATGTTTATTTTCTGACTTGGGTGTTTTGAATTTCATCTTAGACTTTCCACTCTGTGGCTTCCGCAGTCTATCACCAAGTTTTGCATCATGGGCAGCCCCCAACTGTTTTCTTATCAGCTGCATCAAATTGACTTCATCTGGCACATGCACATATCTTATATTCTTTCCCTGGACATAAAATATGTCAAAGTGCATCTGTTCGCCCCTCACTGGAGTTAAAGTAACATTTGACATTTGAGTGTTCATGTATGCATCCACGTGGTCTATTTTTCCCGAAACAGAATCTTCCTTCCTCAGTTCTATAGTGGTTTCTCTGCCTTGAAGACCTTGCAATAGACAAACCAGGGTGTTCACGGACTTGAACTTTTCTCTAAGTGAATACATATCGGTTGTGATGAAGATCTACCGCGACACAAAGTGTTTAGCACGTTAGTATCCCAGCGGAAGCTGCTTTTTGTCATGACGAAAATGTTTTGCTCCTGAAGGCGCCACCATTTTGAAATGTCATGTGATGTGGTTGAGGGACCCGTTGAGGACCACAAAAATCCAATATCAATTTAGATCTGTTGCTGTTGCCCTTTTCATTTTTTCTTTTGGTAATTTGAAAAGTGACCTTATATAATGTGAACAGAGCCTTGACTTTGGCGCTTACATGAGGACATTTGTTTGGTGTCATTTAAGTCTAACTGGACAGATTATGTAGGTTGTTAGGGGGCTCGGACGACAATGGCGGCAACATTAAACCTGGAAATGTATTTTGGTCCTTGGGAAAAGACAGCTGCTAGAAATTTTGCAGTCTCTTGGTGATATTCAAGATTATGTTCCATTACATCATGATCATATGGGCGCAGTGGAATGTAACGTGATGCAGCTGTTGCAGGAATCAAGTGCATTATTCAGAAAAGGCAAAGTTTCTGAATGCAAACTGCTTTTAGAAAATTTGGAAGTTAATCTGGAAAATGAAAAGTTTTCCGTGTGCCAGTGGATACGAGAAAACAACTCGTTGGTGTGCTCTCAACAGGTTGTGACTTCAACATATTCCTAAACACAAATTTGTAGAATTACGTGATCACTTGGTGTCATCATGGAGGAATAAACTAGATAATTTCAGAAAATCTATCGGCTGTTTTGAAGGGCTGTGATGGATGCCTTGCCTCTGGTCGAAGAATAAATTTTCTGATTGTCCACTTTGTTTTTCACAGAATGTTGGGGAGCTGGAGAATTCTATTTTTTATTCCCCAGCGCCATCAAGAGGGGGCTGTATTTTAATAAATTATCAAGTGGGCAACACATTTGGTTTGGTAAAGTCAAACCAAATGTGTTGCCCAGTAAAGTCTTTACTGAATAAAATTGAAATTGCGTTAAAAAATTAATGGTGGGGTCAGCGATGATGAGAAACAGGAAAAATACTTTTTATAGTGTCTTTTTTGTGTGTTATGTTGAGTGGGAATTTCAGAATGAAGACTTCATCACTTTGTGTATCGGTCACCATGTGACACAACATCTCCTGACATACATTTAATTAATTAATCTTTCCTGCAGATCCAAGAAAGAACTTGGATCTGGGTGAAAATACAGAGAAAATTTTAAAAACAAAGTTAATTATATAAGATTTTAACTGAGTATGAATTATCTTTTGTTTTGGGACTTATTTGTATTTTAAATTTTATTTAATTTTATTAATGTTGCAGGGTTTAGTTGATTTTTTTTTTTTTTTTTTTTTTTTGTGAAAAAGCTCACTTCATGTCAAATTTGTACAGATAATCTGAAAACCATGTGTGAACATATGTTGAATTGAATATATACTGGACACATTCTTAAAGCTAAGTAATACAGTTGACCATGTCATCAATGAACAACATTGTCAGTCTAAACTTGCTAGTATTTGCTGCATTACTGTTGTACATGTACATGTATAGCGTGTGTTAATATAGCCATAATATTGGACTTGTAGCCTCAACTAGTAATAACCCCAACTTTTACTAGTATCATGCCAATACTGACAACTTTGTTGTCAACGGGAAGTTTAACATGCTGTTTGAAGTAAGAAGTAAAAGAGGCTTAAATTCATCAGATTAATGGAATTGACTGTCATAAATTTACTTATGGGTTACATAATCTTTAAATGCAGGGAAAAAATCATAGATGGGGGACGGGGTGTTAGTGTCTTATTCAGTGTCAAATGTTTACATATACTGAAAAAAATATGTTTAAGGCTGTTTGTGCATGCAAGACCATAACTGAGGGAGATGTGAACAAATTTGAAGAACTGTTGGACAGGGTGCAAGGTAATTCCAGTATGTTGCTGTTATAGGTAGTTATCAGTTATCAAGCAATTTATTTTCCAAAAGTGTAAAGTAAAGTATTATAGTGATTATGTTCATAATTTGGGATGTACGAAACAATCTTGTGTGAAACAATTGCAAATCTGTTGGGTTACTGCACTGAGCACACCCATCCCCTCTTGTGTCATTTATATGTGGTGGTATTTGTCCTGATGGATCTGTGAGAACTTCATTGAAGTTACTTTCCTGCACTTGTATTGATAGAAAATAGCAGTCACTAGTAGCCAGCAAGGGAAAGGTTAAATGCTTTTTTTTTTTTTTTTTGGTTGCTTTCTGCCACAAATCTGTGCATTCTGTGGTATGATGACTACTAAGCCCCAAAGGCATTGCCTGTCATTTTATTTCTTAACTTTGTTTTATTCCTGTCAAGTACTTGTGGCAGTTAGGAATTTTGTAAAATATGCATGAGGCTCAAGTTCTGACCAATGTTTTGAAGTCTGCAACACTATTTTTGCATAATTAATGAATTTATATATACATGTATGATATTTATATTTATATTGCAGCATTTTGTGGTCTTAAAAACGGAAAGGATACATTAATAAAAGGCAGCAATACAAAAAAAAAAGGATAACACAGTAATTGCATTTCGACAACCCTCCCATTGGCTGATACTTATTGGCTCCCTCTGCTGCATCTCATGCAGAAATTTGTTGCTTGTTATTTTATATTCTTAAATTTGTTTCCTATCTATAGGTTTTCCCTCAAGGCTGATGGCTGTGACACTGGAGGTCACTGTGGCCTGCAACCTGCTTGTGATACAGTTAATGTCCCAGGATGCCAAACTTAAACATGAAATGGCACAGCTTGCCTTGGGTACTATACATCATGTCTTGAACAGAGGTAGTATCTTACTCATGAGAACTTTTTGCTTTATAAGCATAAGATTTAGTACATGTATAAAGTTCACATCACTATGAGCAACTTCTTATAATATTTACTAGTTTGTGCATGAAAAAATAAAATCTAAATGAGATTGATAATATATGTATATGAAATGACCACCTGAGATGAATTTAATTGGTCAGTTCTTTCCAGTAATTGTGCTGCAGCATTATTTTGGTGATTTTACAAAAAGGGGGAAAAAACGTTATTGGAAACCCTCTAATATGGGCCTGATGAACAAGTGAGAAAATTACACAGGTAGAATAATAAGAGAAACAATAATATTTGACCCTGTATGTGTGCTTGTACCCTGACGAACCTTTCTCCAACATTAGTTTAGTAAATGTATAAACAAAATAATGAATATGTGATACAGTAGTCCCTCCTTTGAAAGACCACTCCTTTGGGAGACCACCTCCTTTGAGAGACCACAGTTGTCAGGTCTTTCTGTAGTACTTTTCATGTTATTTATACCTCCTTTGAGGGACCACCTGCTTTATGTGACAGCCTTTTGGGTGGCACTAGGGGCGGTCTCTCAAAGGAGGGACTACTGTATCATTGTTGATCATAATTTTATTAAGCATTTGCCTTTATCATCACTTTTGTTTGTAGTTTCAATTGCAAGAGCTGGAAATGGAGCTGATGACCAAGAGGAACCAGAACTGGAGGACACATTAAGTATACTGAGAAAAGTGCTGCCTTCAGTGAGTCAAGGTAAGAAATGTGTACTAAGTTTCTTTTCAATCTGTTTGGACTTAACAGTATTAGGCTATGTACCTACTTGATGCAATAAATTAAAGTGTGCTGAGATATCTATAATAAAAAAAAACATACACAGTAGAACCAAAAAAATTCATTGGAGTTTAGGAGTTGTATGGAGAACTTTTCTGACTTCCATGTCAGACTTCACAAGGTTGTCATACAGTAGCGATACATTTTTGCATCTTAAATATATGCTGGTGGAGGGCGGATTGACAGCAGGGTAAAATGTCCTTGGCAAGCATATCATCCAAGGGGGGAATGGGGTGGAAATTTCCATTCAAGATTGAAAGGCCTTCAAGGTGACTAGAGTTCAAATTCGTTTATTTGCTATTTTGAGGTGTGCCACACTGCAGGGTTGCAGGCAGTTCCTAGAGGAGTCACTTTACATACTGTATTTTGATTTTGGGCAGCCATCAATATTTGCTAAATTTTTTATTTTTAGGCAAAAACTGCATTTGCATTAAACATGTTAAATAAGGTGTGCGCCTATATTTCTAGAACAACCGTATGCAAGACAGTTAAACTTTCAGTTGAAGATATACAATACATCCAAAAAAAAACCCCAAATGCCAGGGAAAGCTGTTGACCAGGGCTGGTTTTTTTGTGCAGGCATGTAATTCGTTCACTTATCAGCAATAATTCACTTTTTTTTCTGAAAATGTATGAACATAAAGAGTTGTGATCTCAGTCCAAGAATTCAGAATTTGCTATTATCTTGAAAAATTTTAGTTGTTGGGTGTCAGCCCTTGTGCAAATGCACTTATTTTGAAATTTCTGAGTGACATGCCTGTTTGTGTGGGACTATAGGCACACTGGTACTTGAGTGAAAGGTCTTTTTAAGAAGAAGTTGAATCTTTAGTCATAGTGGCAGTTCACATGAGGAAGAGACAGTTTTGACCTCAATAGCATGGAAACAATTAAAATGGAGATCAAATGATCCTTCCTATCTGTGTCACTTTTTTTTTATGTCATTTGCATGTATATGAAGTTGGAACTTCGTATACGTGTACAACAGTTGATTGCTCTTGATATGACTAATATTAATGTAATACTACATGTATTGCTGTGAACATTTTACATGGATGCAAGTTTCAAGTTGCAAGTATACTTTGAGTGTACACTTTTTACCTCTGCTGACCAAAGGTCACAGACCTCATGGTATCACTCATGTCTGTCTGTCTGTCTGTCTGTGTCTGGCTGTCTGTCTGTCTGTCTGTCTGTCTGTCTGTCTGTCTGTCTGTCTGTCTGTCTGTCTGTCCATAATCTTTTGGCTTGTGAGCCCTATACAATCCACAGTTTTTCAAGATAGCCTCATATAAATTTCATGACTGACCATGTAGTTAAAAATCAAGATCAAGTTCCATATTGTTGGTGCCAGCCACACTATTATGTAACATATGGATCAAAGTCAAAATGTGAAAATCTTGTGACTGATTTAGCATCCTTAATGTTTGATACCTTGCCATGAAATTCATTGGGATTGTGGAAGCAAAAATCTCAGGTGCTTATAATGCCAGTGGGACCACCTATAATTTGACAGCTGTTTTGAGCCAAAATGTGTTTAAAGATATAAAATTCCATGTCTTGAAAATTGATTGAATTGGACATAGAGGATATATGGACCATGTCCAATGCTAATATGTTATTTAATATCAGTGACCTTGACCTGTTTTTGTTCAATCACCAGGCCTGTAAAGTTGAAAGAGGTGATTTTGTAATGACAGGGTGTAGCTTGGACATCACTGGCAAAGAGAATTGAGCCTCCAGATCAAAATTGCACTTGATTATATTGTACATAAAACTGTACTTGGTGGCCTACTTTTTGGGTCATCATCATCCAATGATTATGGACTTTGGCACTTGTCCAAGTTTATAGTTTTTCTTGAAATTAACTTCAAAAGTTATGACCTGATTTGAACATATCATTTTTTAAAATCAGAGTTGAAGGTCAAACTCAAATGGCCAGTTGCAATATAGGGGTCATTTTGTGAATGCTCTGTGCATCACAGTTTTTGAGTTAGGCCCATATAACTTTTACAACTTATAAATTGTATCAAAATCTGTCTTGAGATCAGTGTTGGTGGCACCATCCATAGTATTATGTAATATATGCATTAAAGTGTGAAAATCTTGTGACCAGTCCAGTATCTTTATTTTTTATGGATTTTCATGAAATTTTGTGGGGTTGCAGAAAAGGTCAAAATCTTGGTTGTATATGATTCTAGTGGTGCCACCTATACTCTGGCAGAAAGTATGAGTAAAAATTTCTTGAAAGATACAAAATTCCTTATGTAAAAAAATTAATTGAATTAGACAAGCCAAATTTATAGGATATATCGATCATGTCCAATGCTAATACATTGTATAAAATCAGTGACCTTGACATTTTTCTTAGGTCACAAGACCTTTTAAGTTGAAAGAGGTGATTTTTTAGTGGCTGGGTGTACCTTGGACATTAATGGCAAAGAGAATTCAGCCTCGAGATCAAAATTGTATTTGAGAACTTTGAAAAAAACTCTACATGGTGACCTACCTTTTGGGTCACCTTGACCTAATGATTGTGTGACCTTGACCTATTTTTCAAGGTCATTAAGCACTTAAGAAAAGAACATTTAGTTCAATAGCATGATAAAGAAGAAGAGGAATGATGCCAAATGTATCATAAGTGTGTATCATGTGGAAGTTTGATATCGCATAATGTGCATGACGTTGATTAATTTTCAAGGTCCCAGATGGTATATATGTCAGGAAATGAGTTTGTCATGGTGGTGGTCAGCAGAGCATTAGGCCCATGGGCCTCTTGTTGAGTTTTGTGGTTTGTCTAACATTTCAGGAGAATTACAGTGCTTGGTGTTGCTTGTGTGTGCCTGTGCAGTGCATCAGGTACGACGTGGGAGGCTGCAAGAGGCAAGACAGCTCCTGCAGCCCTTGTCAGCAGAGCTGGAAACCAGGCAAGGCAAGGCAAAGGAAGAGGTGGGCAGCATCTATCAGAATAAACCACAGCCTCATATTTTTTTAAAAAGATGAGCATGGGTTTTATAAAAGTAATTTGATGAAGGCAGAGATCTGAAACATGTTTCACCGGCCAGGAGAGTTCAGCACGCGTACATGTTGCAACTTAAACTGTTCCCCTTGATTTAAAGGCTGTTATGGAATTGTAACTTCATCATTTCACAACAGTGCCACATATTTTAGACTTTCATGTACTGGTCTGATATTTTAGTGATCACCCCTAAAGTAGTTGGTCTCTCTAGCTCAGGAACATTAAATATTGATTATAACATGGTAGTGCTTGTGTGCTATACTAATCATGAATGGGACTCTTACAAATGAACAGACACGGTTTAGTGAAGGGAGTGAATAATATGGACCAACATAAGTCGTAAGAAGGCTGTATTGGCACAAGCGTGTTATGGCTTATTATTATTTTTTTTGTCTCAAAAAGCCTTGTGATGGTTTGTTAAGAAAATTACATACAATTCAGGTAAAAGGAGACACAAAATACATGAAAAAGGTAAATTGACCCTTTCCCCCTTGAAGTGACACTTGAGTCAACAACTTTCCTCGGCATGAGTTCGGCACTAAGTGCCCAACTCATGCTGAGAAAAGTTGATGACCTGGGGCATGTGATCTTGATGGAGCTCATCTACAATTTTCAGTCAAAATTCCACGTGTCTACCCCCCAGTGACATGTGTGCTATGCTCTTATCAGAACAGCTGAGGTCTGTACCAAAAGTTTGCTGACCTATTCATGAGGAACAAGTTCCTCTGCAGCCAGGTCCATGAATCCTCATGAGCCAGCATAAACATTTATTTACCTTGCATATCAACATTCTCAATCTTGTTTACCATAAAAACATAACCTCTCATCATGGGTAAGTTTCCATCCACGAGCTGTCATCAGGTGGCACGTCACCATCTTGACAACAAAATATTTACAATGATAATTAGCCACTTGCTAACTGCAAGATGTTAACAGACTTTAACCAACATGGTATCAAGTTGGTTATTATTCCTAATGTAAAGACAATAGGTTTTACGTCATACCCACACTGTCACGTAATAATTAAGTTACCTGAGCCTATAAATGCCAAGGTAAAAACGAAGGCAGCAATCTTTGGTAGACTCTGAAGAGCCCAGGATGGGCGAAACTGGTCAGACTCTGCTAAACCAAAGTGTACTGTTGTTTTAAAGTGAAACACAACATAGCACCACAGACGGGCATCTTCGCCATCCTGGCTATTGTCCAGTTTTTACACTTCACTTTTCAGGTATGCTGGCATTCACACATATTGAACCAGAATACAAAGAATATGTCAACTTAAAGGTGGTTACAAGCTTGCCTAATTGTGCTTGATATCTGGTTAATAAATATTACATTTTCGTTGCATTCTCTTGACTTAAATACAAATAATGACTTTCATTCTTTTCTGACTTGCCCCATAATTTAGCTGTTAATATCCAAAGATTATTAGAAAGTTTGGCTACAATAATTTACAGTTTTTAGACTTGTCTGTTTTGCTACTTAACTTTATCTTTGGCATTATTCTGTTTTAATGTTCACCTTTCAGACATTTTAGGCTAGCTTGTTTTCTGTTAGGTCAAACCCGTAGGGGCTATAGGTAGCAAGCAGCTACTGACGACAGTTACAAGCTTGCCTAATTGTACTCAAAATCCTGTTAAGAAAAAAAATTGTTTTGATAACATGTTTTTGACATAAATGCTAATGACTTTCATTCTTTTCTGACATGCCTAAATGCACATTTACTCAAAATTGACAGTATTTTCTCAAATGTCACAAACCTGACACATTAAGTTGATACATTGACTCAGGGTTGGCAGTTAAATAGAGCTTAATTGTTTGAGGGGTAGGTGTCATCACAGAGTTTGTTTTACATTTCTGGTGCAGGATGTCCATTGTTGCAGTCCTTGTTGGGATTTCCCTTGGTTTATACAGGTGGTCTAGTTGCAACTGTTTAATTATACTATCACTGGGACTGAATATAAGGCCCCAACTTGTTTCCACTTCAGTTATACACTGGCAGGTGGTTTGACTAGGATAAGCTGTCCAGCTAGAAAGGGTACATATTGGTTCAGGGGTAAGTCAAATTGTTCTTATCTGAACCTGTACTATACAAATTTAGTAATTATGGTTTGTTTGACAGGTATTCTTCTTTCATGAAGCTCTGCATTTATAAGCAAAACTTTACGTATTTAGCTAATTCATCATTTGCCACGTTCATATTTATTCTTTATTATGTGGGTTGTCTTTGCTGAATATTTAGCTTAGACAAGGAGCCGCTACTCAGAGAGACATGTACGGGTAAAAGGCTCCGAAACATGTTGAGTAGTTACCCGCTGAAGACCCTTTAATTTATTTGGGCTGATACAGCCTATGTCAAAATTTTACAGAGGAACGTGTGCAATATGGACAATAGTAATTCCATATATATATAGGTTAGACAGTGAAAAGTTAGCTTTAATATGGAGAGTAAAGAGTTCGGACTGCGGAATAGGATATTGACTACTAGGAAGTCGTTCTGGGCAAAAAGACACAAATACAATTACACATGTAAATTGCCAAAACCATTTATTAATGGGAAATACAGGGTTAGTGACCTGATAAAGGTGGTCTTTCATCAGAGATACCATTGAAAGGAGGGACTGCTATACAACATCCACAAACATGACAAGATGAGAGTAGGAATTCATATGTAAATGCAGTCCTACTCTAACACCTATTAAGCAAAAGAGGGAGCCACCTGCATCAGGGCAGATCCATGTATTTAGCATGGTCAAAAGCTCTTTCTCAACAAAATGAACAACACAAACACACAATCATATTAAAAAAATGTATTAACATACATTTGAAACATAAAGGATGCCTAAATTGATTAGAAATGGGCTCTCTTTTGGTTGAAAGGGTGTTATTTATGGATGTGTATGTAGTATATAATACAAATCTGCCCTGATCATGGTGGAAGCATTAGTCTATTGCCCTGGCAACACAGGAAGTGAGCAGGATCGCAGTTAAATATGAATGTCTCCTATTGGAGTTACTTAATCTTGGCATGTAATGCTAGTAAATAGCCGAGTCACACTTGTCATGCTGTGAAGTTTCATCTTCATTATTGTCACAGGACACAGATACAGGCGCTGCATTGATGCTGTGGCTCAGTGGTACACGTCTGGACACAAGTGCGAGCAATTTGATGGGCATGGATGGCAAACAGAGTTCTGCTGACTGTGCGCATGTGGTACGCTGGCTACAGATTTTGGTTCATTTCAAGTTACAGGAATACCCCATGTGTCTGCAGATCATCAACTCACAGCCTAGTTCACAACCGTACCATCAACAAGCAAAATATCTAAAAGGTACATATGCATGTACATCTAGCTTGCTGCAGATCTATATTATGAGGGACAGTAACTGGGTAGGCGGCTGGTAAAAAGCGTAACAGGATTCTTTTTCCTGCCTGCATGAACAGAAGAGGTTCTTCTCTTTTCCAAAGGCAAATAAACCCAAACTTACCATCACAGAGTATTAAACTGTTGCATTTTCATTCTAAAATATAACAGTGAAACTTTAATTTGGCAAGGTACAGCTACATGCATGCATATGTGTGTTACCAGGCAGTTGGGAGTCAGAACCATGTATGAAAATTGAGGGCCATGTTTTCTGAATGCATGCATGTTATTTGCTTGATTGGCCCTCAGATGCCCAACACGCTCCTGTCCATTATCAGAACTATGCACATCAATATGGCAGCATGACGCAACTGTGTATACTTGGCTGGGTTATTATATTTCAGTACTTTTTAACCCCTTGCCCCATATAGGCCGGAGTGGCGTTGTTGGCACCTATTTGTCCGTCCATCCCTCCGTCCGTCCATGCCTTGTTAATGCCATATCTCCAAAAATACTCGCTTTACAGAGAACAAATTTTTATCACAGGGGGCCACTGAGGTGTTTCAGGTGGCTATCGAAAAGTAAGTCACTAGGTCACAGTACTACATTGAAGAAAAAAACGGACTAACACAGCGCTTGAGAATTTTGAATGTCGCTTCATCAATTATTTATGACAGTTGGTCCTATGGATGCCTCAGATACCCAGTGAAAACTAGATCACTGGGTCACATATTTAGGTCATAGTACTACATTGAAGAAAAGTGGTCTCGCCATGATATCTCTGCTCATTGCATTTGCACCAAAGCTTTGCCATCAGGTCAAACAGAAGTAACCTTGACCTACATATGACATATTTCAAGGTCACAAGTAGGTCAAGGTCACTCATCTGTACTGATTTTCCATAAGTCTGCCTATTGAATATCAATGACCTACAGCAACTTCTGTTTTCGTCACCTGCGCATACTTAAGCTGTATAATCACATGCTGATACTAGAGGAGTTGGCAGATTCAAGCTACGTTCACTTTTTTTTTGCCACCTAAGTCTCTGGGGTACTTCAGATCCTTTTTGACAATGAGGTGGGTCTCACATGCAGTTACATGGTCTTCACCTACCATTTCCCAGGTAGCAACCCTGGCCAAGAGGTTTTCGGTCTCTGACCGCCTTCTAGTTATTTTATGAGACAAAATTTTCGATGGCTGGCTGATTCTCCACAGCCATATCTAGCATATGGTAAGTTTGCCTGTAATCCTTATACGTCAAATCCATTATATTAGATCACTTTTGTTCCAATATTTTCACATGGCAAAAGGGAACATTCGCACATTTTTTGTACATGTGACATCACGCTTTTTGGCCCACTCAGCCACTCATAATGGTTGGAACAAATTTGCAATTTTACTCCATTTATCATAATTATTTGTCAGCCTGCTATACAGAAATACACAATCCCACTAATACAGATTGTTATGTATTGCATTTATACACCCCATGATTGATGATTTTGATATCTTCTAAATTTGAAATGTACAAATTTTGGTTTCATTTCAGGGTTCATTTTGTATAAAGATGGGCATTATCAAGATGCAATTGCTTGTCTGACGGACATTGGAGATGCTGAGATAGAAGAAAAGCATTCAAAGGCAATGAGGCTTAACCTGATTGGCTGTTGCCTTGGTAACCAGGTATAATTTTTCTAATGCACCAATGATGACATAGACACCAGAAATCATATCATTGAATGTGTTGACCTGATGTGTAGAATGCTGTGGGTACATAATTATTCACACTGATGTACTTCATGGATATTCATACCTTTGATTTCTTAATTTAGAGATGAAAGACCGAAGTGTTCAGCAATTGCAAATATGTGATTTGACACACATTTTAAAAAATGATCCCTACTTGGACTCAATCATGTATTATATTCAACAACTGTAATCATCTTACTGCAGAAGCTTGATTCAGGTCTTAAAAATGAAGAATTTTGATTTGCAGAACCTGGCCCACAGTGCAATAAACAGGTTCAGGGAAGCTCTGGAGACAGACTTTGGTTACTTGATGCCTCTGTATAACATCTCTCTGCAGTACTGCAAACTGGGGCTACTTGATGCCGAGTTGGAAACATTGAATCTGCTGGTCACCGTAAGTCTGAAATTGACAAGTTTACAGTACATTGTACTGTACTCGGGTAAATGATGGAAATTACAGTTTCTTTCTTTCATTCTTTTTTTCTTTTTAATTGCTTTAAGCATGTTTTATTGACACAATTAGGAAACTTTTAATTAAAGGACTTAATCCAATTTGTACAATTAAATGCTGGATGAAACATAATTTGAAAAGAAGCCGAGATATATAACGGCAAATGACCACTACAAGTGCCCCCCCCCCCCCCACTAATAATGGGAAAATAAATCACATGGTAACAAATTTGGAAAAAAGCTTAATCAACAGGCAAAGTAGCCAAGATGAGTTAATTCTGTCTGCAGGCTTTGAATAAGTAATGTGCAATGAAGTAATCTAGTATTTCATCGAATATCAAATTCAGCAGTTGATAAAAAAATCTGTGGATGTGGACACAGATGCTTCAAAAGTAAACCGAGAAAATTACATGTCACTGCTTTGTTTTCCACCCTTGCATACTGTGAATAATTTGGTTGACAGTGTCTTGTGTGTGTTTACTGTATGAAGAATGTCAGTACTTACATGTAGATTGCCTCATGGTTAAAATGTCCCCAGTAATCTACAGTACTGTAGTCATCTGCTGAAATGACCCCTGTTATCAAAGGACACCCTTCTTCAAAAGACAATTTCTTTATATTTGTGTGTGTATCTGTGGATACATAGATAGACAGACAGACAGATAATTCCCATCCAAAAAAAGCAATGCTCACCTCTGCAGTAGAGATGGTATTATTAGATGGAAAACCACTGTATAGGCAGTGATTATGATACAATTTGTATATATG
Source organism: Hermodice carunculata (assembly GCA_964020975.1). NCBI lineage: Eukaryota > Metazoa > Annelida > Polychaeta > Eunicida > Amphinomidae > Hermodice > Hermodice carunculata. The sequence continues at coordinate 101,507,775 of OZ026614.1, read as the reverse complement.
TGTGTATGTATGTGCATGAGCATGTGTGTGTGTGTGCATGCGCACATATGTACCTTCATGTACATGTATGTATGAAAAAGTCCCTGACTGACATATTCCTGAAAGATACTTAATGTGAGCAGGTAAATTTGTATGCACGCAAACAGTTCCTGACTGATATTCCTAAAAGGACCTCCCCAGAGGAAGAAATAGGGAATATTAACCCCTCAGGAATTGAGAACTATATAGTGTCAGGAAAAGGGTTAATTCAGTTGCAGGCAGGTACATGTACCTGTCTTTAATGTATAATTTCTCATGTATTTAACTGCAGGCTTTGGAGTCAAACAAGAAAAGGAAGGGTCACGGGATACAGGGGGTGAGCACGGCAGGTGGCTGGCCGTCCATGGCACTCAGTCTGTATTGTCCTCAAACTGGGGTGAAGACAGAAGTCACGGCAATCCAGGCATCATATGCCCTGGCTTCCAGGTGCTTCCAACTTAAGAGGTAAGTACATGTAAGACAGTGTCAGAATACTCATGTATAAAATAACCTGCATTATTAAAGCATGATTTTAATTTTTCTACCTTTTTTTGGTTTACCTTTTATGCCTGCATTTCTTTTAAGGGGGAAGATCTGAAGCCAGCACCTTTGGATAACCTGTAATCACTTTTTAATATTTTTTGGATAGTTTGATACTTAAACTACATGTTCCCAAAAACTCAGATGTGTGAACAAAAAATTTATACAAGAAAATTGAACTTAAAACTTTTGTTTACACTGAAGAGTTTCTGCAGTGCTGATCACATGGGCATGATAATGAACTGTGTCATTGTTTGCACAGTCATTAGTCCATGACCCCTGGAAACCAGGTGAGCCACTGACAAGGGTCACTCAAAGGGAACAGGAAAGCATTAGCCATGGAGAGAAGAATGGGCCTGTACAGACTAATCACTACCATTGTTCTGACCACTTTGAAATTCTCTATTGACGTAAAAACACAATCCACTTACTGGGCCCCCAATATGGAAAGCCGCATGTGATCCCACACCCAAACATGCAAAGTGTGGCTATGTTTATATTCTCAAGTCAAAAAAGGCGAGTTTTAAGCCACAGAATATGCTTTTTTTTGAAGGAAAACATCACAGATGTAAAGCTACAAATTTATTTCATACAATAATAAAAACGCAGAACAGAGGAAGTGAGTATGTGTCATATTACAGTCAATAAATGTATAAGAATTGGCAACAGTTTCTTTCAACACAATTTTCTCAGAACTGTGTTTTGCTCAACCTATGCAATTTGTATTTAGCCTCACAAACAAACGAATTGCCCTATCACATTAAAATCAACAGACATCAAAAGAAAACTATCATATCCAGGTGCAGATCTCAGGAATTTTTTTCTTGACTTCCTCTTCTATGACTTTTGGAGCAATTTTGAGAAAGAAAATAAACAACCTGTTAGGACCAACATAAAAATTTTACAACTTTTTATTCATGCTATCTCAGGACTCCCCATTGAATTTGGTCCTGGACATAGATATATATTTTCAATTTCTTCTGATTTCAACTTGAAAAAAAACGAAAAACAAAAAACAAAAACAATTTTGTGCAACTTCCGGGCAAAAAATATGAAAATCCTACCAAGTCAGAAAGAATCCTATAAAATCTCAAAAATTCCAATCCTTAAAAAAAAAACAAAAAAAAAACTATGGATATAAATCTGTGGATATGTAACAATCAGAAAATATATAGGTTTAATGTACTTGTGAAAAGATTAAATGGGAAATATTGATCCAAAGTTGCCAGTCTCACTGCACACAAGCTTCAGATCTTCCCCCTTAAAAAGCAAGGTTTTGCACTGTTGAGTCGTCACCGTTAATAGTCACTGAGCTTGTTAGAGTGTCCAAAAATACCAAAATATTGGTCAGTTTACTTTAGAAGGCTCATATTCAACTGATGAGATTTCTGAATTTACATTTACTGTGTTCTTTCTCCCTGTTTAACATCCGTACCCTCTTTAAGCATCTTCCCACTTTGTGATTCAGAAGTACTGAAATAAGGTAAACATTCTAAACTTTTATTGTGCTGTACAATACATGTATTCCCTCCTTTGGGAGACCCACCACTGGAGTGGACACATTCATTTGAGTGGTTATGTAGCACAGTGGAATTTTCAATGTAGGTCAAATATCATGGCAAAGATAACACTAGGGACCTGATAAGTATGGTTCAAAAAGGCAGTTGACCTGTTTATATAGTTTACTGCACTTAAGTTGAAAAAATGTGATGATTATTACATAATTTGGGGCAATTTTCATTTAAAAAACAGTTTCTATTTAACACACTGTAATGTTTAAATTAACTATTTCGTATCACTGCAAAGCAAAGGTATCAATATTAACATAATTCAATAATTGTTTTGGTATATACTTACAATCTTTTGTATCTTAAAGAAAATAAATGTGGCTCCAATATTTAGTATTTTACATATTAAAAAATCTCCAGACACAGGCTGCAAACATATTGAAAAGGTCTTGATTTGAAAGTATGAAAGGCAGTACTGTCTCATATGCAAATGATACTTGCTGGTCTGAATTTGAGTTCGTCGGTGCATGTATGTCCAACATTTGTACTCTGCAGTTAATGGCATGTATCATATTGGCACTGAAATCCCATGAATTGATTAGGTCTGTCTGATTGTTGCTTGCTGGTATTGATGTCAAAATAAATCAAAGAAATGAAAATATTCTGGTATGCCTGTGCAGAATACCCTGAAGTGTAAGGAACTGTAATTCACATCACAAAGTTTTCCATTTTTGTTTTAGACTGTGTTTTACATATATATATATATATATTATATATATATATATACACACACATATACATATATATACATATACACACATATACATATATATACATATACATATATATATACATATACATACATATACAAACATACATATATATATATATATATATATAATATCACGTCTAGCAAGAAAAGGCCACTTCAGTCGCATTTTCCACATGGTAGAAGTGAAGGTCTCGTAACCCTTTCTCCCTTATTTCAGACTGTCTGAGCAAACAGCAATCTTTCCTCGGTATATGCTGGTTGCTAAACTCACAAGAACAGAAAGCTGTTGGCCTAGGGCAACCCGTTCTGAAAGAAACTGCTTATGATTGTCATCAACTTTTTTCATTCGTGATGAAAGTAGTGAAAAATTCTGAAGCAAACAGCATTTGACCACCAGCTGATTTTGGTCGGTTCATTAAAAGGGGATATGTCAAGGCATAATGGTCCCCCTTTATTGTAGGTATGATGTGGCAGCAACCAAATATCTGAAGTTGCTGGCTAAACTTGCAAAATCTGATCACACCGATGGCATGGTGGTAAGTATAGAGTTGGACAATTTCCAAAGGTGCTTTCAAATTGATATTTCACAACACAGCATCAGCATTTTGTGACTATGGCTACAGATAAATTTGTGCATGTCTCATCAAGTGCCACAGGGTGACACTTGAAGATAATTTCTTCCCTTAACCCTTGGTGGAGCTGATAAGGTCATAAGATGATGACTGAAAGCTGTTGATATTTTTACTGTTTGGAAACAATCAAGGATTAATTCTGTAAATTAGTAAATCAAACTACTGAGTCAGGAACTCCAGTTTGAAAAGCAGAAAAGGGCCCTCTGCACAATCATGTTTTTGGCACCGTAACTGTACATAAAGCCATGGAAAATAATCTGTAGTTTCCAAGACTGCACTGTGTGTGCCAGAGATCCTGCTGTGCTCCTGATATTTTTCTGCAAGATTGACCTGTGGCAAAGTGAAGCTAACATTAATTTCCATTCCCACTGTAGCAGCATCATGTTTTCAATGATCTCTTGTGCTCAGACCACCATGATTGCAATCTTGCATAGGCAGTTTGCTGAAATTTGTTTCCCACAAATTACACTTTTTTCTTCAATATTGTGTCTTGCAATGATTTGTTTGAGGAAATTTTATCAGGAAATCAATAGTTTCCATGCAACTTAAAATCATGAAGGCAATGATGATAATCATTAGTTTGGTGGATATTTCCCATTAAAATTTTTTAATCTGTAGCAGAAATAAACTTGTGCTGAATTTGTCCTGTGCATTTGTCAAATCTCTTTATTTCTTCACCTTGCATCATGATTGCATTTTAGTGCCAGAGAAACTAAACATTTTACTCTGCATGGCCTGAGTACTTGTATGTGCTGGAATTTGAATCTGACACATTACGTAAGGGTCTTTAGACTGAAGTTGTTGCTCAAGAGATGCAGATTTCAACTGATAAAACCCCAATTTTGATTCAAACCAATTGATCATGGATATAAAAAGAGTATGTAAATTTAGGAGTTGGGACATTGAAACTTCACATCAAACAAAGATTCAAGAAAGTTATCATATGCATTTGTTATGATATTTTCATGAACTTTCATAGACCATTTCATTGCAGTTAGCAGTAAAACAGCCGATTGCTGTACCCGGTGTTCAGCAGATACTGCACGAGGCCGCTTTTGCTCTGTTGAAGAGTGGCAGGTACCTTGATGCAGTTGTCATTTGTGACAAAGCTATCACAAAGTACTCTCCCGTCTGGGCCAAGAAAGAAGACTCACAAGAACAATCTGTGGACATAAACAAAGGTGGAAACACAACATTGAAAAGTAAAAAACATTCTGATATCACACAGTTGGATGTCAAACATATATGTCAGGAAACCTCAAGCCAGAAAACAATCCCAGGTAAAAGGAAACGATCGGCATCTGCCAGGGCTGATGATGCGCAGCCTGGCTCCTCAGGTGAAAGTCTTGGCATGGGTGTGTCAAAGCTTGACTATGACCAGGACGTAATGAACAGGACAAGCGTAGATGTTCAAGCACTCCTGTACAAAAGCCAAGCGCTCAATGCCCTAGAACGATCTACAGAGGCCCTGCAGTGTGTGGACAGGTAAAAATTTAAGGCATACAATGGTGCCCCTCTTGGAAGGCCCCCTCTCAATGCAGCTACAAATCGCTTTAGTTCTGTCGGTATTGGTTAGGTATGCAGGGTTCCAGACATGTATCCAACCAGGTCTATAATAATTTTCACTTGTTCTACTCTTAATCTCAATTACACGCGTCTTTAAACACACAATCCTTGCTGCTTGTATATTCACCTTTAAATACACACTGACAGTTAATAGATGATACTACCCAAACCTGTGCTCCACTCGCCTTGTCTATGTCCAGGTCATCTTTGTGTGTTAATATGTGTCACATCTGTACTGTGCATGCCATCATTTTCTTAACAAGAGGGATTTAAATAGGGCAATGCCCTTTTTCCCAATTGTGAACTTACAATGATCTTACATAATATACTTTGTGAACACTTCAATAAAATATGTTTAAATCAATGCAGCAAGAGTAGCATTTGCATTATATTTTCCCCTTCATGAGAGGCCATTCCTCTTATAAGGTCAGATTTGTGGTGCATTTGGGGTGGCCTCATAAGAGGGGGACCACTGTATTATATGCCCTAATCAATGTCAGACATTTTTACATGGATAAACTGGCAGCGGGGACAGCATTAAGTGTACACAGAAAACCTGAACTTGCACTTTGTGTTTCTGTTGCTTCCTGTTGATGTGTATAACATCTACTTGTAGCATCACCAGATAGATTTTAATACCAACCTGCATATTAGTATACATACATGTACATGGTCATGTTTGCAGCTCGTATGGGCCCCAATTGCAAGTGTGGGCTTAATTGTAGCATAATAAGCAGCCTTTAAAAATAGTCTCTTTCATTTAGGATTTTAGCTATATTTTTTACATGGAAGGAAAGGTGTTGTATCTGTCACATCAGGTTTTCCCAAATTTGTTGCAAAAATGAATTTAAACATGGTTCATGAGGAAAGGTACTGATTTGTGATAAATTTTTACCTCAGCTGACTTGTCAGTCAGCTGAGGTTTTGTGAGGGTCTGTCGTCCATCCGTTTGTCCACAATTCACATTTTCGACTTCTTCTCAAAAACCGTCAGCCAGATCCACTTTAAACTTGGTGGATATGTGCCTTGGGTGGGTCTGTAACAAGTTTGTTCAAATGGTCACGGTCCAATGATTTTTGGATTTTTAATGAATTTTTTTGTTCTTTTTTGGGGCCAATCTTAAAAAATCTTCTTCTCCGAAACCGCTCACCCAATTGCTTTGATGTCATACTGGAACACTCCCTGGGACTCCTAGTTCTTAATTTGTTCACCAGGTGGCGCTGCAATTTTTTTCTATTTTTTTCATGAATTTTTGTGTGTTATAGCTATTTTTGACATCTTCTCCAGAACCGTCACTCAGGTTAAGCTGAAACATGGTGGATATGTTTCTTGTAGAAGGGTCAAACAAAGTTGTTCACTATGTGGGAATGCTGGTGATTCTTGATTTTTAATGATTTTTTCAATTCGGGTACTTATCGGTCAATGCAGCTTTCCTATTGATTACTATGCAAGTCAATGGGCATTCTAATGCTAATTCACAGGACAACTGACACGAAATTTACTGTTAACTTGATAACTTGAGATCTGTTTTGAGTTAGCTGCACATGTTAATTATTTTGTATGAAGGCCATGCTTAGACAGTACATGAATGACCTTCACCTTGTTTGTGGGGTCACAGTGCAACATACATGAATTTTACTCTTCATTATAACTTGAGAACTACTTGAACTTTGATGTTGCACATGTAAGTGTTCTTCTGTCCTTGATCCTTTCCCAAGTTCATAGAGCTGCAAGTGTGATGAATGTCAAGATCAGCTGAGGCACGGGCTGTTCACACAGCCCTCTTGTTTTTAACAACATGTACATGCACTATTGTTTTTCCTGTCTGCCCAATTTATATTCACGCTGTTTTTACAGACCATCTGCAGGGCTTTTCGCTATGCTTATGTTTGAAATACTTCTTACAACCAACTTGAAGCTCCTTAACTTTGGTAACTGCTTTAAGAGGCTGGAAAAATCGTTTTGTTTCAGTCCAGAGAACTGAAGAGAATGTACTCTATATGTTTATTAATTCAGCAGTGTAAGCTTGAGTTTCTGTCAAAAGTGTACATTTTATTTGAAAATGTAGCAAATGAGCAGTTTACATGTTTTTTATTTCCGCCGAGATTACATGTGCTACTGAAATAATACCCGTTTCTGGCACCTCTGTCTCCATAAGTATTTGATGACCCAGAAAATGCTAAAATGAGAAAGTTTTAGATTGGGATGATTAATAATATGTAAAAATATTATTATAAGGTTCATGATAGGTTGGAATTTGGTTTAAACATACTTCATTTCCAAAAAAAGCAATTGAAAGACAGAGCAGGGCAGGGTATACGATCCTCTTGCACAGGTAAAGATTAAAAAATTGCACTCTGCACAAACATCTATCAAGCTGTACCCCAGGTATATATAAAACAATACAAAATGATGACAGATCGAGTGGTGATGCCACACAAGCTTAACTTTTCAGGCAGAATGGAATGCTACCATTAGCAAAAGAAATGAGGAGTTTGAGTTTCACCTGGGGAAAAGTTCCTAAGTGCTCAAAAGTAATTATATCTATACACTATACATGCACATATTGTGAATTATTTCAGTGTCATCGCCAGTCTGGAGTCCTTGGCAGGACCAGGGCCAAATACCAGTGGCACGACTACCACATCCCAACAACCAAAGACCAAGAGACCAAGGCTGCACTGTGGTGGGGGCATATTCATATGTATTCTAATTATGAAAATACAATTTAAACAAAACAAATTTAGCAGAATCATTTAATGAAATGATTTTTGGACAGTTTTGGCTGAGTTAAGATAACGTGCATCAAGAGTGATTTGTTTACTTATAATTAAAGAGTTTTACTTAGTCATTGATCCTCTCAACAAGGTAGGTGAGATGAGATTCTGTTTTTAGAATGGCGCATTTGGGTTGAACTAACTTAACCTCTCTCCCTTTACAAAAAAAAAGAAGGAAAGCAAAACAGCTTTAAATTATGCAACATCTTATTTGAATGAACCAGTCCTTAATTTTTGCCTGTGAAAGTTATGTCTTACAGAATGTCAAACTTCTGATCATGAACTGCTACTACTTATATATATATATATGTTCTGTAACAGAACATGCAACACTGCTTGAAGTTGAACATTCTAAACTATTCTGTATATAACTATATATTCTGATAACACTCTTTTATTACCAATTGTTATGCATTTTTGTAATTCTCCCATGCCCTGAAAAGGGTCACCCCTGAGAATATAATCATTGTCATTGTCATTGTCACAGATGTGAACCACTCACTGATAATTTAAGCCCCATATTTCATCTCCATGTACCATGTCTATAAATAGGGGCAACCAATGAGTCTGGAGTCCCAAGTGAGGTCACCAAGGTGGAGGAACTTCTTGCTGAAGCACACAAGGTCAGGTCCCTATCTCTGGTGGCGGAGGACAGATTGACAGAAGCCTTATACCATTCTAGGATCAGCTTACAGTACACACCAGGTAAAAGATACCAACTCTTAAAAATCCATTGAAAGTATGATGAAATTTCGCAAGCAGAACATATTTACATTCCATGCTTTAATTCCTCAGTACAGATTGTAGACCTTGCAGCATCTCAACGTATTGTGCTTTTTGCTGTGGATAACACTGAGATAGCAGAGTACATGTACATGTGCTTTATTTTGTGGCCACTAGGCTTGGAGATAGGAGTCAGTTTCTTTGTCAATTTACCTGCAGTCACAGGCCACCTGCTGTATATGGCCACTTTTTGTTGGCTTAAGGGGTGGCCACATAAAGCAGGTACCACTGAATAGTATTCAGCGAACGGGTTGAAAATTAAGACAAACTAGACAGGAATTTCTGAAGGGATGTGATTAAAATGATCCCTAAACTTCAGTAATCTTTCACTGAAATGATTTCGTAATTCAGTCTCCTGTACATTATGCTTGCTATGTAATGATCCTGGTTGTGTTTCTGTTCATGCAGACAACTGGGAGACTGTTCACAACCACAGTTTGGTGCTGCTGAAATTGGGGCGGCAGCGAGAGGCCATCAACACTTGGCTACATCACCGTGGCATCCATCCAGCCATGGACAGCTTCCAACTCCATAAACTCCTCACGAAAAAGGCAGACCTTCTTCATCGGTAGGCAGTTTTTTCCCCTCAGAAGCAGGCATTTTTTTCTTTCAATCCCTCACCAGGACCAAGTTGGGGGGGGGGGGGGGAAGGGTTGTAGCCACTGTTCTGTCCAACATCTGTCTGACAGTGTCCTATCTGAAAATGCATGTCTGGGTCAGATTTCTTATGCCATAACATTTAAAGATACTAAAATTAGGCCACTGTGGCCATGACCTTTGACCCAGTCATAGAAAATGCTTGTGTGGGCTCACATTATCCATACTGTCCGCACTAGAAATACAAAACTTGGTGCGTGGATACTTCTTTGGATAGGTGTGTATCACATGCCAAAATTAGGTCACTGTGGCCTTGACCTTTGACCTCATGACAGAAAATGCTCGACAGGGCCATTATTTTTGCCTCTCCTGTACGAATTACAATTATCATTCACCTGTAACTATGTATTGCTGGACAATAGGACTGTCCTTGTTATGGGACCACATGATCTGTTGGCCCTCTTGAAGATACTTTATGATTGTTTCAAGCAATTGCCAGATTACTTTTTACAGCAGTGTATTATCCCCTTCTGGCACCCCTCATCCCTTAATGCCTTCTCCCACTCTCAGGACCAAGAAAATGCTAAAATAGCATAAATATTAAGTTTTTTCACACAGTACAATTAATTATGCAAAAAAAATGGTGTTGCTACTTATAATATTAAAAGTAAAGGCTTAAATGGACACATTCTCAAGTTTTGCCTCTATTCTGGGTGCCTAGTAGGAATATGGTATGTTTGCATAGTGTGTTTTTTGGTCTTGTCTCCATCTGCCTCTGCTTACTCCTGTGATCTGTCAGAGTGTTTGTTTGTTTTTTTTTTATCCACGAAATATTCTCAGATCAGTTGTAATAATAGAAAGTTTGAAATAACATGTAGATTTTTCACATTTCCCTTTTGAAGGTTCCAGGTTTTAGGGTCATTATGCTTGGGCTTCATCCAAGATTAATTTTGTATCTTTTATCACCCTTTGTTTTCTCGTGGACGTTTTTGTTCATGTCCAATGACCAGCTCATAGTCTGTTGAAACTGAAATACATGTATATTTACAGGTCCGATTACAGTCTGGGCATCAAGATCAGGGCTCTTGTAACTGCTGACCATTTTTTGTGACTATATTGCAGGTTGAAGGAACAGGAAAACAGCAACTCAGAGACAGAAGGGGACTTGTCATCAACACAGCACCAGATATTAAATATGGACCATACAATTCTCAAGTTGCTGGAGTCTTCAAAAGACAGATAACCCAAGTGCGGCAGGAAACTTTTTCATTGCACAAAGTTGATATCGCATGATGCATATTGACAGACTATGTGCATCTGCTATCCCTCTCCACAAGACCCAGTGGCAGAAGAATGGTGATACGTTCTGAAAAATTCACTGCTTATTTAGGAAACCCGGAATGCAGAGAGAAAAACAGTAGGCAAAAACATATGCATTGTAGGTTTAGTTAGGACATTTGTGACTAATATGACTTTTTCAAGTCCAGGGATCTGTCTTGTTCAACCAGCATTCTCCAGATTCAGGAGTCAGGAGATCGATCACAAGACTATATGGTTCATGAATGTAACAGAATTGTACTACAGTAGTCCCTGTCTTGAACGACCCCTCCTATGAGCGACCACCTGGTTTGAACGACCACATTTGGTTGCCAAAGTTGTTTTTCTTCAATAATTTACCTCTTATGAACGACCACCTGTTGAACACGACCAGCGACCATGCAAAATGAACCGATTTTGCGACCGCCTAGCAAAAATTTAAGCCATATCCGGCCACTGCGCCTCAAGTCTGCCAACGAAATACATGCATGCAATTGACCCATTGTTGTAAAATTTACATGGTTCTTGTCAAATTTATTGAGTGCAAGCAGCAAAGGATTTCTTTCTACGGTAAGTTTCCTTAAACAACTTTTTAATTTGATCAATCAGTATCTATTCCTCCTCGCGAGCGTAGGATCTTTACATTTTTACAATGGCAGTGAATGTGGCTTACTCCGAATGTATCGGGCCTCTCCATAGTGGATCTCGACTCGAGGATTTCGACCATCATATTTCCTTTTCTTTCTCTGTATGCTGGGATATCATGGATTGTTTTCTGAGCTAAACTTCATTATGATCCCCAGAAATTTACTTGTGATGGGAACTTTATCGTTCCCACTCAACTCCTGTTCGTTCACATCATCCATCTTGAAATGTTTCAAATCTGAATGCACGATGGAGGTTGCTGGAAGTGTCCGGAAAAATCTTTGTTGTTTACCGGAGCCACGTGGTCATATTGGTGTAAGTTTTTAAATGAATATAAAGTGACAGCATCTCCGGTAAGTGTCCTGGTAAAATAGCTTTGCTCTGGTTTAGGGCTTACATATACACAATTTATAATCACATATATTTATATAATGTATATTGTATACATTCACTGTACTTACAGGAAATATTGGCACTTAACTTACATTTTGGAATTACAGGCATGTGAAGTACAAGAATAATGTTCTTATTATCTTTCATGTTTACTTCAGTTGAAGAAGTCCTTGTTTGATGGATTTTCCAGGCATAGTCAGCATTAGTATTGGGAATGTACAGTGTATCTGTATTTATGCAAGCTGTGGAAATTTGGGCAGGTTTTTGTCTAACTTGAAAGTCTTTCTTCTTGTACTTTTGTTTCAATTTTCATGTACCATACTGGTAATCCATGTGCCAATTGAATTCTTGAAAAAAAATCCCAATGCATTATTTTGGCAGGTTTTATTAGCAGATATTGAATGCAAAATATAATTTACAGACAAAGCATACCTAATTAAATTTACATTATTGTAATTCTCTAGCAGAGCCAAAGTTGACAGACAAGATTCTTAAAGGTTGAGTGTTCTGCCTGTGCACTAGTAAAATTATGTACACATACAATCTATAGGCCACATGGGTCTGATTAAATTGTAAATTTACAGATTCAATTAACCTAGAATGTTTGATCGGGGGGAATAAGAGTTCAAAAAATTGGAAATTGTAATAATGTGGTCATTTAGCAAGAAAGAATACTTTTTTTGTTTATACATACAGGTGTATGTTAATTTTTTTAGCCAAATTGAAACAAATCTTTAGTATGCCACTCCTCTTTCCCCAAAAGGTCCTTCAAACCAGTGGAATTAACAGTTGGAAAAGCCAAATAAAAACAAAATATTGACAATCAGACATATGTATTTTCTTACACTCAAGTTAGCAATGTTTTTTTTTTTTAGGGTTTTCTGGAAAACAAACAAACAAGAGGATTTAACATTAGAAAATTAGTCTGGCCTTCCATGTACATTTACCTGGGATATCAACACTCAAACTTTAAAAACAGTATCCTGATTTATCATGATTATCTGTCAGCTTATTTTCGACTGACTTTGTTATACAGGTACAGTAGTGATATTGACTCGTTACACAATATTTTGATGGAGTGTGCCATAATAAACCAGAATCATCAGGCATATGACACTGGTAAAACATAAATGTGTTGAGGTTAAGAACACTGGTCATTTTCTTAACAACACGTACTTCACTCTTGGCACAGAAAAAACTGGAGTTTGAATACCTTCAAAATTCAAATACAGTGAAAACTCCCTATACTGAATGCCCTTGCGACCGGACAATAGTGTTCGGTATAGAGGTGTTCAGTATTGGAAGGTTTGCTTGTACATTGTAATGAAAATATACAATTGGGACCCAGAAAAAGTGTTCAGTGTAAGGTGTTTGGTAAGGGACGTCTCACTGTATAATGAATTTAATTTTAAGACTGTCACAGCTATTCTAGATTTTTTTCTTTTTTAAGACTAACTTTTATGCAAAAAATAGGACAGTCCTATTCAGTCTTTAATGTTTAGGTTAAGGTGGCATATTAATATTCAAAGTATATATTGTAGTACCAGCTGTACATTTATATCTGCCACAGGAACATGTAATGTACCACATAGATAACTGTATTGTCATAAAACCAATACTGAACATGTACATTTCTCCGCCTGAAATACAGGACCCTGTTGCCAGGTAACAGTAACAATAAGCCACCATGCACTGGTGGGGGCCCTGTGTGGGGGGGGGGGGGGGGGGGCGGGGGAGTTGAAAATTCAAAAGCTTTGACTCAAAAAATCCATTAAAAATTGCAAGTAATACTAAAATAGAAAAAAAATCCAATAATACACCCAGTAAATTAATTCCTTTAAAATGGGCCAAAAATCCAATATCCTAAAACCCAGACAGGGCCCCAACTGATCGAAACCAACAGTGTTACTTACATTTGTAGAAATGAAATAATTATTCTAAACATATGATGACTCCATTTTATATCAAGCTCAGTGTGTGAAGAACAGGACTATGGCTAGGAAATTTTACCCAGGCTGCTAGTTCAGGAGCGACAATACATTATATCCTGTCTGATACAGGGACCTGCCCATACATGCAGATACCAGAGGTTCCAAAAATCCCAAATTTTCAGGAGATCTCCTGAAATTTAACTAATTTCTTTTAAGTATCCCGATCTCCTGAATCTTGGGGAAAAAAACCTCCCAAATTATTAATTTTTTGCATTAGAAAAAAAAGTTGACATTTTGCATGACAGTGTTTTTTGTGTATTAACTGGTAACTGACTGGTTAGCAGCATTTTAAATGCACATTTCTATTCCCTTTCTTACAGCTGATTTTTAGAATTATAAACCACCAGAATGCACCATTTCAACTGTATATTTTCAAAAACTGCCCCATATCGGGAGGGGGGCACACTCCCCTCCAGGGCTCTCTCCCCATCATACATACAATCTACTGAATTCCTACTGATAAATCAGGAACATCTCCTGAATTGGGAGAAAACTACTTGGAACCTCTGAGATACTGTACCTTCCTCTTGATATGGGCCAAAGAATGTCCTGTATTGAGTATTGTATCAAACAGGTAATACTGTGTCATCCACCAAGAAACTTTTAATTAGAAAGCAAAAAAAAATGATGCAGCCCTTTTGCTGTTGTGTCACATTTATTTACATTTGTTTGATATGAAATTTGCTCTGTGGTCCTGTACAAATGGGTTACAAAGCAGTTTTTGTACTGTGTTTTGAATGCCCCTGCATTCAGACATCGTGGCCATATGCATGTAAACAAAGAAACTAGAAGAATTATTACAATAGCCAGTTCAAAACATGTACAATATCATATAAAATACTTGCAAAAAGTACTCAGTGTTTTACACAAAAAATGTTTAAACTTTATAATTACATCATGTATAAAGTCTGTATCAATGGAGAAAATAATAAAATCATAATTCTGCAAACCCTCTCTGAGTTTAGCTGCAAAAGTCTGATTATATGCTGAAAAGTATCAACCTTATGATTGGAGAAGAAAAATATGAGAAGCAGAAAGCACAATTCAAACACACAAAAATGTACATTAACGAAATAAATAAGGATTTCAGACACTTTAAATCAACAGTAAATCGTCTTCTGTAAGAGGAATAAACTCTGACAAATGCACATATTAAAGCATGTAGTCAAAATGATGACATAAAAACTGACCTGCTGAACAGACTAATTTTAGGACATTGTCTTCTCCACACCCTATATGTGGTGTATACAAAAGAAATGTGGAGCATACTAGTCTATTTAATGGAAGATCACAGTGCAAGAGTGGAGCTGTATGTACCTGTTCAGCACACAATACAAACAATATTATGATTATAGTCTGGCTATAAACAAATATGGAGCTTCTCAGGTACCATCCACATCAATTTTACAGCCCCATTCAATATTTTTTTTTATAAAAAAAAAAGATTTTGCAAAATTTTGGCTTCTTTTTACATAACATAAGCCTTACTTTGGCCTTTTTCTGATAAATAACAGTAGAAATATATATTGCACCCATCCAATGTTGCTGAAAATGCACAAGAAACTTGCGCTACTTCCATTGCATAACCTTATATAAATAACATAAAAGTTTTTGATATAGATACATGTAGATAATATATATACATGGCATTTTAAGAGCAAGTACCTAATATGGATCTGGAAGTCCAAATGCTTTTTTTCTAATTTTGGATATGCAAGATTAAGTTTGTAAACAGTCACAGCCTTGGAGTTCCACTGTATCTTCTGGAAAGATGTGTTAACGTTGAGTGTGATTTGGCTGGTCTGGAAGACCACGCTATCATTAAAATTCCCCCATGTATTAAAGCAAAGGCTTGATTTTGAATTGAGCAATTCATATTGCAAGGCTTACAGTTGATATGTATTGTGGAATTTAATGGTCTCCTTTCAAAGAGGTTGACCAGGTTGTCTCAAGCTAATTCAGGAGGAATGGATCAGAAATGCCCTGTGTTTTCACATGATTTGCTTGTGATTGAAAAATCATAGATGAGATATCCCACCACATGCTAGGTTCTGTTATGGAAAATTAATGTTACATCAAATGCTTTTAATTCATGGCGATTTGTTGTCTTTTTTTTTTTTTTCCTTTTTTTTTTTTTGGTCCCGCTGAAAGCATGCACATTGGAAGTGTTTGCAGCGTGTGGACATGGCTTTGGCAGCCTAATGCCTGGCAATACAGTGTAAACCTGTTTTGACAGACCACTGTGGTGACAAGATCACCTGCCTTTTCAGACCACGTTTACTATGTTACTGTCCCTCTATTGAGAGACCATCTGCCATATGTGACCAGTTATTGGCCTGCCCTAGGGGGGGGGTCCTTCAAAACAGGTTTCACTGTATAGCAACAGTATTAACCCAGTGCCAATATATTGCCATGCAGTTTTTCCCCAATAAACCTTATATACATGTACAGTATATACACATATGTATGGTACCACCACAAAGTCTTGCAATCATTTTTGAGTGGTCCCTTGTGGTCCACATGGGGGACTGCCATAGGGTAGACCCTCAGGGGAATTCGATTTTAAGTACACTACTTGTGGCCCATACCTAGCAAGAGCTATGTTAAGTGCAATATGGGAATTGGCATAGTATGTGGCCCCAACAGTAGGTATATGTATGTATTATAGAGAATCTTACATGGCTGAGAGTGAGTTACCATTTTTCTCTCACCAGGGATCGTTGTTGGTGGGAAAAATCACAAGTGACTGCAGGTCACAAGGGATTTTCCCCACCAGCAACAGTCCTGAGAGAGAGAAAAATAGTAACTCACTCTCCAGCCATGCAAGTTTTTGTTTTTTCTATATGTTTTATGGGGTATTTGTCACAAAAAAAATATGCCCCCTAGGCCTACTTTCAATGCCGACCTGGTATGCCATGTTTATTTATGTTTGTCACAGTTATTCTACGTCATGCGTGACATTAATCAAACATTGAGAAGACTAGTCAAGTGTCGATAAGAACAGATACACGGTGTGCCAAATAAGCCTGACGCGTTTCGTCCTTCACTGGACTCATCATCATCATTAATCAAACATTGCTCATGCATATTTGATTTTGTCTAAATGTCAATGTACACGTACATCACTGATACAGGCATGTTTAGGTCATGTGATCTACAGTGACTACTTTTGAATTTCAGTCTAGAAAATGATTACTCACCCTAAAACATAGAATAAATACATGTATTGAAGACAGATGCCAAGTTTCATGAAGATCTGTGCAACAATTTCTAAGTTACTGAGCTTTCATTTTTAAAACATCAGATTATGTTAATGCTGATTCCAAATGTCTCCATTTTTCCCAAGGTGATACAAAAACAGTTATTAATTTCATATAAAAAATGCATATCTTTTCAAGTATAATATTTTGCAACCATGGTGAGGCGTGGTCTTTTTGACAATGGGAGATCCAATCTTAGGAATGGCAGACATTGTTTAAATTTTGGCTGATGTTGAGAAATACACAGTCTACAATCGTTATTACAGACATTAAAATACAATTATTTTTTGGCATTAACATGACAATAGATAACCTAAAATGACTGCACAGCTTTGATCTTGGACAGTGGAAGTATTTTGCCCCTACGAACTACAGTACTCTCCATTCATTCTATGCCTGGGCTTCAGGTTTGGGCTTTGGCTTGGCTGGGGCTGAGCGGAAACGTTTCTTCTTTGGATCCTCTTCACCTCCAATTGGTCTACAACACAAGGAATGATGACAACAATAGTATTAGGAATTGCTTTCATAAAGCACTGCAAATTCTCTTTTACAAGATGCACCCTGACTTTTGGACATCTACAAGGTTGTAGTCTCTATCATTTTGTTCACCGTAAAAACCCTAATAGAAGACGCACCCCAATTTCAGACTGCTAAGTTAAAGTAAACAAAATAAAGAGTGCCTACCAGAGTTTCATATGTACTACTCGTGTAAATTTTGCACTCTATATGACCATTCTACGTTTTTCTTTTGCTTCATTGTCACGTGTTTTTTTATGTCATTTTACATATATATATATATATATATATATATATATATATATATATATATATATATATATATATATATATATATATATATATATATATATATATATATATATATATAAAATCTTTATTTTGAGAGGGTGGCTCAGTTTATCAATATTACAGAAGCATGTTATTACCTTTCTTTATGTCTGTGGTATTTTTATCAATAAAAGTGTGTAACATTTTAAAAGTGCAACCTTTCTATTTTTACTTGACCTGATGATGTCATGTGTTCTCAGTGTGTCTACTCATGAAGCTAACATAATAGCTCATCAGGTCATGGTGCAGGGAAAACTCTCTAGCTAGAGATGCACCCTGATTTCATTGTTTTCAATTTGCAAAATAAAAAAAATGTATTCTAATACAAGCCGCGGCTTCAATTAGAGAATTTACGGTATTGATATATTACCTGTGTTCAGTAACACCAGGAATTTTGTACAACTAAAAATTATGGTTCTCAGCTTTCTGGTTTAAAATGTTAGAAGTGCTTCACAGTATGAGGGGAGGGTGAGTAACCAATGCACTGACACTGATAACTAAGTAAGTATGTAAGTGTTTTCCTCCTGTTATTTGAGCCATATACCCTTTAAAAGAATTAAAAAGACTTATAGGTAGGGTAAAGTATATTTGGTCATATATGCTGAGCTTGCACAACTTTCATTCCAATGTTCATACATGTATGCTGTGTTTAAATGCATGAGACAAGCCATTTGGAAACTTGTAACCATGTGTACATGTGCTGGTGCCATATTCAAAGCAGCAGTTATTCATAATTTGCCTTAAACTTTGGAATTTGGCTAACAATTTTATTCACATCTGGCTGAGTTTGGATGAAGTTGGCAATCAACAGCACATTGAATGTACAATCATGTTTATGTACTCTGAATGGAACAGTAATTATACAAGAGAAATAGACTCCACTATGACAGTGTCATGAAAGGGTGGGTGGTCTTGAATAGATACGCTACTCCTCATGAGAGGAGACCTGTGGTCTCCTGAGATCATTCCATTCTTCATGTATATGAAAACAACACCGATACAATAACTAGCATCAAGAGAACTCTCGGTAATTCAATCAGGATGCCCATGTGAGTGACTGTGTGTTTAACCCCTTACCTGTCAAGCCCAGGATAGTCCCACACGCCAAGGCAAAATGGACAAAAAAAAACGTTTTTGAAAATTTGGTAATACACTTTAATCTTAACTTCCTTGATGCCAGGAATCATGTTTGCAAACATTTTGTGTATTTTCAAGGCACTGTGGGCCTCTCTTAGCCATTGTGTACAATGTTCAGTTTCTCAACTTTCTGCATCCATCACACGTGGTTTCTCTGACCTTATAACCTCTTCAGTATAGACAATAACCAGTCATTAATTAAATCTACTCCAGCCGATAGTGACCTCTGGTGAATGTCACAAAAACTATTGTACTGCATTGATAATGCCACATTTGGATTATATATATGTATTTTCCAAACTGGTTTACTAAAGTTATAATATATGTAAATTTTCCCATAATGACAAATTTTAACAACTGCAGAACTGCTGTACATGTGAATATATATTCACAGTTTATAGTTGAGTGATCATCAGACACCAAGCTGGTAGGTTTTGTGTACACAACACATACTTTCATTTTCAGGTTGCCAAAGGGCCTTGTCAATATAAAAACGCCAGAAAAATCTGACAACAAGGCATGGGTGACTATAAAAGTATGCTGGATATTTCCGACTCCCCACGCTAGTACGGGGTTAATGCATTCAGGGTTATTTGGTGTATTTCTTAACATTACAAGTATAGGTAGGAACCTCCCTTTGCATGGCTAGTGCTTTATGCCCACATAGGGCGCAGGCCTGATCACAATGAACAGTTATATATGACCTAAAACTTTGTCAGCAGCTCTTGTGATGCCATGCTGGGGACAGTGCTGCGTCACTCAGCTGGACTACATAAATACCTGCCTTCCTTTTATTTTTGAAAGAAATCAATGAAGTGCTACATTTAAAGAACTATTGCTTTTGTTAATTTTGTCATCTTTAGTACTCCCCATGCCTGATGAATAGCTGTTCTCATTACAGTGTATTTCAAAACCCCCGACACGAAGACAACCCTGAACTCAGGAGGGCGAAAAAAAACCTTTTCCAATAATACATATGCTACTTTTGAAGGTACATGTACTAGTTAATTTATTTAAATGTAAATATAAGTATTGAACCTCACAAATTCTGAGTTTATGGTCTTGAGGAAGAGATTGGCAGCCGTGTTTTTATTCCAACCATACACTCCCAATTTGCAATGCTCAATTTTTCAGTATTAATTTACAGCACGTATGTCACAATCATCACCACATGGTCCATTCTACCTCTCATAAGTTTCCCTGGGCCACAGGACATAGTAGGAGAACACCCAGGGCTTTGTCATCCCCTGTCCCTGGCTCAAACTCCTCAAATGGTTCCGCCTATCCAAGTTCACTTCTCTTCGTGCGAGAGCTATTTCACGTCGTTTTTCCATCTCTACCCTCATTCGGTTCCTTGCCTCTTCTTCCATTCGTTGAAGCTGCAAGAAAAATAAATGCAGATTAAGGACACAGTGCAACACCACAGGTCACTTAAGCTGGTTTCCATGCACTTAAGGCATGTTGGGTGCTTTGCCAGAGGCAACATAAAAATTCCACGGATCCAGTCCCATCACCATGCTGCTACATTGAGCCCCAGGCAATGCGGCATGGCACAGTGCTCCTGGTGGCATCAACACATACTAGTGTACAAGCGAACATGCAGTTCGCTACTCTGGCACCCATAAAGCTGGACGTGTTCTGGGATAAGGACTGTCAGTACATGTAATTTTTGGTGTGGGTTAAATGTAACAAATAACTTACTGCACTAAAAGGTATAAATTAGGATATATAATCATTTTAACTCATTCTTGGCAATTACCAGTTTCTGTCAATATGTCGTTATTCAAATTAATGAAAAATTGGAATACCTGTACTGATAGACTCAGCAAACAGCAAACAAAGGTTCAAACAATGGTCAGTATGGCACAAGCTTTTAAATTACGCTCTACCCCCCCTTGAAAAAAAGAAAAAGTAAAGAATTAAATTACATACCTCGATGAGTCTCATTCTCTCCTCCTCTTGTCGCTTTTCTTCTAAAGCTTCCTGGCGAAGACGTTCGATTTCCAACAGACGCTCTTCTTCCAGCAACTGAAGTCTGGAAGCATAGTTATTCAGTTATTAAAACAAAAATAATAATGGTAAATGCAACATGTCTTTTAAGCTCTCCAGGCATCATAGTCCAGACTTCCTTGAATACCTTTGCAGTTAATTCAAATGACTGGCTGTCCAAGAGGATTCCATACATATCAGCTTTACAGTTTTTATGTCCACTAGCGCTGGCCATATGAAATTTCAAATGGGGCAAGTAAAAACTTGAAAGCACTTTTTCCCTTGGTGTTTTCAAAAAAAAGTCCCATTGACAAGTACGATTTGAATGGATGGACATACAAGTTAACACAAAAGGCAAGTAAATTTCCATATATCGAGATGGGAACAGTACTAAAGAGAATTTGGCCTGTGCTGGAATGATTGACCTGGTATCTTCAGTGAGTGCATGTAAAAAATTCAGATTATCCTACTTAGCCAGGCATTTGCCTCATCCTTCCTGTGTATTATATTGTATGGAATACTCTGAACAAGTTGATCCTTGCTATTTAGGATAGAGCATGTACTCATGAGAAAAAGAAAGGTTACGATGGTGTTGCAGCTGTATAGCTGCTATACAGCCACTACACCATCCCAACCTTTTTTACAGCCACTAACATTTAAAGTGGTTGCCGCTATATAGCCACTACATCTGAGCTTTACCAGATACTGCAGCTAGGTTGCCACTCCTGATTCTGCGACTCTCTGATAGAGCCACTATATTGCGACTCCAGTCTTAGAAGTCGGCATAACTGCATTTCTGCAGCACATCCCCGTAAGTTCAAAGTTTGGAGTCGCAGTACCGCCGCAGGAAGTAACACGACTAATTCACTTCAATACCATTCCTGACTGTTTCCTCCATTTTGAAAAGAGATGAACTGCATTGGTTGGATTAAGGTAAGAAGTTATGCTTGCAGATTTAACAATCTAATTTCAATTTAGCACACAGATAAATACCTACATAACCCTGTATGAAGTGTCATATAGACTTACAACATATATGATTGTGTTTGTTAAGTACTATGTGTTGAGGAAGGGATTTTATTTTTCAGTTTATCAACTCGCTGGTATATATGATACATGCATGGCCTTTGCACCATGTACCTCACTATGTTATTTCCATGTAAGCATACAGTCACATAAATAGCTATAGGCTAGCAGTGGCAGCATAGCAGCTATGCTGCTACTCATAAACTAAAAATACATAATATATCATCCGAGTGGCTATAGAGCTGCTAAACATACATGCACTCACAGTAAATGAAAAATCTGTGTTTATTTGTATGGCGGCTATATAGCAGCAACCTAATGGCTGTATAGCTGCTCATTCATTTATTGGAAAATGCCGGTGTAAAGCTGCTATATACAGTGGCTATATGGCCGTTATATAGCAACAACCTGCTGCTGTTCCAGGCTTATTTTCTAATGGGTAATTATGAATGTAAAATGACACTGGTTATGTTAAAAAACATACACGTATCAACACCCACTACCTTTTATTGGACTAAGATCTGGCCTGTGGGTTTTTCTTGTTTTTTGTTTTGTTTTTTTTTGTTTTTTTGTTTTTGTTTTTATTTTTTGAGAATTAAAGATGGTGCCTTAACACAGTTTTCACTGGTCTATCTTGAACTGGAATGAGCTCCGCAGGTAGCAGATAGAACTACTTTTGGCTCAGCTAACTTGCAATGTCCATCAGCTGCACTTTAACATGTTACTAAGCGTGGATCTGTGTCCATCGCTGTTCATCAGTTTATTATGTTCCCATTGCACGGTGCTTCAGCTAATTTCAAGGGGGGGGGGGGGGTAGGAGAGGCTGATTAACACATGTATGTCAACCTTTCTCATTGTCACTGTCTGCCTCTGTTCTGTCCATCAAAGAAAGCTCTTCTTCCAGGGCCAAAAAACACTTTAAGTATGTACGCTGCACCCTTACTGTGTATTATAATGTGTTGGGTCGAATTCCTTGTTGAAAAAAAGCCTCAAAATGATCAATCAAAATGAAAACTGTAAGCACCAAAAATATGTTCGTGGACAACTTTCTATCCTACAAATTCAGCCTCAGGATAAGGCTTAGGCCTTGTAAGTAATCATTTGAGCATCCCTTCAAATTTTTTGACCCAGAAAGAACTCAAATGAAGGTTAGTATCCAAATTTTCCCTTAAGATGATCATTTTGATACTGACATAATTGCAATTATATTCACAATTATAATGATTCACAACCAAGTCCCCATCATTTCACGATGCATACCATATGTGTTAAACTCTTCTGCCTTTAGGGTATAAAACAGCAGTTTTGTAAATTCTTTTACTGGTTACAAATACATATGATGTGCGCATACTTCCTTCTCTCCTCTTCCTCCTTGGCTCGCTTTGCGTCGCGTTGAACTTGAAGTCTCCTCTCGTCTGCCTCTTCTCGTTCACGTATTAGGCGAGCCATTGCCTCTTCTTCTGCCTGCAACATGCACAACAGTAACACTTGCTGAATGCCTGGTATTATATATCAGACTGACAAAGCCTTCTATTAATATTTGTTGAATGTGCTTAGACAATTTTTTTTTAAAAAAGAAATTATAATTATAATAATCTTCTGTATAACTGTAACTGGCAGATTTTCAAGGGAGCGAAAATATGACTGTAACTAGTGAACTTATTAGTCTTGACTCGTAAAAATGATCTTTCAGAAACAAGATGCAGTTACAAATTAAGTGGCAAGGGGCATGTTCTGCGTCTGTGTAAATTAATAGCTGTTTCCTCTCAGGCTTCTTACTATATTGTCACATAAAACAGATATTAGCACAATACACACTGACCCATCCCTGAGACTCTTGGCTTGCTTGCTACTGTAAATTTCTTTAATTTCGCTGTATTCTCGTTTTCGCTAATTTTGCTGATGGCACAAAACAGTGAAAATAAAAACAGTGAAATTGTATTTTAACATTGTATGAATAAGAATTGATATGTCAAAATAGTGATATCAAAAACTACAGCCAAATGTCAAAAATACAAAAAAAAACTGTGAAAATAAAGCAATTTACAGTAACTGTCACAGTGTGGGCATGTCATGTAATGTTGCCAATGGTCCAGGAAGTATATGATATAACTGTTTCAGTGCCAACTGCAACTATAGGCAAACAACTAAGTAAGATAGCTCCAGAGAATATAATGGTCAGGACTCAAGAGCTTTCCTCAGTGTGCTTTGGGCACAATGCACCTTAAGCATGATGAGGCCAGCTGTTGACAAAGTCCAAAAACTTGGCACTGAAAGAGGTAAACCTGTCGTTGGACCATGGCTCTAGGCTATAGCTGTAATGGGGAAGGCTCCCGTACCTGTCTCTCGAGCTCTGCCAGTCTTTCTTCCTCTTCTTCTGCCTGCTTTTGAGCCTCTTTTTCTTCCTCCTGTGAAAATGACCGCTTGACATAAACTTTTCTGCATACTGTCTGAGAACTAGTTTTTATTCATACTTCCTTCATGTAATGGATTACCTTTTCAGAGCCGAGAAGTTTTACTTGTCCCAACAATTAACTTGTCCAAGTGTGCAAGGATACACAAAAGGCTACCACTGCCTTTCACTCAATGTCCAGTCAGAAATGCCTGTAAATTCCCTTGAAAAGTGCTGTGAAGAACACATTTTCTGAGAGCAAACACAGGGCAGATTTCATTTAAAAATTTACGCAGATAAATGGACACCACACATGAAAAAAATTCCACATATTCAGGATGGGGCTAATGCTAATAAGGATTATAACATGAATTTGACATGTTGGATGAATTGCTGCAAAGTCCACACAAACTCTGACCTCAAGCCTCTCTTGTTCTAATCGCTCGTCCTCCTCCCGTTGGAATCTCTCCTGCTCTGCCATCAACCTTCTCTGCTCTGCATCCGCTATCTTCTCCAGCATGGATTGTTCACGCTCCCGTGCTGCTTCCATTCTCTTACGTTCGCCCTCCCTGCGTCTCGCTGCTTCTTCCTTCTTGCGTTCAATTTCTGCCTTGCGACGTGCATCTCTTTCCTCTCGGGCAGCCTTGCGAGCTTCCTGTAACATTTGGCGTGCTTCTTCCTCGGCCCTTCTGGCCTCTTCGGCTTCCTCTTCTGCTGACAGCATCTGTTCCTTCATCAACTTTTGGTGAAAAAGAAAAAAAAAAAACTTTTGAAAAAAAAATTCAGAATTTTTGCTATTCAGTGAAACTGGTCTTTAAAGACCGCCGTCCCGTAATGATGACTAAATTGTGGTCTCTCAAGACAGGTGCTGCTTCATAGGAGGTATAGTATAGTATATTACACAAGCTGAAAAGTTCAAAGCAAGGTATACCAAAAGGGTGCTCTGAATATGCAGGTGGTCTTTCATCAGAGTGGTCTCTTAAGACAGGAATCACTGCATTTGGGTATGTGGAAGTGTTGCCTAGTGTTTTCATATTCTTATCAAGTAACAAATCTTATTCAAAGTAAAGAGTAAATACGAGTAGTATATTGTTCAACCAAGTTAAGGAACTACATTATATCATGTATATTTACATTAAAACTGTAACCTTAATGGATAAACAAATAAACTAGTTAATAGGCTATCCTGCGTCACTGTTTTTTTTATCAATTTCTAAGATAAAATCAGATAGGACATGAAAGAATGACTTGAAATTCAGACTCAAATTATTAAATGCGATATGAAAAAGTGACTCTCAAAATATAACTACACATTGCTACATATCCAATAAGATACATGTACTCTGAACAATATTTTGCCTTTGTGTTATTGAGTACTTGGCTACATGTATATTCTCCACCATGAGCTGACAGCTGGCTGGTGTGTGGCATACCTGCTCCTTCTCCTTGGCTGCAGCCAGTGCTTTCTGTTTCATTTTCTCCTTTTCCTTGATCTTTGACTGCAGCAGTTTTGCCTCCTCAAGCCGTCTCTGTATTCCGAGAAATAGCAACAGGTTATTAAAGTTATGTAGGTTTTGCATAATTATTGACCTTCCAGAAACACAACACTGATGGAACCTTATCGAAAATTACCAGAAATGGCTCTGTGTTGTAAATGTCATTCGTATCAACAGTGATAATATGTACATGGAAGAATTTGTCCACGACTTTCCCTAGCATGCTAGGAGTGCCCTAATTGCCAAAGCTGTTGACTCGCTCCCCCAGGGGGTTAAATATTACAGCAGTGTGGAGAATTCATGCTTCACTCGAAGAAGTACAGGTACTTGCCCGCAAATTCAATCAAAATGAGCAGCACCAAACTATCAGATGTACCTTGTTTGAGAGATTCACTTGCATTTCAATTAAGATTTGATCAAACCACATGTTCTTGGTGATTTCAGCAAAACCTGACTCTTCAACAGAATTTATCACCCAACTCGTGCTGCATAAAATTGATCAAATTTGTCAAACACGTTAAAGGTTGCTGCTTGAACAAATCAAAGAAATATAAAAGAAAATTCAGCCACCATGGAGATATAGAGCAAAGCAGTCTCACCAGCTTTTCCTGCCTCTTGGCTTCCCTGATGGCCTCTCTCTGTTTGGCCAGGTCCAGCTTGGCTTCCTCTTTCTCTTTCTTCTTGTTCTTCTTGTCTTTTTGTCTCGGTGAATCTTTCTTTCCTCCAGCCTTTCCACCTTTGATCTTCTCTTCAGCTTGTTCAATCTTTTGCTGGTAAAAAAATGTTTAGGAAGGAATTGAAACTTTCTATCTAACAATTTAATCCATGTGTACACTGTGCGTTTGAATACATCACTTGCCAACTACAGTATAACTATGAAGAAAGAATGAAATAAACAAGCATTGAGATAATACACTTGCATGCATTCATTCACCCTGGTGATAGACAGTCACTCATTTAGCCTCAGCAGCTTGAAATATTTCTTGTGTGGAACAGAAATTTTACAATTACATGTATATACATGTGCATGTCCTCAATCTGGTCTATATACAAGTATTATACCAAAATCTTCTGAGCTAGTATAGATCTGTGACCTATTGTGAAACCAACATACAGTACGAGGGTCCAATACGTGCACATGAATGTACATTACAGTCAAACCTCATGATAACGACTAACTATCTGACATATACACTTAACAATGCAAGTTTTGCGGGAGTTTAATAGAGTCAAATTCCCATGCAATTTGACTCATTTATTGGGTATAATAAAAAATCTGACATATTTTGCAGGGAACAGGTGGTGTCACTGTACACAGGTTTCACTGTAACATGCCCTTGCCACAGGTGGAGCCACTGTATCTACCTTGAGTATTTGCTGCTCCAATTCCATTTCTTCCAAACTGATTCCTCCTTCTCCATCACCAACCTCAGATGAATCCAAGATGGTATTAACTGTTAGAGGGGAAAAGAAAAAAAAATCACATCAGAGGATGTGTCAAGGATGGGATAAACATAACTCTGCAACCAAACTGCCAATTACCAATCTTTACATTCAATCTAACTTTTATCATTGCAAGTATAGGAGAGAGCCTGGTGTGGTATGAGATTAAACACAGTAGCCTTGTGGGTTATGGGACCATAACACAAGTGTCCCGCCCACATTCCAATACGCCACGCCCACATGGGTTTCCGGAACTTAACACTTGAACATGCTTGGTAAATCAATTTCTAGACGTTTCTCTTAATTTTATGCATTACATTTCTAAATTTTGTGTAATTGAGCAGAAAAATTAAGAGGGAAATGTAAATATAGGCAATGAGGGTCGCTTTTGTGTGTGTTATGGCATAATGACACGGGTGATTGAAACTGGCATCGGGCGAGGCACATTGGCGTGCGCCACGCCCACGATGTCAGCTTCAATCACGCGCGTCATTATGCCATAACACACACAAAATTGACCCTCATTTCTTAATTATACAGTCCTTTTCTCTCTGGTATTCATTCCATTCTGCAGAGAATGCTTTCTATCTGATCACAGTCCCAGTTATCATTAATAAATACATATAGTCAGTGTGACAATATATATGGTGATCATCCTAAGCATTTCTTTTACATAAATTATGCTGGTACTGTTTGTCTTCATCAGGACAAACCAATTTTAAAAACATTGGCACAGAACATTACTTAGACTCTTAACACACAGACATGTACAGGTAGTATACTGGTATATCCCATATTTCCATCTCCACTCTGTCACACTGCAATGTCTAAGGCCATGTGCCTACCTTGTTGTTCCAGTTTCTTGTGTGCTTCCTCTATCTCTTTTTCCGTGCGTTTTTTGCTCTTTTTAGGAGTTTTGCTTGACTTGATGTCAACAGTTGGAGGAACGAATCCAAACATTCGCACAAGCTCTGCCTGCGTGTCTCGTACCAGACTCTCTGGCCTCAGTTCCTTCAGGAAAGATGTAGCAGTGGAATAGAATACCAATAAATTGAAGCACAACAATTTTTTTTTTCAATTAATTTCCACAGAACTGAAAAACAATTCGAATTAGAATTGTAGATGAGACCTATCAAGAGAACCTATACTCCAGGTCAACAGCTTTCCTTGGCATGGTTTGCGCACTAAGTGCCCAGCCCCTGCAAAGGAAATGTGTTGACTCAGTCGTAATTCAATGGGGAAAGGGTTAATTAAGCAGTTTGTTTTATTGTGTATTGTTCATACATGTATATGGACCGCTGACTTTGAACCTAAGACATCATATCTTTAAAAAAGTAGGTAAATATAGCTACCAATTGAAAAATAATATTAAATTTATCACTGCATTCATTGTTAGATTTAGCCAGTTTCATAGGGTGATAGGGTAAACATGGTTAAAGCAAAGTCCAACCTGTGGTGCTGATGTTGTTGAAGTTGCCTTTGCTGGTGAATCTGGACTGCTCTCAGGTTGTACAGATGAAATGTCCAGGGCATTCGTATATTGTTTCTTTGGTGGGCTCTCCTTCTTTGGTGCACTCTTTGGTACAGGTTCTTTCTTTGCCGGTACCCTGGCTGGGGGTTTCACTGGACTCCTTGACTCTGTTTTCTGTGATATAACGGAGTGAAACACATTAGAACAGTGTTGGCTCATTATTTCAGTCCTGTCTGAAGAGAGAATTAATCTATACACAGCATTCTCTAAGTTTGCACTAGATTGGCAGATTAAATTTTGATATTGTTGGTCTTTCATATATCATATCAACAGTATTTCTGTTAATGCCTCCCATATTTGGCAGGACAGAGGCTCCAGCTTTCCACCTGAAAACTGTTTGAGCCTCTCCCCTGTGACAGTCGATATATTTCTTCTTTATTCTTTGTTAAATATAAAACCTCCCCCATGGAAGCAAAAAAAAAAGCAAAACAGAACCCTCTCCCTACATGTATGTCTTGTCAAACGATGTTGAAAGGTACGCACAACTGAAATGAAATGCTGGAGAGAAAACACTATTTAAGGAATGGCTTAATTACAGTGCAGGTTGAAAATGGAGTCTGCTCGTACCTTTGGCATTGCTGAAGTTTTAGTACGGGACGTTTCTTTGGATGAGGCTGGCTTTGGTACTTCCTTTGGCATATCTTTTGTTGGCGTTGGCTGTTTTCTGTCTTTTTCACTAGGGGGCAGTGATGGCTCTTCATCTGGCACAGGTGGTTCCTCCTCTGCCTCTTCCATTGTTCCTACTTGTGGTTCAAGCACAGCTGATTTGTCATCTAACTCAGCTTCAACCTCCATTTGAGGTTCAAGAACACCAGATTTGACAGACTCTGCTTTATGTGAGGATGCAGTGGGACTTGGAGCTTTTACCGAAGGTTCTCTAATTCCTTCCTCCTCACCCTCTACATGAGCATTTTCATCTAACGTAGACACGGCAGTTTGAATGAGATTCTCATCCACTGGGGATCTTAATGAAGGGCTGGGAGGGCGCGGGACAGGGGCAGCATGTCGATTGGCCTGGGTGGGTGTGCCACGACGACTACTGTGCACTGAACGAACGGAGCGACTGGAGGCCGGACGGCTTCCTGAGACGCTACTACTAACACTACTTGCTCGCTCATGCAGTTCTGGCTCTGGTGTGTAAGTAGACGGTGCAATGTTCTCTACAGGTGGTTGCTTGGGATCGGAATCACTCTTTAGTTCCAGGGGTTCTGACAAAATTTCTGGAGCTTGCTCTTCAGGTCCTAAAAGTACATGAAAAACAGCATGCAAAACTAAAATGCATTCACCTTTAGACTGGAATAAAAACATGCCAAATAATACTTTCTGAAGGTGCAAGACGTGCAAAAGAACATTATTCTACCTATAGAATTTTGCCTGCTTGATTATAATTGCATCTTGTACAAGTTGAACGCAAATTAAGGGTCGGAGTGCATGGTTTACATTCAATTGGATTAAATTTATTTTCTTTCAAAAGTGCTCAATTTACTTTGTGAGGACAACACAAAAATACATCAACCATTACCATGAGGTCTGCAACACTTAGAAACAGAAATTCTGGAAAACCTCGTAACACCACCAGCCTCCCTTTAGGATCCAACTAATCCTCCACTGGGAGTGATTACCACAAAACAGTACATCACCACCACACAGGAGGTGTCTGGCCAGTGGCTACCTACATCTGCATTAAAGCAGACCTCATATTGTGGCCCTGGTGGCCCACTGATAGCCATGATCTAGCAAAACCAGATACTTATTAAAGTAAACAGAAGGTAATACATAGGGCTGGAGGAAGAGAGATATATTGTTTTTATTTCCTCATATTTCTATTTCTGCTTACTTTGCTGATGGCACAAAACCATGAAAGTAAAAATACAGTGAAATAGTATTTTAACATTGATTTGATATGTTCAAAATAGCGCAATTAAAAATTCAACGAAATGCCCGAAATGCAAAAACCGTGAAAATTTATACACACAAAAATAAGTATATTTACAGTAGTTGTTAAGATGGCTATAGGTGCTGTGTCGTTTCCAGCCAGGGAAACATAGTGACATGCAAAAGTTAAGTTAGCGATTCTATATTCTATGTCCTAATTAAAATGATTTTTTAAAAAAACAACAACAAAAAACAAATTTTCACTATATTTCTGCACCAACTAAAAAAATTTATATTCCATTGAAAACGTGCTATCAAACATTATTGGTACAAGCTGCAGCTGCTAATTTTTAACAGACAGGTGCAAGGGAACATGTGGTCAATTCCGTCCATTGCCAATACATATGCTCCACAACATGTTCAACCAAAGCACTACATATGGCTCCCTGGTCTATATTTCTACATATTGTGTTCTCTCTTATGTCTTACGGTGGGGCACACAGGGTAGGCCCTATTGAGCAGATGAGGACAGAAAGACACAACAAGTGTTGATGAGAATGGATACACGATGCACCGAATTGCCATATTACATAGGAGAAAGACATTACATGTATAATGTGGGGACTTTTATCGTGGAAGTACATTGTATAATAGCACCTGCTGTTTAAGACCACTCCTATAACCAGCAAAAATTGGTTTAATAGCAAAGGTAGTTTTCACACTACATGTAAATTTAGTAGAATAATGGACTTTGGTTTTATTTGGGTCTAAAAAAAGATAATGATGTGGCTTCTCACAAGGTGTGGTCTTTTACAGCAGGTATCTCTCCATTATGGATAAAACACATCAGTGAACATCATTCCATACCCATGATGGGATGGGCACTAAAGTGCCCATCCCATGCTAGGGAAAGCTGTTGACTCTGTCTTAATTCAAGGGGCAAAGGGTTAAGGGATTAATACTGTCAGCCAGGGGTCTGTACCTGTACCGGGACCTGGCGGTCAGATCAAAACTAATCAGCTGAAGGTTTTCATTTCTTTTTTCATTATGATGAATCACAGAATAGGCCTACAATATTTAATGGGAGAAAGCTTGTTGTCTGCTGGTCATCACTGGGGACTCGGAAGGTCTTCATACTTTCCAGAGGTGGTAACGATGTTATTGCAGCCCCTCATTCTGCATTCCCATTGGTCAGCCCTTGATTATGGGGTAACATCATCATTAAGGATGATGAATCATGTTGGGACATGAATTATCATTGGGTATGTCAGAGGAACCATTCAGTGTGCACCAATACTATAAATGTGCATGTTTTCATGGGGTGCTTAATGGACCACACTTACCGGTATCTAAAGAACTAGGCTGAGACAACCCAAACAAGTAATTTTCTTTCCCAGCACCTTCCATTCAAAGCTTATATACAGTACATGTACATCATATAAACTGCCAATTCACTCTTGAATTAAACTGGTATAATACATGATTTGCATCGCAAATTTCAGTTAATCAAAAAGATTACTTGAAAAATGAAAACTCCAGTGAGGAATAAAGTTAAAGCAACAAGAGATCAACTCAGAAACACTATATATTGGATATTAACCACAATTAAATGTACTGCTGGACATGGTATAGCTGATTGTTACGTAATGATACAAAATCTACCCATAATACATTGCACATACCTCCAATCTCTTGTAAAAAGGGAGTTAAAAATGTCACCGTTAATTATGGCTCAAAGTGTAAACACAAAAGGCAAAACAGATAAAGACCATATAATGACTCATGTAGGCAGAAAGTCGAGTGTAATACCTGGTACAACAACTTCATGTATCTGTTCCGGCTTCGGAGTTCGCGATCGTCCACGACTGGCACCAGAAGACGTGCGAGAACCATGCCTACTGCTACCCCCCTGAGATGCAGCTCCTGCTCCCCCATCTGCAGGAATGCACATATACAAATACACATGATAAAACAACTGCACTGATTCCATATACATTATATTTTTCAGTAAGGTTTTATTGTTTCATGTACTAAATATCAGCTGTAATACATCATGTATGTGAGCAAAAATGGTAGAAAGTAAGATGAAAATCAAAAGGATGACAAGCAAAACATGCACATGCTAAAGTCAAAAAGACATTAGAAGAGTATACATTCGTGAAACCTTGCTATCCACCTATTTCAAGGCTGAATGGGCAGCAGTATTTTAAGGAGTTATGGTCCACATCCCTGGCAAAAGCAGATGACAAAACAAATTACTGTTGTACCTTGTTCAATCGGTGCAGCGTCACTTTCACGGCGAGCGTCCGAGCTGTGAGATGAGTGGACGCTGGCACGATGTGAAATGATACGATCAGACACATCCTCCACCACAACATTTTCTGGTAGTTCCATGGTGCTGGCAAGACTGAACATGGCTCCCCCGCTGGACAACAGACCTACTCCATCTGCAAGAATGAGCATTGCATGGTCAGTCATCAGGGTAACAAGGGGCAATAAATATGTTCAGAGGATAAAAAGAGTGGCTTCAAAGTCATGTGCATGCGCAGCATGATTGCTGGTGGAAGCAGCCCACTGCTGACCTCATGTTTGGGGACATTAAATTTGTAAGCCTGGTGCATGGAAAAAAAATGGGGATGCCATGCACTTGTCAAACCATGAAGGAAGAAATCTAGCTTTATTTCCTCCTTGGTCAAAGCCAAAAATATACCTTGACATTGCTTGTCAGAAATGTTAATATACACTGTATATGTATTCACCCACTATCAGATGCCACCAGTCTTGATAGACCTCAATTTGATCCTCACAGGAGTGGTCTTTCAAAGCAGGTTTCACTATAATTGCAACATATGGTCCATGCCTTGACTGACCAATAATATTAAACCCAAGAGTCAGCCCAGACGTGGTCTGTCAAAAGAGGTGGACAGGTCTCTGACATAAACATGATTATAAAATAATTGCCCCAGCGGCCTAATAAATCAACAGGGTGGTCTTTTGAGACATTTACCACTGTATTCACACTCTTTTTTTCATGGACAGTGATTGTAAATTCAATGTAACATACCTCACATCCCAATTTAGTCATTTTGATCAGTGTTGATGGAATAGATATTTCAATGCTGCCCACTTCCGTTACATATATCTGAGCGTGTTCATTCAGGATATGGCACTTCTGGCATGTCTTAAACATGTTAAAGTTGAATGTGATTAATAGATACATGTAATACTTTACCTGTGTACTGGGGCATAAGGGGCTGAGTGGCAACAAAGTCCCCAGGTTGCCACATGCCAGCCTGACCCTCTGCATCCTGGTCCCCTGCATTAAAGTCAGGTTGCCACACTTCGGCCATGTCCTCTGTATCCTGCGGTCCCATGACGAAGTCAGGTTGCCAAACACCTGCCTCCCCATCTTGATTCTCTATCGAGATATCTGGTTGCCATACCCCGACCCCTGCTACTGTATCCTGATTTTCCATGCCTCCATATGGACTGGCTGCACCACTGTGGCCTCTGCAACAAGAATAGCACGAGTCTATAAACACAGTATTCACGTGAAAATGAAAAGATACTCACAGCAGGAAAAAAATATTAAGTCCCACTTGGCCTTTTAATATCACAAGAACTGGAATGATGAATATGTTTTGACAACAAGTTTGAAAGCAAAGCAGACTCAGTTGTCATGTGTTTGACTTCAAAGAGCTGCGAGCCTTTAACCATGGATCAAAGTCAGATACCAGTAACTACTGAATGTGTTTGTGCTCAAGGGGCAGAATTTTCAGATGTGGTCTATATTTTAACATGCATATTAAAGGTGTACTGTCTGTTTTGCAGCAGTAACTTCAACAAAGACTTCAGCATTCACGACCTGCAATGTTTTGAATGGATAAAAAAAATAGTGTAATAGCCCCACACTTCCAGAGACTGGGTCAACAGCTTTCCTCAGAACATGCTTGACACAATGCACCCAGCCTAAGTATTGTCAACTGATAGGTGATCGGTGCCGAAGTTTGCTGGTTCGAGGCCCATCCATTCCGTGGTCACAAAACGTATTATTCTTAATGAAAAATGGAGAAAAAAAAGGACACTGACAACTATTACATTGTATGACACATCAGATGCTAGCTTGCTGGTAATATCAACTGGGAAAAAAGTTGCATGCTAGTACACTAAGTAGCATTAGGTCCATCTGAGTCCCCCCTGCTACTTGTTCAAGTGCATGGGCAAAAGATCCAATTCTTGCAGTTGCCGTGAGAAATACAGCAATTCACCAACCTAGGACTATGTAGACTCTGACGCGACTGTTCTCTCCTCTCATCATCTGGTCCATCAAATGGACTAGCTTGTTGGCTGCGCAGAACATCCTGGTATTCATCTTTAAAGACAGAAAGCATAATTATTAACCCTTGGAACAATACTTGAACATTTGCGCGTCAAGAAAGAAGTACACATACGCGTATCCATCATATTCACTGAATTCCCTTGAAGAGTACACCAATTTGATGACCCATTGTCAGGGTTTCTGCCAGAGTTAAATATTAGGGTATTCAAAAACGTCATATTCTAAAGTAAAAAGTCTAAAAGTGAAGACTTTATGGGAAACTTTAGGTTATATATGCCAAATTTTACTTTTTGCCAAAATTTTAGTGTGAGCAAAAGTACCCTTGAGGTTTTTTAGGGTATGCTATTTTACCCTTTTTACCCTCTGGCGGAAACCCTGACTGCTGGTAGAGATAAAACCTGTTGCTGGGCACAGAGGTCACAGTTTTTATGACCAATTTTTCTGTTCTCTCCATCTTCACATTTTCCTGCTAAAAATGCCCCTAAATACCTGGTTGTGCAAATGTCATATCTGCTTGTCCACTTTTCTTAACATTTTAATGGTCATATTACAATTTTCCATGAAGTTTATAAGAAATATTTAACAGAATCAGATGGCCTACATGTAGGTCCACAGCTTTCCTTGGCACTAGGCTCTGGGTGAGGCCAGAGCTTGCCAAGGAAAGCTGTTGACTCAGTCTTGCTTTGACCAGCAAACTTGAAGGGTGAATTTACTAATGTATCCAATGGATACCAACTTAAAAAGCCTGTACTTTTTTCTGTTTGGTATTAAAACCAGATACCTAACTATCATTGATTATCAAGTAAAAATTAGCATGTATGTTAATTTGTAAAGACTTACAATGGTCAAAATTAAGTTGTTCAATTTTCAGTTACAGTCATCAGAAATAACGTTCACTGTGCTGACCAGCACTGTGCTCATGAAGAAAAAAATAAATACAAATATTATCCAGCATTCATTAGATACTGCTGTTTCAAAGTGTATCTGGTGCTGAATTGCAAACATTAATTCAAAACTAGCATTCAGAGAACGGATTACCCTCGGCGCCCACAATATTTTTTTCCTCAATTTTGCTTTTTTTTTTTTAGTTTTCCCAGTAGAACACTTTGCATACAATTTCCGTATTGTTGTCTATGAAATGAAAGAGCTATTTTGGATGTGTTCTTGGGGTAAGTTCTGATGCCAGAGACCACTGTACTGTGCGTCACTCACACGGCCATCAAAATAATACTTCAAAAGATGTGTAACAGTTTAAAAATAATAACAGGAAGCTGGTTTTCATAAGGAATGTGGTCCACTATAATGTGCATCGCTGGTAAAAATTTGGTTCAGGTGTGTTGGATCCTTGTTGAGATATTATGGTAATGTCGTCTCCTTGTGCCCCACTCAGACGGCCTTAAAGATAAATACTTTAAAGTTTCATAAAAAGTTTATAAATCATCAGAGGAAGCTAGTTTTACATAGGGTCTTGGTCCATTATAAGATGCATCCCTGACAAAAAATTTGTAAAGCTGCTGTCAATATTTTTTGAGATATTGTGGTAACATAGTCACGGTGAACTCCACTAGATGGTCTTCAAATAAATACATTTAAAGTTGCACAAAAAGTATAAAAATTATCAGAGGAAGCTGGTTTTAATTAAGAGCATGGTCCATCATAAGATACATTTCTGACAAAAATTTGGTAAAGCTGCAGTTAATATTTTTGAGATATCGCGGTAACCTCTTCAGGGTGGACACCACTCAGACAGCTTTCAAATAAATTCATTAAAAGTTTCATAAAAAGTTTGAAAATAATCAGAGGAAGCTGGTTCCTGGTCCATCATATGATCCTTCTGTGAAAAAAAATTTGGTACAGCTACGTTAAATATTTTTTGAGGTACTGTGGTAAAGTTGACAAGATGGATGGACGGATGGATGACGCAGGGAATGACAATACCATCCGGCACTTGAAGTGCCGAGGGTAAAAATCATGGTCTATGACCAAATTGTTTATTGTAATGACATCTACTTACTCTGATGCACAATAAGATGATCTGGCTGAATGGCATCTCCAGTGCCCATCATTTCTGCATCTTCCGTTACCACATCTGCTAAATCTATACATTGAACCATAGACAAGCACATGTTAAAGAAGCTACAATTTTAATGCTGTGTACAGCATTATTATGCTGAAATATGCTGGATATATAAAAGTCTTCCCAAGCATCATCACCGTGCCCCAGGATAAAGCCAAAAATAATACTAACAAAATACAGGTCAGATATTGCTTATATTAACCCTTTCCCTCACATTAAGCCTCAGTATGAATCAAGAGCCTTCGCTGACATGAGCTGGATACAAATACGCTTTCTTTCTTACATATTGACATTATAAAGAAGTATGACTGGATATGTGCCATTATTTTCTGGCCCATAAAAATGGCATTTAGATCTTATTCCATACTGTTGTCACCTTCCCCACTACCAGTAATACATGCATATATAAGTACCGGTAATTGTACAGATTAAAAAACTTTTAAGAACAGCACTACCAGAACAACTGTAGCATACAACAAGCCTTGAAACAATGGCATATATGCCCAGGGACAGGAAGTAGGAGACAACGGAGTGCCACTGGTCAAGGAGCATCATGTGACCTACTCTGACCATAGTATTGGACAAAATGGATCAGGTGACCTTTTTTCACCAGTGCTGCCCTCTAGCTCCTGCCTCTTGGCTTATGCCATTATGTATATTCACATTGCAGTCTGTTCCTGTAGAGATCCTGTCATGTTTTTCAGTATTATTAGCATTCAGTACACAAAAAGCTGACCTTCATGTTTGTACCTGTTGTACATGCATGGTTGAACTGTATTGTTAAGAGTCCCTATGCTAACACATGCATGATAGCACCTACAAAATGTTACATGCTGGTGAGTTTTAAGAGCGAGAAAACAAGAAGCTAGCTAAAGCATTAATTGTCTACCATTATGTAAATAAAAAGATATGGAGCAAAGTGTGCGAAACTATACCCTGTATGTAAGTACCAAATTCAGTTTTATCTTTGACTTTGCTTCCTTTTTAACTTGTTGAAAGCGTGTTACTTAAGCTAAAAGCAGTTCCCAACAACCTTGACTGGCACCATGTAGAAGGAAAAAAGGTACCTCCAGACTTGAGAATAAAAATACATATTTAAAAGTCTGCGAACAATTTTTTGTCAATAGACCGAACTAGGAAAGTCCAGACATGCACCATGGATAATCAAAGAGGCATCATTAACTTACATTATAATCATTTGTGAAAACAAACCCAGACCTGGCAGTATTAACACTGAAGCTCTGCAACAAAATGTGAAGACTTTATTTGCATGGAAGTTTGAAATATCTGCAGGTCATTCTGTGTTCTCATTACAGAACTATACACCACAAATGTGGAAAACAAGGAAAAGGACCTACTGAAAATGAATGGAAATTGTTGCAAGTCTTGAAATTTATTATTGCAAAATAGGATTTTTTTTTTTTTTTTTTTTTTTGACAAAATTTTGGATAAAATGTAAGAAATGGGATGGTTTTAAACAATGGGCTGCTGACATGGCATGTGTCTGGACGTTTGTTACTGGTTACACTACCTGCTGTTTGTAGCGTTACAACCTTGTCTCGCAGTACCAACGATGCAGCACTGGCGATCAGGTCAGCATCACCGTTGGTAAGTTCTACCCCTTCTGTTGTATTAGCAGGCGTGTCAGCAGCCTCTACACTAGCCATGTTACTGGTGGGGTGCATGCTTTGTCTAGAGCCAGGGCAAGAGTCATGCAAAGGAGTGTTGGCCCGCTCAGCCATTGCTAAGCTCATCTCAGTCAATGGTGAACTGCGGGGCATGTCGAGTGGGGTTTCACTTCGGGACATTGGGTGGGCAGCATGCAGTACTGCTGGTCTTGCGAGGTCCTGTTTGGACCCCGGTTGAGACCCCATTGTAGAGTCGGGCATAGAATGGTACTGTGAGTCATGCATAGAACTAGGATGTGCTGAGCCCATTCCGGTTAGACCAAGTCTAGAGCGGCTTCTGGTTACAGGCAATGCCTGGGGTGAAGCTGGTCTGCTATGTGCACTATCTTGATACTCAAATACACTGTCATTACCATCCTCAGGGACACCACCAGTTTGCTCTACCCAAGCTGCTGTAGCAGCTGAGGAAGAGGGATGTCTTGAAGGCATTGTGCTGCTAGAAACATGGATCTCTGGCTGTTGCGCTGAAGCTGAGCGTCCAGAGGAAACTCTCGATCGTGAAGACGGCATGTGTGATGATTTATAGCTCGCGGCACTTGTGGCTCTAGTGGATGTCCTCCTTGACATTTGGCTTTCTGCATCTTCTTCTGCAAATTAAAGCATATCAAGACAGGTACCATGTGTTTTGGAAAGTTTGAAGTCCACATGTATGATCTACAAATAGCTGTAATATTTTAGGTATCTTTATGTGAAGTAATTGCACAATCAAACCTGACGTGAAACACTGTTCTCTAGGATCAAGTAAATGTGAACCTCAAAGCTGGTGGCCCTTCTTAGGAAGAATGGAAAGAGATGAACAACACTAACTAATGAATCTAGAAAAGGAACTCTACTTATTAAAAGTATATAGACCCCATGTATTTTTACATGGATTGTAAGCAGGTCAAACCTGCATTAATCACTTTTTAGTAACGGCACAGAGGCTGCCATGTATACTTCCCAATACTGTGCGGAAACTTACTTACAGGTTGTGTCTCCAGAATGACTACTATCTATATCTAATCATCTGCCATTATATTCTATGCACAGTGCACTTCATTTATATTCTGTGTCATACTTTTTAAGCAAATAATGAAATTACCCTGGACAGAGTTGCTTTGGTATGTGGACTATCCCCACCAACCTGAAGACTTACATGATTATGTACATTGAAAATAGTGGTGTTCAAGTTGTTATAGTAGTATGTATGCATCATGCATATTTGATACTGTACAATTTGATATAATAAGCCACGTGCATTTTAAGCATGTGGACCACACGTGATCAGCACGTCAATCTGACAGTTGGTCCGCGGTACGTTAAAATGTTCCATTTAACGTTGAGCCTATGACGTAACAATATGTCACC
The DNA here is from genome assembly GCA_964020975.1 of Hermodice carunculata. Taxonomy (NCBI): domain Eukaryota; kingdom Metazoa; phylum Annelida; class Polychaeta; order Eunicida; family Amphinomidae; genus Hermodice; species Hermodice carunculata. The sequence goes on along the minus strand of OZ026614.1, from coordinate 101,467,790 downwards.
AAGGCCAGTATATATATCGAGGTGAAAACAAAAAACGCAGCAATCTTTGGCCAGTCTCTGATGAGCCCAGGTTGAGGCGAAACCGGTCAGGCTAAAATACCAAGGATTTCCGACTGTCAATTGTCACAGACTTGGACAACACACACAAGCAGGGCGGTCCACTGTCGTGGCACTTGTGTTGTTTTCTTATACTGATATAATAAGCAACTGTTTCCAAACAAAATATGTACATCAGTGCATTAATTCGGACAACAGACACATGTAACGGCAGGGAACTGACTGGGTATGCCCTCCAAGAAACATTTTGATATCTTGTCAATAAACAGTTCAATACCTGCCACATTTGTCATGACCCATCAGCAAAATTCAAAGTTTCAAGATAAACTTGTATTCTTGAAGACCTGCCAAAATATTGTTCCTTGGTATGCTTCATACAGCACAGAGCACCATGTCTGAGTTATATGTTCGTTTGTAAACATCAGTGAATATAATATGTAACATTGTTGCCAAAGTGTCAAAGACAACATGTATCACCTTTTGCACCAACACGGACCTGAAATGGTTATTGACAAATAACTGCTTAGTGACAATATCCCAGCAGTTGGGCGGCACTCTGTATCACAACCTTAAAACTGCACTGAGCTTCATTTCATATATACTTAACCAGTGGTACCAAAGGCCATGTAACTACAAGCAAGCTAGGCCAATGAAGTAAGTTGGATGAAATTTAGGATTTGATTGTGAATACTGATGATAATCTATTTTTGGACGCTTGATACAGGCTTTCTGATTCAGTATTTTATACTTTGTGATCGATTAGTTTTTGCTTCAATAATAATTATTACTGAAGCAAAGACATATTCATAGGCATAGGCACAAACAACTCAAGATTAAATTGATTTTCACTAATTCCCAACATGTGCTGGAACTTCCAGTTAGCTCAGTGTCTTTAATGATCAGTCCCGAAGAAGCAGCATTGATACTTTTTTATGACTTTGTGTTATAATTAATAACTGAAAAAATACTATAAATTGCTGTTACAGTCAAACCTGTCCTTGTGGACACCTCTATAATGTGCACAGTTATGTCCAGCACCAAAAGATCAATTTTCTCATTAAAAAGACCTGTCTATTGTGGACACATGCCAGTTGCGCTCTTTTTGCCAGTCCCAGACGTGTCCACAATGGCTAGATTTCACTGTACTATACCTTTTATTGCTGATGACGCAGTGATAGGACGACCTAGGTATGTGGCAGACTTCAGTGATGCAGTCAGCTGTTCCGTGGACATTATCCTCAACTTTGGACTGGCCACCTGGGGCCTACATGGACAAAACATATTACCATCAATTAAGACTCTTCTTCTGTACTAATTCTGAAGGAAACATCCATCTCAGCATATGCATGAAGAATGACAGCACCATGTTAATATACAATTGATAACATTCATCAAATTACTTTTAATTATTAATCACTTTTGAAACCTCATCAAAGACATGTCGATAAATGGTAATTTAAACTCGCTCATACAATTGGAAGAATATTGTAAACATACTTAGCACCGGTGGGAAAAGCCTAGGACACTTGCTTCACTTGTGATTCAAATGTTGTTGGATTTTTGTTCATTTACCTATCATCTGCTGCAGACCTGACACCAGTTTGTGACGCAGGTTGGGTGTACTGTTCTGCCAGCTTGCTAGGATCAGCAGAAATTAGCTGTGGACTGGCACCTCTCTGGGATGCTGGACTCATTCTGTAGGGTGAACCTTCTGGGGTTACAGGGCACCGTGGGACTGCTGTGCTGGCTCTGGACGTCCATCGTGAACTGAGAAGTAACATTGTGTGCTTATTTGCACTGCCTGAATCAAACTTGCACTGATAGGGAGTGGATTGTGAGTGACAAGAAACTTAAGCATTGAACTGGAACAAATTAAATTTTAGAGCTCATCATTTCCCAATCTCAATCAATTAGTCTCAATCAAGCTATAATGTGAACAAAATTGTCCTTCTTTTCCAATTGCAACCTGTGTTTCTATCTTAAACCAGCAATGTTGCTAAAATTTGAAACAAAAGGTACCAACCCAAAACCTGGATTAATCTTTGAAAATGATAAAAAAAAAAAAAAAATAAGATCAATGCATGTCGTCTAATATGCAATGCAGATGCCTCTGAAAATTTCCTTTTCCTCTTGTCTTTTTAATCAAGAAATCTTATGAAAAAACAGAAACAGGAGTTGAACAACTCTTTATCTTGTGTGCCTAGTAATAACTTAATAGATATTTAATTTTTCAAGTACCTCGGAGCCAAAGTTTATTTTCAAACCACTCAATCCAAAAGTTTAAATTCAGACCGAAACTGCAACTCCACAAGCTAAATTCTAAAACTTTACATCACAATTTTTAACAAATATTTACTGAATGCCAAAATTAAATTGAACGAACCAGTTGCAAATTAGTTTGTACTGGCTAATAAGTAATGGTTCAGTATTTAACAAAACATTAACACAACGTAATATGAATCTTCATGAAAAAAGATGGATATGCAGTCCTCACAATCGGAGTACGGTATACCAGTGAAGTCATACCAAAATTTTCAGTTATTTGAGATTTACTCACTGTACTGTTCTAGGGAAGACTTAACACTTATAATTTCTACTTTTTTTATTATTAACCTTGTTATATATGATAATGAAGACAAGTCAGTGTTATTAAAATATGCAAAAAATCCCCCAATACAGCGGCCCCCCTCTTATACTAGCTGCCACCCCAAATGCAGCCAAAAAGTGGCCTTATAAGAGGGGTGGCCTCTCTTGAGGGGGAAAATATAATGGAAAAACCATACTTTCTGCACAAGAATGCTGGCCTTTCAAGAGAGGTGGCCCCTGGTGAGAGGGGCCTTATAAGAGGTGGACCACTGTAATGCCCTTGGTGTAACTGCTCATGATCACCACAGCTCTTTCACCCTGCTCACATACCTAGTTCTGGACTTGAGATCTCTTAGGTAGAAGTTTACATCTCCTCCTGGTTTCGAATGAAGGTCTACATTTCCTTCGTCCAGTTCATGAAGGAACTTCAGCACCATGCACTGGTCTTCTTCCGACAAGCTGGCAGTCTCTCCATCGTAATTCTGATTTCAGTAATAAAGCACTTCATGTATTGGAACAAATATGCCAATGATAGATCCAAAGGAGACGAAAAATGCTTGGTCTCTTAATTGACCCTTTCAGTGCCAAATTTGGACTGAGTCAACAGCTTTTCTCAGCACGCATTGGGCACAATGCACCCAATGCGTGCCAAGAAAAGCTATTGACCTGGGGTATTCTCTCTGGAACTATAGGCATACTGGTACTTGAATGAACAGCGTTTCCATGAGGAATACAAATCTGGAATCCTCTTGATAATTCAGACTTGTCTGACTTAAGTTGATCGACTTTAAACATGACTGGCACTGAAAGAGTTAATATAGTTGACTCTCCATATATAATAACATTTTAAGATATAAATTTATCAGAAAGATATCTCAATAAAGGGACCACATTAATAACTATTTTTCATTTTACTTTAGTTTGTAAAGTGTAAACAACATCACATGCACATATGAATAGCCAGACACAGATATAGTGGATAATGAAGCCACCATCATTGTGATTTTCCTCATTCGTCCATCTGGGACCATGTCACATGACTCAGCAGCATTTCAGAATCAAAGTTAATTATGGCATGATAAATATTGATATAATGTAATATTGAAGGATGACTTAATTGCGATGGAACTAGCAAAATGAATATATATTAACAATTATTATCTTGGCCATTAATCTTTAACTCTTTCACCTGAGGTGCGAATATTTATTTGTCCGTTAACCTCATTATAAATGCCCAGCTGTTGAGCCAAAACTCCATACTGAACTGTTTGTTCGTATAATTGTCCTACACTGTATTTGTATCCCATCATCATGGCAAAAATGTAAAATTATGATCAATACAATCGCTAAATTAGCCTTTAAGATACTAAATTAGTATCATAGTTGCTTTTCATAGGAATACAGCTTTTATAATCATGTACAACAATTAACTGCTGTCTTCTGTGGCATATTTTCTTGGCCAACATTACATCCATTAGCCAAATAATCACGTGCTTAAAAAGGTGCAGTTTGAATAATATTATAAATTTTTTAAAACCTTAAGTGACTAAATTATTCTCTTACAATTTGCTTATAACCTATTTATTGCAGATGGAAAATTAGCATGCAATTTTGGCCACTTTTGTGGCATCATTGCAGGTCAGAAGATTATTGCCGTTATACTTATAGATCTGCTGTTGAATAATGTATTGGGACTGGGAATTAAGGCCAGTCGACCAAATATCTTAAGGTTGATTGCGTATAATGACATGTAATACAAAAGTTACGTCACTCACATGACTCCCAAACAAGAGTACAGCCTTGGCCAGTCTGTCGAGAGTACCTAGCTTACTGGTGGCCTCCCTCTGTTTTGCCAGAATCATGTGTTTCCGTAGCAACAGACGATCCCGCTCCGACAGATGCAAGTCCTCAGGGCCCACAAACAGCACCAATGCCCCTCTACGTGTGACAAAAGTCTTTGGCAATACAATTTCTCCATCAGGCTTCTCTCCCCTTGCACTAGACGGTGGACTTGGAGACCGGAGTTTAGGACTCACTGTTATGCCATGGCGATGTGGAACTTCATTCTCAACTAATGAGGGCAAGGAAAGCGAGAGCTGAAGAAATAAAAATCAGCCAATGGAAATAAATTCTACATGGCATTTATCATATAATATAGTAATTTGAAGAGTACTTTTTTGCGTGTATACATTTTCAGTTTTTGCATTTAAGCTTTTTAACTGAAGTTCATACTGTCTTGTATTTTGCATATACATGTAGTCTCTATTAAGGATAAGCGTCTGGTTCAGTGCTATTTTGAGGGTGCTTGGGAAGATTCTATCACAAAACAATTAGCATGCATAAAACTGCCACAAACTATACATTTTTCGAAAGCTAACAAACTACTAATTCCATTTCTCCCACTGTCCTGTGTGTTTGTTGTCCAATGTTTACACAGCAATTGTAACGAGTGCCATCTTCTTTTTCAAAGAACTTTGAGGAAACTTGGATTCAACTGTTTTGTTTTCTGATGTAAAGATATCAAATTTGTGGCAAACTGTTCGTAACAATGTAAACTAAAAAAGCGTGACTGTCTCTTTTTGTGTGATTTATGTTTTGTTATGGTGCTATTCACCTAATTTGGAGTTGCATCAATGACACTCATTCAATACATCAAAGGGACCAGACTTTGAGTCATTTCTTCTGACAAAACTTATCTTGTTATTGAAAATCTGAGACACGGTTTTTCAGTTTACATTGTTGCGAACAGTTTGCCACTAATTTAAAGTCTTTACATGAGAAAACAAAAAGTTGAATCTAAGTTTCTTCAAGATTTTTTGAAAAAAAGGACAGCACTTGGTACAATTGCTCTAAAATATAGGATCAACAAACACACAGGACAGTGAGAGAAAAGAAATCAGTAGTTTTTTAGCTTTTCAAAAATGTAGTAGACATTCACTTTGTGGCAAAGTGTTCATAAAATGTAAACTGAAAAAGTGTGTCTCATTTTATGTGATTTATGTTTTGTTATGTCAAACTGCATGACAGTTCCTCTAAATCCAGTCTCTTGAAAATTCTATCATGTCTAAATTCCTTTATATCGAAAGTCATATTTGTTGAATACAACTTGACAGAAAAACATACAAGTTGAATAGAAAATTGGTCTAAAATCCATGAATGTTCGTCTAAATTTGTCGAAAACTCTTAACTTTTAGGTGCAATACTGACTGCTGACCAGCACAGTGTAATGTATTCAAAGCACAAAATATTGCCGTCACCTGTGCATGGGTGGAACTGGACATTATATCTCATAGCGTATTCTATGGCTAAATTTTTTCTTTGTTTTTTTCCATTGTTACATTTTTCCACTGTTTGGCCTGGTTGAATTTTACTTTTACTGATTGGTGCTTCTTTTGGCAGATGTGGACGGAATTTAATGCATGATCCATATCATTGTCTTACGTTCTTATGTATGACTCATATCTGACTATCTTCAGACTTTGTTTGTCAATAGAAATCTTGAATCTTATCCCTAAGGAGACTACCCGTCCTGCAAATTGGTGATCTTCGCCCTACCAGTGAGAATTTTTACTTTGTACACCCTATCCTTTGTGTACATGTACCCCGCAAGACGAACTGATCCCAACCCTTATAAGCTCGGGTAAGTTTTGATCCACCTGATGCCCCATCTACCAATGCAATGGCAAAAAAGGTCAAATAAAAATCGAGCCAACAATATTTGTAAAAATAAAAACAAAGAAAATTTCATTATGCACTGTCCTTTATTCAAACTGGGACTTTTGGGCAAAGAGGTATTTAGACGAAATGGCACTCCACCTTATGACCTTTCGGTAAAGTTGTTTTCGGGATGTTGGTATGTTGACCAACACGCACTTCCATGAAATGGATTTTCGGCATGGTGACACTTCGGTAAAATGGTTTCAGATGTACTGTTGTAGAACCAGTTTGTGGCAGTTTTTATACATATTGATTGTTTTGTGATAATCTTTACAAGCACCCTCAAAATAGCACTGAACCAGCCACTCTGATCTTTAAACTAGTTAAAACAGTATTTCATTCAGCTTTTATTTTCACACTTTTTTGCCACCAGAAAAAGCAAATTTACAGTATGTTATAATTCCTAATCAATATTTCAAGCAAAACTAATTCCCTGCTGCTTCGTATCACAAATGCCACGTACAGTATGTGGATCGATCGATCTGTCTGGTATCAAACTACATGTATATGTTCTAAGCATGCTAAGTGCATATACAGGAACGGAAATGAGCCTGCTGATATTACAGGAACATGGCAGCACTGGAAAACAGTAATGTACATACCTACACTGAACATAATGCCAACATAATTTGAGGTGGCAGAATTAACAGGTTCATGTATATAGGTTGGCCTACCAAGTGACCATTCTCAATTTCGATGAAATCTCCATTCTCAAGATCATCACACATGTATCCGAAAAAAAAGTGTAGTACATTGTCTATTTCAGTACCCACAAATATCATTCGTTTTTATTTGCAATTGTATATACATGTATTGGAACATATTACTGTATTTTTGAGGGCCTTGGGGAAGATTAGTGAGGATTTGCTAACCAAGTCACCCATGTGAAATAAAGTTTTATATACAGTGAAACCTCATTATAACGACACTCAGATATCCAACATATTTATTATAATGACACAAGTTTTGAACAGCAAAAGTTCACTCTCTTTGTTGTTCGATTCATTTATCTGACATAATCAGTTATCTGACACATTTCTAAGTGAACAGATGGTGTCATTATAATGAGTTTTCACGGTATTTTCAGTGGTTCTTCCCTGAACTGTATACATTCTTTTACTTATCCAGCAATTTAGAAAAGCATATACCTTCCAACAGTATTGGTTTTATAAGCTTTGGATACTGAAACCCATTAAAATTGTCTGTGACATTTTAGCTAGCTACAAAAATTCTGTGCTTAAACATATGATCACGCTTGTTTTCAAAACCTTGCACATGTCGCTGTACCATTGTTTTTTCACTTTGAGTTATACTGTTCAGTTTAAATTCTGTGGTTCTTTGAAGTCTGAAGTCCAACAAATATGAATTATCACCAGGCAATACCTTCTAAATCTTGAAAAAAAAAAGAACTTCAGAAAACAGAATAAAAGACACAACAAAACAAACATATAGAGCTTCACATAAAAACTGTAAAAAAAAAATCATAGTACATGTGTATTTATAGTAACCACGATATCGCTGAAGTTGGGAGGGATTGAAAATAACATAATGTTTTTCACTAAGCTGAATGTTAACAGTGTTTAATGCATGTTATATATGTCTGGTGAAGGGTACTTTAATTGGACCATAGAGTTGTACAGAACAGTTATGCCAACTTTATTTAATTCATATACAGTAAAACCTCCCTATACTGAACACCCTTGGGACCAGAAAAAAGTGTTCCATATAGTGAAGTGTTCATTATAGGGAGGTTTGCTTATATTCAAATGTACATGTATATGTTTGGGACCGAGAAATGGTGTTCAGGGGGTGTTCAGTATACAGAGGTTTTGGTGAGAGAGGTTTTACTGTATTTGCAAATCATGATAAATTAAAACATGTGCTTTGTGTATAGGCATCAAAAATAAAGATAATTGTAACCATTCACTTAAGCAAAAATATCACGTTTCCCAGATGCTGACACTGTGTCAAAACCACTCTGTCACCTTTAAAACATATGTACCATGATACATGTATTGTACAGTAGTCCCTCTTTTGAAAGACCACTCCTTTGGGAGACCACCTCCTTTGAGAGACCACAATTGTCAGGTCTCTCTGTAGTATTTTTCATGTTATTTATACCTCCTTTGCGAGACCACCTGCTTTATGTGACCACCTTTTGGGTGGCACTAGGGGCAGTCTCTCAAAGGATGGACTACTGTATTTGTGTCTTTTTGTCCAGAACCATGCACTTCCTTGTAGTCATTACCCTATTCCGCAGTCTGAACTCTTTACTTTCCATAAGTTAACCTGTCACTAACCGGACATGTACATATATGGAAGTACTACTGTCTGCATTGTGCATGTTCTTTTGTTGAATTTTCACATAGGCTGTATTAGCCCAAGTAAATTACAGGGTCTTCAGTGGGTAACTACTCAGAACATGTTTTGGAGCCTATGTCAACTGGTGGTCTCACTCCCACTTCAACCAGACAAAATGGCCAGGCTATTTACTGAGCTATCTGCCTCAATGATTTGGTTGAATTTTCCAATCAATGGAAAATATTTTGTATGAAAACTGTAGGTACAACCTATGTGTGGACTAGAATAACATGCACATACAAAGCCAATTAACAGCTTCCAATTCCTTTGTGAGGCCAACCAAAAGCCAAAATTGTTGGCTTGGTGTTAATCCGTTAACGGATAGATTATAATCATTCTTCTACAGAACAACTTGAAAATCTCTGACAGCACCTTTAATACAAACACATATATCAAAGGTCTCCTGTCTGTTTGCATAAATGTCTTTGAGTAATCACTATAATTAATTACTACAAACATCATGAATCACAAACAAGTGATTGCATGTTGCAAAAATATGTTTAAAAGTAAAACCTAAAATAGATTTTCTTTTTTGAAGTTTTGAAAGTGCCTCTTGTATAGCTACAAAGATCTGTTTTCTCTCATATATGTCAAAATCTGGAAGTTGTAATCCTGATATGAATCCAAAGATATAACTGAAAACTGTTCAAACGTACTTAACGTGATATATTCAATTGCCTGTGTTAATTGACCTACATGTACAGGCTTGACATGTCTGTATTTTGGTACAGTCACCTCCTGACTGAAGATCCCCATTGTGTTATAGACCAGTGTATTCACTCTGGACAAAAGCCATCATGGCAATATATATATATGATCAATAAGCTAGTTTTAACATCTTATCATAACTTTTTTCATAAAGATCATAACACTGAGACTATTTTCTTTCTTATTTTTTTTTTTTGCTCATTAAGTTATCCATATTTTTTCACCTCTTGTATAAATATTCAAAATATTCATTTTAAAATTGCTTTTATTTATAAAATGTAACAAAGCTATTAAATTTCTCCTTTCAGATGCAAATACTTTACATGCTGTCATCATGTTTCTGTTACAAAACCATAATGTAACAAGTAATTATATAGAATCTTGAAAACGTATTGTATCAATGTTTAGGTATTCCAGTGCGAGTTCCTAGACTTGTATCGGATATTGATTCATTTCCAGTACATGTATATATATTCATGTCAATACAGACATGCATTCAGCAGACTTGAATAAGTGATCAGTGGATGGAGCAAGTCAGGCAAGGAGGTCACACGAAGGACACAGACACCATTGCCTTCAAGTTTTAGATATTTCTTATCGTATAATCTGACATCTACATCTGTAAATCTGGCCTCTTGTAATGCCAGCTCTTATGAGCATGCATGCACAGTGTGTACAATAAACATATACAGCAGAAATTTCCCCACTTACTTAAAAAGACATGCAGTTATACTGAAAATTCGTAAACAGCGTTTTATCATGTGCGATCAAATTGGAGAGCTTTTGTGGATTAATTGTGCAGTGTGACCAGGGTTTGCCCGTTCACAATGAGCTAACTTATTCTAAGAAAATATTGTTATATTGCACACTGAAGCCACCATTAAAATGTACGCTGCTCTATTCCACAAGGTCCAGCCACTGGGTGAGAAACCACCATGGAAAATGCAATACACGGCGTGTCCCTCTGATGAAATCGGTCAACTGTAAAATGTTCCATTACAAGTTTTATATGCTGTTAATCGCATGTGTATCTTTTATGATATAGAAATTACAGATCCATACTTGCACAATAAGCCAATCAAGTTTCCCTTGGCAATGAATCATTTATTGACTGAATGCATTAGAAACATACATTACAGCTCCCTTTTTTTTTCTCCTAATACATGTAGAGTAAGTAAAATGCAGATAGCACGAACAGTTAAGAGTGCAATATGGGTACACATTAATTGGTACAGAAAAGCACATTATATCATAAACCAAAAAAAATCCTCTAAGCAAATCTATACGGCACATATTTCAGACTGGGCCAACATGAGTCAAAGTCTAACAAATCTATTTAAATTCTGATCCACTGCAAAATTTGTATTCAACTCATCCAAGAAATTTTGAATTAAAAAGCCATGATCAGCCAAAGAAAAGTAATTGTAAAATCATTCCCAGATAAAAAATAAAAAGTTCTCATCGATGTTACATGCAGCACCTACAAAGCATTTCACCCATTAGTCACAGCTAGAATAAATTATCACACTGCATTTTGTATATATATATGGCTGCTATGTAATTGCTCAAAAATATTTCTGCACAATTTTGGATGTCTCGTGTATCTTCCAGCTTACTTGGAATTCTCAGGGTAATTTGCCTTCAAGGTTTTTTAACTATACTAGTGGGCCTTGGGGGTGCCAGACGGGTCATCTATTTTAAATTTTTCTCAATTCCTGCTTGACATCATTCAAACGGATAGGGCAGTTTCACTTGCAAATGTATAGTGACAGAATGAAAAGTGTATACGACGCAAGGACTGTCAAGCAGCCAATACATAGAAGCAAAACAAGACAATTTACACCAATTAGGACAGACCTGCCGTCACATGTTCAGCTGAAATGGGCAAGGCTTGTTTTGATGTGAAATTCCCAGACATTAGTATCCTTGCCTTTCACAACTTGTTTGCGCATTACATGTAATATCTTACACAAACAAAGGACCCCTGGAGTCCTTGTATGTCAAACCGAACCAGACGATTACAGTAGTGTATAATAGACACTTGCGACTGGCACAATTGAATGATGATGATGATGATGAGGAGGAGGAGGAGGAGGAGGAGGAGGAGGATAGGCCTACATTGAAAAATGTGTGGCCTGAAATACAGGATATCAAGGACTAGACATGTACAGTAGTCCCTCCTTTGAGAGACCGCCCCTAGTGCCACCCAAAAGGTGGTCACATAAAGCAGGTGGTCCCTCAAAGGAGGTATAAATAACATGAAAAGTACTGCAGAAAGACCTGACAACTGTGGTCTCTCAAAGCAGGTGGTCTCCCAAAGGAGTGGTCTTTCAAAGGAGGCACTAGTGTATATCAAAAAGGACTGAGCACTTGCTGTTAATACTGGCATCTTTCCTTCCAATTGTGGCTTCCATTCAAGAAAAATTTGATATAAACACTACTTGAGAATGTAAACACGGTCGATGCCTTCTGCACATGGAAATGGTACTTAATTTTCCTCTTTTTTTTTTTTAATTGCATTGCCAGCTTATATCGCTTCAAGCTATTTCAGGCCTATGTAATTTTCATGTTGCTTTATGTTGGCACTAAAGAGAAAATCATAATAAATTTTCATCCAAGAATAGCAAAGAAATTTCATTTTCGTTTTCTTTTTTTCAATCACCACACTGCTTTATAAATGTTATAATCAGAAAGCCCAGTAAAAAGCAAAATGACAAACATGATTAGTTTGAGGTGCTGAGGCCAGTTAGCGTACATTTGAAGTACATTCAAACTCAAACATATACTTTCCTTCCTCAGAATAGTCCACAAACAGGATTCACACATTTCCCGTGTGCGGTCCTGTTTACAAACAAGCTAACCAGCTTTTGGTAGGGGTGATTTTGTCACTGTATTCATGCATCCAAGGTGTACTATGGAATGCCGTTGAGCTTAACTGCATTGTATTAACTTTCTCCTGAACTACTAATTTCAGCTGGGCATGCTGGTACATGTACTCAAATGAGAGGCCTCTGCATTCATGCAGAATTTGAAGGTGGTATTGCTATAAGTGTAATTCAGATATTATATTAAAGTGTCACTATTTTGGTTGCAAGTACTCCGAGTTAACTCTGCCTGCACAAATAAGCAAGTAAGTGCTGCATGACGACTTGAAAGTCTGTCTCGTTCAGTAGGATTATCCATTTTGGTTAATTTTGTTTTGTTTTTCATGTTGCTTGTACATGTAGTTTTCGCTGAAAGACTGCTTCAATTTTTGAAAGCCCACAATTTGGCGATCCCTGGGGAAAGATTCTCGAGACACTGGATAATCTACGCAAATTTCGCTGTGGGAATCACAACCTGCAAATTACAGAGGGACATCATCATGACTATATACCCAGACCCTGCACACTATGTGATTCCCAAGACACTGGAGATGAATTCCACTATGTATTAGTGTGCCCAGCATTTCATAGCGCAAGGCAGAAATATGTCAAACAATACTGCAGAACACACCCAAATACACTGAAAATGAACCAACTCTTCAATGCAAAAAATACCAAACAATTATTGGATCTTGCTAAGTTTGTGAAGCTTATAATGTCAAACTTCTGATTATGAACTGCTACTACTTGTATATATATGTTCTGTAACAGAACATGCAACACTGCTTGAAGTTGAACTTTCTAAACTATTCTGTATAATATAACTATGTATATATACTGATAACACTCTTGTATTACCAATTGTTATGCATTTTTGTAATTCTCCAATGCCCTCAAAAGGGTCACCCCTGAGAAATGATCATGAACTGCTACTACTTGTATATATATGTTCTGTAACAGAACATGCAACACTGCTTGAAGTTGAACTTTCTAAACTATTCTGTATAATATAACTATGTATATATACTGATAACACTCTTGTATTACCAATTGTTATGCATTTTTGTAATTCTCCAATGCCCTCAAAAGGGTCACCCCTGAGAAATGATCATGAACTGCTACTACTTGTATATATATGTTCTGTAACAGAACATGCAACACTGCTTGAAGTTGAACATTCTAAACTATTCTGTATATAACTATGTATATATACTGATAACACTCTTGTATTACCAATTGTTATGCACTTTTGTAATTCTCCAATGCCCTGAAAAGGGTCACCCCTGAGAAATAAAATCATTGTCATTGTCATAACGTGAATCAACCCTTTCCCTCTTTGAACTAAAACTCAGTCAACACCTTTCCTTGGTATGGCCCAGCCCATAGCAAGGAAAGCTGTTGACTTGGGTCATGTTATCTTGACAGGTTTCGCCTACAATTCTCAAACTGTTTTTTTGTTACTGTAACAGCTGAAATTAATTGAAAGCACTGAAGCAAACAGCATTTGACCACCAGCCGGTTTTGCCTGGTTTGAGGGGAAAGAGTTTTTTTGTTTTAGTACATCATTCACAACAATCATATACAATGTGATTCAAACAGCAACACATTTACATTTGGCTTAATTACTTTCTAAAATTGCAGGTACAAGAATTACTAAATAATGTACTGCATTTAAAATTTTACATGGAAATTTAATTGTTCAAGTGAGACACCAACAAATTACAGCTGACATCCTGTGAGAGGCTGATCTACCATCCATGCAGTGTATATACCCTTAGCTGGTACTCTTCTGTAAACATTACACATGTGGTCACATCAAAAATGAAACCTCTCTTGAAAGACCGCTCCTGGGGATAACCAAATTGAAGTCTCTCACAGGAGGTACAAATAACATATAAAGTATTCAGTATTCTGAAAAGGGGGCCTTTCACAGCAGGTGGTCTCTAATTGGGGGCGATCTCTGAATATAGGGATCACTGTAATAAGCTCAGGTTTTAGATCAATTTAACTCATTTTGCCACTAGGGTATTCAAGTATACCTCTTCAGTGGATGACATAATCAAGAAAATGAATGTAAAAATAAACGTTGAATGCCTTTGTTTCCTATGTTGGTGGCTCGGGCTAGACAGGAAAACAATTTCGGCCACATGCAGATTTTACCTCATTTCACAATTGAATATAAATAGGCATGTGATCACACTGATGTTTTTATGCAGCCTTTGGAATCCAGGAAAACCATTATAACCCTTTTTCCCTTGAATTAAGACTGATTGAGTCAACACTTACCCTTTAACTCATTCCACACTATGGTAACAGGTCTTGGTCAGTGGTTCTGGCACTGCCTGGCAAGTCATGCTGCAGCTGCCCTTGCGCCAGCTGCAGCATGACTTGCCAGGCAGTGCCAGAACCACTGACTTCAGACTATACTAGGCATGTTGGTGCTTGAACGGAAGCTCTTTACATAAAGACTTTAAATATGGAATTGTTGTCTTAAATTTAGGTAAATATACCGAAAAATTAGGGACTGGTATGGAATGAGTTAAGTGCCCACCCCATACCAGAGAAAGCTGTGGATGTGGGGCATGTGATCTTGACAGGTCTCACCTGCAACTCTCAGTCAAACTGTTTTTCATTGCTGTTGAAATTTGTTGCAAACACTGCAGCAGATGACATTTCACCCCCAGCCAGTTTTGGGCCAGTTTAAGAGGGAATGGGTCAATGTTTAATGCTTTGCTAATTGATACCCTCACCATCAGCATTGGCTCCACAGTTATACACATTAGGATATGTAAACCATGCATGCAGTTACATACTTCATACAGGTAAAATAAGTACATGTATGCATGTATTTTACACCTAAAACCTGCATGATGTATACCATCGTGACTGCACGCAATGCACCCTGATCATGTAATCTACTTGAATATTATAAACCATGCACTTGTCAACTCTACACAAGCAAAATAAAATATAATTTACACCCAAACATGAAACCACTGTGGTCGTCCTGTGGGCACTGATCGTGTTACCAATTTGAATTCAGTTGCACACACATACCCTGAGTGTTTGTATTATTGAAATGTATAAGATTTAATAGCTGTACAGATTATTTGTTGCGATTTAATCCTCCTGGCCAATATTGACACTGTATGACAGTAATGAAGACTTCATGATATGAGGTAAATTTTAACGAGATTTGAATATTTATCTTTCCAGATGTGCACTGAAGCAATCATTTATAAACAGTCTCTCATTTTAATGCCAAGCAAACCCACAGCCCAGCTGCAGGGTTTCACAATGACTAAATATTCCAATATACTTGCATAAAATGTCTCATAAGTACATAGTACAACATATAAGAATACTCGTTTAGGAGTTGGCACCAAAATGAGTCTTACCTACTCCCCACTGAGAACCTGCCATTAAAATGAAGGCTGATTTGGCCTTTTCTATTCAAATTTATTGGTGCAAGTGTGATTTGTTCATAATAATATATAAACCTACATTTTCACTGTGCACAGAATGTTCATGGACCTTAATTTAGATAATGACTGTTTGGCATTTACAATGCTTACTCAGAATTTGTTCTCTGAGAGTTTGGTGCGATAGCTTCTTTGTATCAAATACATGTGATGCCAACAGTACGTGTTTTTTTATTTTCATTTTTTTTTTTTTTTTTTTTTTTACATTTGGAAGATTTGAGAGAACTGGCAAGGCAATAACAAAGTCTTCAGTCACCATTTTTTCTTGGCTGGAAGACTCCGGTGTTTTGATATGGGTCTTAGACAGACAATTTAAAAAAAAATTTTAATCATTGCATTGAAGTTCTGGATAATTGCAGTATATGTAATTCATGTGAGACAGAAAAAAATTTCAATTCATAACACAGAAGTCTTAGAAGTCCTGGGTTATTGCAGCATATCTAATTCAAATTGCTGCTCTTGTTTGTATGATATTGTATTGATAACGCCAAACCAGACAGTAGTGTTGACAAGCATGCAAGGTAAATACACTATTGTATCATATGATCCATAACATTAAAATTAATGTAAAACTGTATGAAGTCTGAATATTTTTTTAAGCATCGACATTTCCATACATTCAAAGGTTTGTAAAGTATATATATATGATAACAGTAAAAGGCACCATATAATTTATACACATAATTATAAGCATACTGGGAATTGTCAAACACTTTTGTCATGGTCACATTTTAATTTCCACGTGACCATGAAAAAAATACGGTACATGTATTACAAAAAGTACAACACAACTAGAAAAGAAGAGACAGAAAAAGAAAAAACTATGAATTATATATGGCATGCAGATAATTAACAAGCCACATTCTCTTTCCCTGAGGATCAGAAACCTTAAGGGACTGGGCAAGACCGGTGTTTGCCCCTTTGGTTGGCAAAGCAAAGACTGTCATTCAGCCGGCATTTTCTCAATTTTATCTAATATTGATTTGCAAATACAACAACTTCACATATCCTAAATATTGGCAAAATGAGGCCTAAAAAGGCTTGCTTGTTGCAACAATGCCTGACTATAAATTTGTTGCATACACATCTCTTCCAAGACTTGTGTCTAACGTCTAAAAATTATTTAAAATGAGAAAAGCTTCAATTTTGATTATTTTGTCGCATGTGCATATATCTGTATATATTACCATGGGCAACTCACGCCCTTTTAGTGCAAGTGAGCATATATACTTAAAGCTAATGTGTGTGTTGTATGATTAAGTTCCATGTGTTATTCATGCTTCCCTGTATGGTTTTATTGAGACTTTTATTTACCCTGTCAACAAATAATTAATGTTTTATGAGAAGGTCAAGTGTGTCTGAACCTTTCATAATTGTTAAATCAAACAGCGCATTAGGCTTTTTTCCAAATTAAGCCATTGATATCACTCATTACGCGAGGGTGTATTATTCATGGTCAAAGGACATATTGTGCAAGATCATAAAGCTCTAATCCCGTCATATGCTGGTTTTGCTTGCATATTATGTACATGTGAGAGGGGTTCATATGTAATATTTCTTAGTCCTTTCAATTGCACTATTTGCACTGAAATTATCGGTAATGGAGCATGGAAACTCGATCAGCACTTCAAGGTTTACTCAGTGTCTTGTTAACATTGTCCACTGCTTAACCCATAAACCAGGTATAAATACACTCTATTTTACACAGCTATAGATATCAAAACAGAATGTTGAACTATGAATATTTTGCCTGAAGTTCTGCATTGTAGCTCTCCACAGTTGCATGCAGAAAACGGCTGGCCAGAACATATATGTAGTTATTAGTGATGTTACCCACAGACGTGACAGCCAATTACTTGGACAACATGAGCCTGTGTGATTCAGCAATATCGGAGTTCTGTTGTTGAAGTGAGCATAAACGCTATGGAGAAGTTGGACGGAATCCCAGATTAAGACTTTAATTGCTCAGGCCTTATATAGAAACATTCCATTGTAAACATGTCAGTGTACATATGATAGTCATGCAAGCTTTCGATGTACACTTAGTGATTAACACTAGAGCACAGTCTCCACTCATAATGCAACATCATGCGATCACTGAATAGGTAATCAAAACACATTACTTCAGTTTGAACATTAAGACAGCAAAGGCATTTTTATCCATTGTGCACATTCTAGAACAAACATCTTTGAAAAGATATAGAATGACACATACTTTGTCTAAACCTGTACTGTATGCACTTCGACTTTGCTGTTCGGTGAAACATTTGCTCGATCAATAAATCCTAATCCTACATCTACCTTTTCATCGTGAAATTTTAGCCTGTGGGACAGGTCATTGTGGTCATGGAAAATTAATGATCAATCTACACTGCATATGGCCCCCAGCTTCTCTCAAGATGCTGTGTTTTGTGTCTGTGTTGTCATGGTAACTATCATTTGACACAACCTGTAGCTTAATTATACACGGTGTTTTGATCTTGGGGAGTGACTTCAGGCATGGAAATACATGTAACTATGTCACATGAGCTTACAGACACATCCATTCACCATCACATGCATGTTATACCAGTGTCTCACCCAGTAGCCATGTAATTATTATATATGATTATTTAATGTACTTATTTTTCTCGCGTATAAATTTTCAGTTTCTGCATTTCAGGTATTCAACTAAGGTTTCAATTTCACTATTTTTGGGCACATCCGGTCCCTATTACACTTGCATGTAAGTTTCATTGTGTTTATTTTGGCAGTTTCCTACTATCAGTGAAATAAGTACAAATGAAAACACAACATTAAGTGAATTTGCTTTAATGTATAAGTGTGAACATGCTGTAAACTGCTTTAATTTCGCTGTATACATATTTTTGCTTATTTCACTGATGGCACAAAACCGTGAATATGAAAACACAGTGAAATAGTATTTTAACATTGTTTGAATGGGAATTATGTCCAAAACAGTGAAATTAAAACTAGTGAAATGTCAAAAACACAAAAAAGTGAAAATTTATACATGCGAAAATAAAGCAATTTACAGTATCATTAGAATGTAGTTTAGAATCAGTGGCAAAGCCTTTGATTATATCTACACCAGCTTCCTTTTTTATTGTCACAAAAAAATGACCCGATGAGATAAGATAGTTCAAGGAGCAACTATATGTATCTGAAACACCTATTTTCAAATTATTCTTCATGCATTCTTATGCATAACAATGACAACTTGAAGGATGAACAAATATTTTCTTGTCATTTGGGTCCCGGCCTTCACATTTGTCTAATAGGCCATGCATCAATGGCTTTTTAAACGGATTTTTTTGGGGGGGGGGGAGAGGGGATCCCACAAAATCGCCTCTGAAACTGCTTGGCATTACATGTTATTGCTTCAAAATTGCACAGAAACAGTTTTGTGCATCTATAATTTTTCACTTTTTTCAACAGGTGTTAATTTCTGTCATCATTTTGCTATTTTTTATGAGTTTTGCACATGTTTCTCTTATTTTTTTACTTTTCCAAAATGCTAACTGGAATCTGCTCAAGCTTGATATGTATGTCTGCATGTGGTCTCTACAATACTGTTAACCAGCTAGGTTGTAATGCTGTGACAGTGTATTTCCTGATTTTTCAATCCATATTTGAATTGCACAATAATACGATCAATAAATATATGCAATCATGTAGCGCCATAGTGTGAGACATACATGAAGACTTCAGGTAAACTTAATTTTTTTTCTTTTTTTTTCAGTTTCAGTATCAATACTAGAAAGACATTCAAATTGATTCATTAGTTTTTGTGGTCTATTTTAAGGACTAATATTAGCAGTCTCATATCACAGAAATCGTGCAAAATGTAAACATTTCTTCTTTTTTTTTGTGACTTAATCTTCAAATGGCACCAGAATGTATACATGTGCATTTTTTTAATGGTCCCAAACTCATTACTGTTTTCCAACACACACACACACACACACACACACACACACACACACACACACACACACACACACACACAAATGAGTAAATTAAATATCATGAATACAAGCATCAGATTATGGCACAGCTATTCTATGGTCATATTCATTGGGTATGGGGATGGGAACACCGGCACATTTTGTCTCATCATACACAGTAATTTTGAGTAGGTTTGGTCTTTAATTCTTTAATATTCGCAGGAAGTCTGTACATGTGCAGATGTCAAGGTACTGTTTCTCACATTGATGAGAGACCTTGAGCTTTGTCATTGTTTTGTACTCTCTCTCGGGGGGTGCGGGGTGGGAAAGATACATTTTACCAGTGTCCCTAGTATACATAGGTCCACATCAGGATAGTCGGCGACAGACAGATCTAACCTTCAAAATTTATAGCCAAATCAGGAAATTAAAGTAGAATTCAACCTAACTCTTATGTAATTCATGTTGAAATAAATTAACATTTGCAAATTTCTTTAGCAAAAATGAATGAAACATTAATTAGCATTTGGGTAATGGCCAGTGGCACCAGACTGGTCCCTGGATAGTATAAAGCCATAGAATACCTGGCAAGGTCATTTTTATATGTACAGCATAGCCACGTCAAGGAGGGTATTATGATGAGCGGTTGCATGCACTAAATACATGCAGTGGGAGGAGCTGTTAATCAATCTACTTTGGGTCATCTGATTACCAATTACATCAACAGAGATAACAAAGACGGACCATGTACATGTAATGATGGGCACTTGATAACTGTGACTGTAAATCTCCTGCAGTCCTGGCAGGGAGATGAATCTGGAGCAGTGCCCAGCCTCTGGTGTATCCAGGAAGGGAAAGGGCAGTGTTATTAACTTCAATTTTAGTGAGATCTCCTTTACCTTCATAATGTCAGCAAAGGCTGTGCTATGCTATAGTCTTTATCATACCAATTAAGGCCTATTACTCTAACCCTCTGGTGAAGCCTCCCCAGGATAAGATTCACCTCAATCTTGTTATTTTTGTTCCAAATAGCCTCAGATTTTACCTCACTGTTGGTTACACACACACAAAATAAAAAAATAGTATTCCGAGAATGGATTAACCTCAGCACCCACAATCTTTTTTTCCTCAATTATGCATTTTATTTTTGGACTTCACAGTAGGGCACTTCACGTACAATTTCCATATTGTTATCTATGAAATGAAAGAGCGATTTTGGATGTGTTCTTGGGGTAAGTTCTAGGGACAGAGCTAGACCACTGCACCGTGGGTCACACAGACAGCCACCAAATAAACACTTCAAAAGTTTCACAAGTTTAAAAATAATAAGAGGAAGCTGATTTTCAAAACGAATGTGGTCCACTATAATGTGTTTCTCTGACAAAAATTTGGCAAAGCTGCATTTGATCCTTGGTGAGATATTATGGTAATGTTGCCCCATTGTGCACCAACCAGATGGCCATGAAGATAAATATTTTAAAGTTTCTTAAAAAGTTTATAAATACAAAGATGAACCTGGTTTTAAAAAGGAAGCTGGTCCATTATAAAATGTATCTCTGACAAAAATTTGGTAAAGCTGAGGTGAACATTTTTTGAGATATCATGGTAACATCCTTAGCCGGGGTTGACGCCACTCAGCCTTCAAATAAATACATGTACATTAAACATTTTATAAAAAGGTAAAAAATGATCACCGGAAGCTAATTTAAATGGGAGCCTGGTTCATCATAAGATACATCTCTGACAAAAAAATTGGTAAAGCTGTGGTCAATATTTTTTTAGATATCGCAGCAACATCATTGCTAGTGGTTGACACAATTAGGCAGCCTTCAGTTTAAAAACAATCAGAGGAAGCTGGTTTTCAACAGGAACCTGGTCCATCATAAGGTCCTTCTGTGACAAAATTTGGCACAGCTACAGTGAATATTTTTTAAGATACCGCAGTTAACGTCAACAAGACAGATGGGCAATCCAGGGGACAACATTACCCTCTGGCACTTTATATTATCACTGGAGTGTTTGTCCTAAAATGGGTGCTTCATACATGCAATGATTGATACCGAAATTAATGCAAACGTTATTGGTGAAACTACAGACTGGAATAAGACTATGGCACCATGAAGCACTAGTCCCCAATATGTATACATGTATATGTATATATGAATGTATATATGTGTGTGTGTGTGTGTGTGTGTGTGTGTGTGTGTGTGTGTGTGTGTGTGTGTGAGAGAGAGAGAGAGAGAGAGAGAGAGAGAGAGAGAGAGAGAGAGAGAGAGAGAGAGAGAGAGAGAGAGAGAGAGAGAGAGAGAGAGAATGCATGGTCTACATGCCCACATTTTAATACTACTACATGTACAAAAAATCAGAAATTCAATGTAGACTTTTCTAAATCCAGTTCCCAACTCTACATGGGCCACTTCAGCTTGACAATTTCATAGTTACTATGTGCCCAAGTTACCTTGACCCACATTGCATGGCTAACATGTGAGGGAAACTATGGAAACAACTGACACAATTCCATGTACATTTCTCAAAATTTTCTGCAAATTGTAAGAATGTACTGCCTGGCACCTTATAATTGTACTCATGCATTAAGACCTCTGAGTGTTGTGAAAGTACAGTAGTTCAAGGCTGTCCAACTGGAGCATTGTAGCAAACTTTTGCTACAAAGCTCTTCAAACTGCTACAGATTTTCTCAAAAATAAGTGTTTCTTATGTTAAGAAGTGGAAAAAATGCTACAAGTAAAGAAAATTTTGCTACAAAGATTTTCAGCTGGACAGCACTGGTAGTTTCACACATATATATCTCAGAGTGTCATGTTCCCATTTGCTATCTATCTGTGTAATGAGTCACTTGCTTGTCACCCTACCTCCTGCAAAGAACCCTAAGGTATTGTTCAACTTATACAGTCCTGGTTGCCACAATCTGTAACTGGATTTCAAGTTGTCTGTGTTGGTGATTTTTCACCTTTCCAACAATGAACATCAATTGAAACTGTTACACTTCTTACTCAAATTGTAACCTAATTTTTGCCATGAAATCCACCTTAATTTGATGAGCAGGGAGATGCAGAAATGGTGTGTGGTGCTGAGATGAATTATGCATAATCAGCTGCCTACAAATTTGACACATGCAGCTTCACTCCACTTGCAAGAATTAGTCCATAAGAAAAAAAAAAAACATTCCACAGACCTCACCTCATTCCTTAAATTGTCAATCTACTTTTTTTTCTTCAACAATCTGATGTTTTGAATATTTTGAAGATAAACATAAAATGTCCCTTTCTATCTGATATTCCCATGATGCGTAGTGCAATATACTTACTGGTAGTCCCAAAGGGCACTTACAATCATAGTTCACAAAAAAATCACTTTGAAGGCTTATATTTTATGCTCAAATCACACCTACAATTCATGGGGAGGAAGGCTAATGCAGCAAGCAAATAGCCATTGATGACTCTTTTTAAATTCAGATATGGCAGTATATACACTGTAAAATCTTATAATTGCATTGACAACTCTGAAGTATAAAATATGTGATCCGTTAAAAAAATGTTCCTAATCATTGGAGTTGACAAGTTCAGATACAATATTGAAATGTAAACAGGGGAACTTTTTAGAGAGAATATATCATGAGTGGGGATGTCATCCATTTACTGTGAATTCATTTAATTTCACTATGTTTTTATTTTTGCTTCTCTCACTGATGCTTCAAAGCTGCCAAAATAAAAACCTGATGAAAAAAAAATTAACATGGCAGGGATAGGATTTATAAGAAAACACTGAATTTAAAGTTTTAGTGAAAGGTCCAAAATGCAAAAAGCACCAAAATTAGAAGCTGTGAAAATAAATGTATTCACAGTATGTTTGGCGTGAAATCTTTTTAGACTTAAAGTAAGAAAGCAATTTTTACCCTCTAGAACAGTTTGCCTGAGGAACAACCTGCCTGTGCACTTAGTTAAGTGTAAGTATTTATAACACCTTTCAAAACTATATATGATGCATAATATACATGTAATGGTTTTTTAATTACGGAAATTTTGTTTTTTGTTTGTTTGTTTCTTTTTTTTCTGTGAGGACATATGTCATATACTATGATCTCACCAGGATTCTGTTGATTTTTAACATTAAATTTCTTCTACTTTGTGTTCAGTATTATTTCTCAGAGTTATTATGATTTAAATGTTGCAACCCATGATGTGTGCTTTCAATGTACATTTTTTTAATCACGTGAACAAATAAATAACAGATTTTGAAGTACAATTAATCAAACACCTGTCACTAAATAGATAGCAAGGCCACAAATGTCATATGAAAACATGCAACACTTGTTTTACCGGGACTTGAGCTCCACTCTTGTTCTAGTTAACGCTATTATTTGTGGATTCTAATTAGCACAGGCCAATTTCCTCTTCATACACTTGGAGATTCTTACATGTTTCATGACTCCATGAGACTACTCTAGTAGGACTATGCATGTATTTAGTCAACCATTCTTCCTCCCTCCATGACCACTGGGGGCTATCCAGCCCTAACCAGGTTCTCCACGTCCAACTGATAACAACCAAGTAGGGTTATGCCCTTACAACGTGATTGATCACTTGTTGCTGTCACTCTAGTATAATTGTACTTAAATGAAGAAAAGTTGAATCTGAACACCATACGATGCTTTGCTACCTAGTCCGACTGCCTGTCAACAACAGGAATAATAATAGTCGTAACGACAAACGTGACATTCACATCTGTGTCGGTGATTTACATCTCGGCAAGTCCATGCTGTCTCGTAAGTTACCATGAAGAAATAAGCGGCCAGAAAGAAGTTACCTTTCGGTCTTTCGGCAATTCCAAACGAAGGTCGCCAGTCCAGGTACCAAACCCGCGGGCCAGGGGACTGAACATTATGCCCCTTTAGTTCCGTGGCCCTGTCAAACGTTACTTCATAAATGGTTCGTGGGATCATGCCATCTTAACTTTTGCTCTCGGATTTTCTCATATTTATATGAACACTTCAGTCATATGGCCTACGGAATTGTTTATATCGTCACATAGGAACGGTCCAATGGACTGATTTTACGGCCGGTGATTGGCCGAGATGTGGAGCATGCCATATTGTAAGGGGGCGTAGGATGTTATTTAACAGTTAAGAACAATATGCCAACTGCATTACAGTTGTAGCTGACCCATGTGTTATTTGCGAAAATATAGATACGGGAAAGAGATAGATGCAAGTATTATGATATTAATATTAAATGCAAAATAGAGAAGCAGTGGCGAAAAGGCGAACTGTGATGATGATGCCAACATCCCCGTGCACCTGCGCTAGGATTCTATAGTTAAAGAAGTGATGAAACGAATACTTGTTAAGTTTTTGCGACCCGAAACCCACGTATTTGCAAATGTTGCGCTTGTTTCTCCTGCGTAATGGGAGTACAAATGTAAATGTGTGTGTAAAAACTTAAAATCATTGTTAAGAGTATTAATTTCAGCTTATTACATGCCATGATCATCAGTCATACCCAGTCAGTGAACCCCTGTGACCAGACTAAGGCGTCCCTCACACGATAAGTTTTTTATTGCATGAATGCTCCATCTGGAGTATTAGCAGGTATTGCAAAGGAGGGCAGGCCAAGGCTACATCTAGATGGATGCCACGGGTCTGCCCAGTGTCGACACTATATAATACACGTGAGCTCTGTGACATTCGTGACGGGCGACTGAGTGCAATATTGTGTCATACTGAAATTGATGACCTTATTGAGATGTGTTAGTTAAAGTTTATTCATTTACTTTTTCTAATACTTAAATTACAACTTGTTTGAAATGTGTACCACGAGTACAAAACCATTACATACTACTTTTCACAACCAGTAGGGCAGTTCAGCTACATAATACACATTCACAAATACCAGGCATAACGTGTGCATAATTTTGAAATAAAGTGATTTTATAAATTTTAACAATGTTGACCGCCGTATGAGCCACCTTTTCGAAGCGTCAAAACTGGACAAAAAGAGACCGCCTTGGACATTTGTAGGATATAAAAACAGATGCCGATTAGTTACCGGGTTATTTACATATTTATTTCTGGCACAAAATATGTGAACACCGTTTGTTAAAACATCAAATTTTCGTTAAAACATTTTATCATCAAAATACAGAAATGATGTGTAGCTGTATTGCTTGCAATTGGGAAAAAGGGCTAAGCCCTATATAAAACTTTGAATGAAAGTCCTCAATTTTATTAACACTGTGACTGAAGGTACAGCTACAACCATGAGTCGGACCAAATCGGGATTCAAGTGACCATCAATATGCATAAAAATATTGTTGTCTTGCACCAAAAAATCAAGGAGGACTACCTGCCAATAAGCACATGCAGCCATAATTATCTATCGGATTCTTTGCCAGCAAAATTGAATCATGTGCCTAGATCAAGTGCATGAAAAGGATGTCGAGATACACGCACGCACCCCCCCCCCCCAAAAAAAAAAAAGAAGAAGAAGAAGAAGAAGAAGAAGAAGAAGAAGAAGAAGAAGGAGGAGGAGGAGGAGGAGGAGGAGAAGGAGAAGAAGAAGAAGAAGAAGAAGAAGAAGAAGAAGAAGAAGAAGAAGAAGAAGAAGAAGAAGAAGAAGAAGAAGAAGAAGAAGAAGAAGAAGAAGAAGAAGAAGAAGAAGAAGAAGAAACAACCCCGCGACCTCCCGTAGCATAAGACAACTTTATATGGGCCACAAAGAAGGCCATGTCATGTCGCAATAGGAGGTATTCATATTCAAACTGATTAACTGCAGACATGCTCAGGACTCTCTGTTGCTAGGCAACAGAATTATGCTTCCACCATGGTGAGGGCACTTTGGCCAGTCATAGTACTTAACTATCCAGAAATTATGCTTTTCCTGCAAAGCAAATGAATTTTTCTGCCTATGTTTGGCATCCTCTATTTTTTAAAACATAGTGTATGACTTTTCTTTGTTCTTGTTTTTCTTAGTTGTTACTTTTATCTCAGAAGCTAATCTGGCCCTCCTTAATACACGAATCTTCCCTCCTTCCTGCCAAGTTCATTACTGCAGGCAATGTGGCGGCACAGGATCCCAGGTAATACGAATACCTCATATTACAATGAAGAGCAAAACACCAGTAGAAAAGGACTGGCAGTTGGATCACTGGCGTGTTTGTCACAGGTATCGACGCAGAAGTAAATTTTAGGACATTGAGTAAGCTTTTATTTCGTTCCACCGCAAAGGACGCTAAACATAATGAGAGAAGACGTATTAGGATGAATTTTACTAATAGTTTGGGACAAATCAAGTTTCCTGGCGACATTTCTAAAAGGCGGGTCGGTCCGAGGTTCCCAATCCTTCACTGCCATACCTTGTATCCTATATAATATGTATCCTTTTTTTTTCAGGTAAGTGCGCTCGTCGGAGCGCCATCTGGCTCCAAGCGTCTGTGAGTCATTCTGCTAACTGGCGGCACCATGTGTGTATTATTGATACAATCATCCCAAACTGAGGCATGAAGGCGATTTTTTTTAGCTGAGTTGACTGATATATAGGCATCCGTTATCGGGTCCTCCCGTCGTCCGTTGACGTCCACGATTCACATTTTCGACTTCTCCAAAACCACTGGCCAGATTCATTTGAAACTTGGTGGAGATGTACATTGGGTGGGTTTCTACCAAGTTTGTTCAAATGGTAATGCTCCAATAATTTATTTTATTTTTTTCATGATTTCTTTGGTTCTTTTTTGAGGCAAATCTTAAAAAAATCTTTTTCTCCGAAACCGCTCACCCAATTGCTTTGATATCACACAGGAACACTCCTAGAGACTATAGTTTTTAATTTGCTCACCAGGTGGCGCTGTGATTTCATGTATTTTTTGTATTTTTTTTTAATAATTTTTTTTTGGGTCTTATTGCTATTTTTGACTTCTTCCCCAGAACCGTCGCTCAGATTGAGCTGAAACTTGGAGGATAATGTTACTTATAGAAGGTTCAAACAAAGTTGTTCACTAGGTGACAATGCTGCGGATTCCTAGTTTTTAACAATTTTTTTTTCAATTCGGGTACTTATCGGTAACTACACCTTTCCTATTGATTGCCATGTATGTCCATGGGCATTCTAACGTTAATTCGCATTTTTCGACTTCCTCTCTAAAACCGTCTTCCAGATTGACTTCAAACTTGGTGGCAATGGGTATTCTAATGGGTATTCTAATAC
The DNA here is from genome assembly GCA_964020975.1 of Hermodice carunculata. NCBI lineage: Eukaryota > Metazoa > Annelida > Polychaeta > Eunicida > Amphinomidae > Hermodice > Hermodice carunculata. Next base: position 101,439,852 of record OZ026614.1, on the reverse strand, counting down.
TTCTTTGCGTTGTCGACATCTCCAAAGAAACCGTCGCCAGATTGACTTCAAACTTAGTGGGAATGTACTTTGGATGGGTCTCTACCAGATTGTTCAAATGGTCACGCTCCATTGATTTTTGGATTTTTTTATGAATTTCTTCGTTTGTTTGTTTGTTTGTTTTATTTTTGTTTTTTTTGGGGGGGGGGGGGGTAAAAGATCGCAAGGGTGTGCATGTACACGTCAGCTGAGCACATGACTGGCACAGTCATCTAGGTTTACATGGTGGTTACAGTTACGGTAACCGTAACCCAACTTTTATCAGTTAAACTTCCGCCGGCCGTAATAACAACCTTCTCAGGCTTGGCAGGTTATTGTTCCGATAGTGACGTAATCTTCCCAGGAGCCAAATGGACCGCTGCGTGTTGCCAGTCAATACATTTGGGAAATACTGATGCTGTGTTTTGATGATTATGAAGTACATAAAATAAACGACCTAAAATAAAAAGGGAGCTTGATTCTATGAGGGCGCATGTTATAGTTGGAACGAATAAGGTGTAGGCCTATTGGCTACTACCACTGAATTGACACGGGGCCATTGTATAAGGTATACCATAAATCGACTGTGTGTCCCTTTGATATGAACAAATATATGACGCAAAACATATGGAGAGATATTCATAACACCAGGATCAGGGTTTCTCATTCTTGCAGCACTTGTTAGGATTCCTCTTGGTTTGTACAGGTGGTCTAACTGCAGCTGTTTTTTATTTTCCCCTTTTTTACAATAACTGGGACGAAATATAATACCCCAGTTTTTTTTTTCTACTTCATTTATACACTGGCGGGTCTTTTAACTAGGATAAGCTATCCAGCTGGAAAAGGGACATACTGGTTCAGGTGCCAGGTTCTTATTTATTCTTTATTATGTGGGTTGTCTTTGTTGAATATTTAGCTTAGACAAGGAGCCGCTACTCAGAAAGACATGTGCAGGTATAGGTTCCGAAACATGTTCTGAGTAGTTACCCACTGAAGACCCTTTAATTTATTTGGGCTAAGACAGCCTATGTCAAAATTCTACAGAAGAACATGTGCAATATGGACAATAGTACTTCCACATGTATATTGGTTAGACAGTGACATGTTAGCCTATGGAGAGTAAAGAATTCGGACTGTGGAATATGGTAATCGCTACAAGGAAGTGTCTCTGGACAAAATGACACAAACACAATCATGTTTACGGCATTTTCATCTACTTTGGAGCTAATCGTTTTTTTTCCCCTCTGGAATGATCTCCCTAAAGATCTTCGTATTTCTTTCTTTAATTATATATTTCTGTGGAATAAAGTTTGTTCTTTTATTAGAAAGAGAAATAGAAATGGTTAAACAGCAGCACGTCCTTGGACATACTATGCGCTTATCGGCCCGTCTGTGTAGTTACGGTAGCTGTTACGTACTCCAGGCTCGTTGTCTGTTATAGTTACGGCATATATGTATGTATGTATGTATGTATGTATGTATGTATGTATGTATGTATATATGTATACATATACGTTTACTTTACAGCTAAATGAGTTTCCTCCTTGCTTATTTGTAATATTTTTTCTTTTATTAGAAAAAGAATTAGACGTGATACAGCAACTTTCTGGGACATACCATGCATTTACTACCTATTTCATGCATATACCGTACCTATATCAGCCTGTCTGTATAGTTACGGCAGCCATATCTCCAGGCACGTGGTTTGTTATAGTTACGGCATTAATATATATATACATATATATACATGTATATATATATATATATATATATATATATATATATATATATATATATATATATATATATATATATATATATATACATATATATATATACTACCTATTTACCTACCTATCTTCCAACAGCCATGCCTGTCTATGTTCCGTCCTATTTACTTATCTACGTACCTACCTACCTGCCTGTCTACCTACCTACCTACCTACCTACCTACCTACCGACCTACCCAGCTACCTACCTATCTATCTACCAACAGAATGCCTGCCTATATTCCTCCATTACATAGTATTATAGCATGACGCTCCTTCCTGTCCTTGTAATTTACGTTTTTTTCTTTTTTATGTACATTCTTTGTGTCGACTAAGAGATAATTTTGTTGTTGACCATATACCCTTCAATTTATCTGCTTGATTTATTACATCATGTTACAGAATATCTTTATTGTTTCCAATTCAAAGCAGACATGTATCATTTACCAACAACGTCCTGAAGACAATGTGTTCGTAAATTAGAAACACCGAAACCATTTACATAATTATATAATTAACAACAGATTCAAGTGTAGACCTCTGTGGTACACGTTGCTGGGTTATCTTTGCAAGTCATATTGACTCTCCTGTTTGGAAATAAAAATGGGTGCTTGTTAGTTACATACTGTTAGACCAGTACAGGGTCAATATCACGAATTCCATAATGTATGTCAGCTTCACTAAGCTGTTTTACATTTACAAGCTAGAATTCCTTCTTAGCATAAAAGTAAAAACTCATTCTGTCCAAATTTGAGAACTATAGCTTAATAAGATAGGATAATATAACGAATTTTCTTTGAAAATCAGGACAATATGTTCAAAAGAATATAATTTCGCCTCTCCATACCCCAGCATATCCGTGATGTGCGCTCTTGTTACAGTTTTAAAAAGAACATTGTGGGTCACATATTCAAAAATGTAGAACGGTTTTAATTATATTTGACCTGCAACTTATTTATTACCATACTCCCTGTGCATCCATTTCCATATTAATCACCCCATACCATCCATCATTGTGGGTCACATCTTATTATCCTAATTTATATTTCTCTGTATATATAACTTACCTTTTATGTTCTCTTTGTTTTAATATTGTTAGAGCCTCCATGGAACAACAGTCATTTGAACTGAATATGGACTGCAAATAAAACTTGTCAAAACTTGTCAAACTTGTCTCCTGCCACAAACAGTAGAAAGTTTGACATATTGTGGGTTTTTTCAATGATCTGAATTGAAGATAAGAGAAGACCGTTTACAACTTAGGAAATGAAGGCTGATCTGGCATTTTCGATTCAAAATTATTTGCAAAAATGTGTTTGATAAGAAATGATGAAAGCTGAGTAAAAATGGTTTATTTAGAATTTTAAGGCCGTTTGGTCCGTAGTAGAACGTCTGTGTATCAACTGTCTTATGGGGCAACAGACTATAGATGTCGCACATGCGCAGCTATTACTCTCTCGACTTCCGTTTGAAATTCTGCCAAGATGGTAAGCGAAGCCTCAAATTTAAATCCATTATTATCTTAATTGATTTACATCATCCTGCTTTGAGCGTTGCAGTGGTCATAATGCATACATTTATCTAGGCAGAAAATACCTCATAGCAAATATTTAGTCACTGAGTTTCGTTGTTTGCACCGATTAAAATTTGTGGGCCAAGCAAATTCTGTGATGCCGTCTGCAAGTGCCACGTAGACATAAACAATCATCAAAATATTCAGTGAGAGTGTTTGCGGGGTTTCGTAAAATTATTTTAGCATTTAGTTGACACTATGTCAGACACAGCATATATGTTATGACGGCTATGGCTTGACTTTACACAGATTAAAGTTCCGTCAAAAAGTATCTGCCTAGTGGGCGATATTAGGCACATTTGCTCGTATTGAAAAGCCGGGCCAAAGTCCCAGAACATGCAGGCTTTCAAAGTCTGTGGCATTGATCAATGGAGATGTATTGGATGATGATGAGTAATTAATATGGAAGTAGGTTCAACCTAGTAGCAAGCGGAGCATATATACTAAATATGTTGTAGGCATAGCCTCAGATGCGAACGTCAGCATTACCAGAACTTAGTCCAGTAACCCCTCAAGGTCGGATCAACTGATCCACAACTTTTGATCGCGTACTGGATACTGTAGCCCCATTTCTGACGCATCGACGGTGTTGTTTTGATATGGGCACCATCTCCGCCTCATAAAAGGTTGTATGTTTCACGCAGACCTTTCAATAAATACCTCAACCGCATGATCTACGAAACTGTTCCTGTCCAGTGTCTCATATTTATGGGTTCCAAAAAGTCTGTTTTTGTGTTATTCATGTTGCATTTTGGTAAAGTTGCATGACATAAGGAATAAAATATTGACTTCGTTTTTTGCACCGCTGATAGAATTCCGCCCCGAAATCGTGACTGCTGCCATTACCCTGCTGCATGTGAGCTACACGCACGCGTAAGCTTTAGCCTCGCACGGCAATGGCAGCGATCAAGATATGGGGGCGGAATTCTATCACTGGTGCAGAAAACAAAGTCAATGTCTTGTTCCCTATGTCATGTCACTTTACCATAATGCAACATGAATGACACAGACTTTCAAGGAACCCATGAATATGAGACACTGGACAGGAACATTTATGTGTATCGTGCAATTATGGTATTTATTGAAAGGTCTGTGTGAAACATATAACCTTTTATGAGGCGGAGATGGTGCCCATTTCAAAGCAACACTGTTGATGCCTGAGAAATGGGGCTATGGATACTGTTGCTGTGTCTATTGGATGTTAATATCACAGAAAATACTTAACAACTGTGAGTTTTAGGAAGGCACTGCTACTCTAGAAATATTTATAATCATTTGATAAGTTGGTGTGTTTTTGGAGACATGTTTGGTGTGGAACGGTCAGTCATGGAGGTAAGGTACACAAAAATGCACCTGTTAAAAAAAACCTAATCACACGACGACCCCCCCCCCCCCCCATTTTCTTGGTTTTAACTTGCTCTTATAAACTTGAAGTAGAATGCAAAGGAAGTTGTGGTTTTATGTGTCAAATAGGAGAAATAAGCCAGCGAATGTCGCTATGTTAACATGTAAATGCATTAGGCCTAGGTTACTGGTCCAAGACCTAGCAAGTATTAACAATAACGTCAGTGGATCAGGCAGTAGTGCCTGGTCACTGGGTCCCTCTAGCCACCAACTACTAAACCAGTCTAGAGGGGTGAGGCGGTAGTACCTTGAGTAGCTGAATGAGCTGGTCTGTCGTATAGCCTTTCTTTTTGTTAGACACTGTCCCACAATTTTAGGTACTGTGCCCAAGATCTCTGTATCCCCATTGGTATTGTGGTAACCTGTGGTAGAGACACAATGGGTATGAAGAGTGATTGTTGGAATCTTGCGTGACAACAGTTAATCTGAGCGTTCATTGGCAACATGCCTGTTCGGGGCCTCGACGTCATGATCTACATGCAAAACGCCCCCTAGATAGCTACGTCACACAGTGATTGGCATTCTGAAACTTCTGCCATGTGCAGTTGTTACCATGCTAACCAGAAGTTTTAGATTTCATGGAAGAAAAAAATGGCGATAATCTGAGAAAAATTGTGATCTAGGATGAACAAAATTCACCCAAATGATGTTAAATCTAGGAAAATAGTGATGCCAAATACAGCGAATAAAAGAACTTAATGTGAATCAATGATCCACGTGAGTGGGTTCCAAAACGCTGTGCCGGGGAGCTACTAAAGGTTGATAACGATGATACTTTGAATGTGACCATGTTTTTCAAGTTGTATAGACTGTAGGTTTGATTGATCAATTGCTATACTTTTTAAAAAATCATGTGTTTTGTACAGAGCTCGCTCTGCTCGCTATTAGTGGGTGTGGCACAAAAAAAAACGCCAAAAACAGATTGTTAGATTTACGCACTGCTAAAAATGGAACCCCATGGTCAATGTCAACATGGACTCACGTAGGTCCATGATGTCAATGACTTTCTTTGGATGTTGTTTAGAGTCCACCACCCCAGTTTAGTTGGTGAGGAGACTGCCAAAAAACAGTGCTTTTCTTTGGCATAGGTCCCCCCCCCCCCCTGTTATGTAGGGGGTTCTCCCCCCCCCCCCCCTTTTGGGTTTTCTCTACCGCAGTCTTTCTTAAGACCCTTTCTTAGTGAATTTGTTCTAAAACAAAATAGCTGATGAAATATGAAAATAAAAGGGGGGGGGTCATAGTGTTGAGCTAGAACAAGCTGGGGAGGAGTGAAGAAAGGGTCTTTTAAATTGCACAGGGTTCTGGTCAGATCTGTTCGGCAGCACTGCGGTGCTTGTTTAAGAACACACAGGTACACTTTGATAACACGTGTTGCAGCAGGTCTATGGCTGGCAACAGTGTCGAAGGACCATGAACTGCACTGGTAGCTGTGGTACAGAAGTCTGTGTGACATCAAATAGAGGAACAAAGGCTGAGTGGGTGGGTGGGGGGTGCTAAAGAAGGTGAACCTGGAACATTTGTATATTCAATGGCCCACACAGGGCCTTATCTGCAATAAAGTATTGTGTATTCATCTGTGCAGTCAATCATTCATGCTAATAAGGTGGGGGAGGGTGGGCCCAGAACCACCACATTGTCAGATGGAGCTCCTGCACTGAAGAGTTTGAAATGAAGCTCATTTCTGGACCACCATCCCACTTCATGTTTGACATGATTTCTCCGTTCCTGTAAATACCAACAAGCTGCAACTCACCAGTTAATTCAAGAACTATTTTTTTTACAAGTATATCACACTTATAATCCATTGACATCCATATATACCTATTTGAACCTCTGTTTAATTGTCGCAAATGTGCCTCAAAAACCATATTGGGCAAAAAGTCTGACATTCCACGGCCAAATGCAAACTGGTATCCCAACCTGAATCAAGTTTGTTCCATAGCATTAGCTGTACGGCAACTGTTCTCAATTGTCAATCAGACTGTATTTTTTGATCCACTGGTTTTTATCCTCTGTTCATTTCCACAAATGGTGAAACCTGACCAAAATTGGTTGCAGCAGTGGTTCTTGCATCCATCAAAGTTATTTTTTGCAGACATACTTTTGACAGGACACAGGCTGGCATCCCAGCTGCTCTCCGATTGGCTTAAAGTCTGTGTACCTTCTGTCCACTCCTCCTCCTGCCCCCCCCCCCCCATTTATATGTACATGTATATTAGCATGCTTACTTGACTGACTAAACCTTATGAGCACCTGTGGATCACATCATATCAGAGGTTAAGAAAAAGTCTTAAAAAGCCACAGATATGAAAAAGATGACAAGTCACTATTTTTAAAAAGATCACAGTCTGAACACGCATAAAAAATAATAATTTAGCTGAGCTGGACTTGGTCAGCAATACATAACAACATACCACAGAAGTGCCCAGAGTGATGGAATTCCTGGCACCACATGTATTCATTCCAATACCAGGCTAACATGTCTTTTTTTTATTTGTTTGTTTGTGTTTTTTTGTTTAACACATTGATTTTAATTTTGTTTTACCTGTGTACATTGCCCTGGTGTCCTTCTGTAGAGTTATGTATGTTGCCCCATGAAAGCATGCCCATTGCATGGTCTAATCTCACCTTGTAGACTCTTTGAATATATCATGAATATTCTGTGGGCACATGCAACTCCTAGAGTTTGCCAACAGTCTTTTATCAATGAGCCATTTCACCAGCTCAGCCTGGCTACATACAAAGCAATAAGCTGCATATAATCCATGATTGTGGTGTGATGCACAGGTTCTTGTGCATACATATGCCAATGTGTCTTTTGGCAAACCAGGTCATACATGCACAGTAAAACCTGCCAAGCCGAATACCTCCAATAAGGCCAGCCTTAAAAATATTTCTGTTCCGTATAACGCGCCCGGTGTGCGCAAAACGTTGCGGTTAGAACATTTTTTTCAACAGTGCAAAAAAAATTTTTTTTTCAGGCTTGATTTAACGCTATTCCCATGCCCCGTGTGGCAGTTGTGTAAACGCATATCGTTTGCGGACCCACCATGAATGCTATCGGTACATCGTAGTGAATTAGCGTATACAGTATTGGCAAATTCCTTGCAATAAAAGATGTTCCTAAATCAAATTTAAACGAAAATTTTAATATTTCAAATCAGAAAGCGAGTGTGAGCACATCGTTCCTGCAACTGTACACAAACAGCTGCTTTGGCCATGTGGTCTGACGCACAACACATCACCCGATTGGTCAATTGAGTCACGTGCAAAAATGAGCCAATCACGGCTCGTGTTACAGTGTTTTCATCATGGCGTCCGCCCATTGAACATGTGTGAATCTGCCGTAATATATGGAGAGAACACATAAACGGGAAGCCTTGTTTATGTTGCAGCATGCGAAAATAAAGATTCCAGTGTTAATTGCAACAATTATTTGGAATCACAGGCAAATACACAAAGGTAGGGGATAGCAGGAATAGCCGAATGTGTCCCAAATCAGTCTGTGAGACTGGGTCAGTTCACCGCAGATCCACTCCACGCTGTCACTTGCGTGTGACTGGAAGTCATTTCAAGGCACCTATTTTTTCCAACACTGTTAGAACATACCAATAAATGGCATTCGATGTTAATTTGCAGATGAATGCGCCATGCAAATTTTTTATGTATTTTGACGCCGCTTTGACATCGTTGCCGTTGGGGCAGATCACACTGACGGTGAGTAGTGTGACCCCGCTCAGTAAACCAATAATTACTGCCGTAACGTAATCGTATGTATTGACTGTTGTACGACAGTGAAAATGTCTGCTTGTGTTGACAGAGATAAAGTTCTGATGAATACAACTGTGGACCAAGTAATTGCTTAAACTTGGAATGTTTATCAATTAGCGATTATTATCACTTGTTGGCGCCCCACGCAAGTGCTGCAAAAGCTCTGATTTTTTAAGTGATTAGACCCCCGTAGCCAGCCTTGCAAACAACTGCAACTTGTAACTGTGTCATGAAAATTTGAGGAATAGAGTTCCCAGCGAAAAAAAAGTTGGTTGCCCGACCGGGCAAGTACCTATTAATTTTAACTTGCCCGAGATTAAATCTGACTTGACCATGGAGCAATAAAACTCTTAATCCACGTCCCTGCACATACACACAAAAGAGGTGTGTTAATGATTTGTAATATTTACTCTGAACCCTCATCATACACCGTCACTATAACACCCCTCCCCTCCCCTGCTGTTGTCAAGTGAAAATTAAAACTACACATTTGTATTTGATATCTTACCCTTTTTCTGCTGTGATATTTTTAAAAAAGGGCAACTTTATAATGACGCTCATCCTTTGTTTCTTGAAGCCCTGTACATGTACATGTTTAAAATAGCAAAAGACCCACCCCAATTCAAGCCAAGCCGAGGTGTATTTAGAGTAGGGCTACTCTGTCTCAGCGCCAGCAAACCAGCCTGAAGCATATATTATCCGGCTACAACCTCATCTGTGGCAGAGTCTCTTGCTTTAATACAGATTTAATAAAAAATTTTCAACCTGGAATCTTGTTTATCTTGTATCAATACTAAGTCCATCAGTCATGATGCCCATATTGCAGTAATACATAGTAGGTATGTAAAAAAAAAAAAAAAAAAAAAAAAAAAAAAAAAAAAAATCCTCCCTGCCTCATCAAATTTTTCAAGGCCCTGTTATACGGAACATAAATATTTTTAAGGCTGGCCTAGCCTAACACCTGTGTTACCCAAACACTTTTTTTCAGGTCCCCAATGTTTTAGCCCAGTTGACTTGTCAGTCAGAGCTCTGAGCCTTTTTTGAGACTCTCTAAAGTCCATTGTCTGTCCAGAATTCACTTTTTTCAACTTCTTCTCCAAAACCGTCAGCCAGATTCACTTCAAACTTGGGTCTCTACCAAGTTTGTCCAAATGGTCACGCTCCAGTGAATTTTGGATTTTTAAAAAAAAATTTTGTTCTTTTTTTGGACAAATCTTCAAAAGTCTTCTTCTCAACAACCGCTCACCCGATTGTTTATATATTACATAAGAACATTCCTAGGGACTCCTAGTTCTTAATTTGTTCACCAGGTGGTGCTGCAATTTTTTGCAGATTTTTTATAAATTTTTGTGTATTTTCATTATCTGTGACTTCTTCTCCAGATCTGTGACTCAGATTAAGTTGAAACTTTGTGGATGTGTTTTCTTGTGAAAGGGTCAAGCAAAGATGTTCACTAGGTAGCACTGCTGTGGATTCCTGAATTTTTAATATTTTTCAATTCGGGTACTTATCGGCAATTGCGGCGTTTCTATTGCTTACTATGCAAGTCAGTGGGCATTCTAATCCATTGTAATGGTAATTCACATTTTGGACTTCTCTGAAGAAACTGTGTATCAGATTCAGTTCAAACTTGGTGACAATGTACCTTGGGTAAGTCTCTACCAAGTTTGTTCAAATGGTCACGATGTAGTGATTTTTGGATTTTTTAATGATTTTTTTTTAATCTTTAAAAAGGTTTAATGTTTAAGATGGAAATATCTTATAATGGTTACAACTTAACCCTTTTCCCCCTTGAATTGACACTTGAGTCAACAACATTCCTTGGCACTCCGTGCCCAACTCATGCCAAGGAAAGTTGTTGACCTGGGGCATGTGATCTTCATAGGGCTCATCTACAATTGTCAGTCAAAATTGCTTTTCAGTACTGTTGAAATAAGTTGAAAACACTCAAGCAGACAACATTTGACCACCAGCCGGTTTGGCCGGTTTGAGGGGGAAAGGGTTGAATAATTTTGGCCAGATTTGTGCCAAACTTGGTAGGGATGTACCTTTTGTATTTTGTGTATACCTATTTTGTGCAAATGGTAATGCTCCAGTGATGTTTGGACCTTGACCTCATTCCCAAGGTCACAGGACAACTGCCACAAAATTTACTGTTCACTTGATAACTTAGATCTGTTTTGAGTTAGGACATTGATGTTGCACATGTTAATGTTTCATGAAGGTCATGCTTAGACACTGCATGAGTCACCTTGACCTCGTTTCTGGGGTCACAGTGCAACATACATGAATTTTACTCTTCACTATAACTTGAGAACTACTTGAACTGGGACCTTGTTGTTGCACATGTTAATGTTCTTCTATAAAGGTCACACCTACTGAGAACATGGGTGACCTTGATCCTATCGCAAGTTCACAGAGCTGCAAGTGTGATGAATATTTAGGTCAGCTGAGCATGAGCTGTTCACACAGCCCTCTTGTTTTGTACGTAATTTAAGAGGAGAGGCTCTCAGAACGGAGTGCTGGAACCTGCAGTCCCTGAACACCTCTCTACTCTGAACACTGAACACTTGATTTGGGTCCAAAGCAACATTTAACATTTCAAGGCTGACCACTTACCACCAGAAAGAAGGAATTTTCAGCAAAGTCATCGATATTGGATACAAAAACCTCACATTGTTTTCTATATTCAACACTTTCATCAAATTTGTGGCTTTAATGTATTCAAAGGGTGTCAATAGTGTGTAGGTTCCATGATGAGACCTTCAATAGCTGTACATACTGTACAGTGGATAGTCACAATACATGTACATATTGCCAGATAAAGAAAAGAATACATGTATATCATAAAGCCAGTTTTCAATATTGAAGATTGTCAGAAACAGTGAAGGTGTCCACAGGATAGTGATAAGCCCTCTACTCTCTCACCCCCCCCCAATGATACATCCATGTATACTTATTTACTTACTTTGTAATTTGTTTCCAGTAACTTTTATCTTCTAAAATTTATCACAATTTGTCTGTATTTTTCCCCTTTTCAATGAAACTTAAGTAAACATTGCACTGCAAAAGAGTTCCTGTGTTTTGTCTGTCAGTTCCATTGACACTCATATATACCATAGCACAGTCATAGCTTTTTATAGATGCACATAAGTATCTTACAAGGTTATGACCATAACCCATAACACACAATATCTATTTTAATTTTTCAGCTGAGTCCGGAGTCAATGAACCGGTATGTCAGCCCCATCAATCCAGCAGTGTTTCCACACCTGACAGTGGTACTACTTGGTATTGGCATCTTTTTCATGGCATGGTTCTTTGTGTATCCTTGAAAAGTGTTGGGTTTTTAAGAGTGATGGGGTGATTTTTTTCTGTTAAAATGCCTTGATTGCTTATATATATTGATAATCTGTGTTGACAAGGCTGAATGTGATTCTTAGCATGGTGTCATTGATTTTTTTTTTTTTTTTTGAGGTGGTATTTTACATATTGATCATTTCAACTCCATGATGTAAATCCATTTTATGGGAAAGCCCTGAAAAATGTTTCAAAGCCCTGATGTGAAATGTTTCAAAATGTGAAAAATTATTGGTGAAGTAAGTTTAAACAATAGGCCAGTCACTGTGCTTCAGGCATTTGGAAATATAGTCATTATTAATATATATATACTGGTGTTTACCCCAGACTGGCCAAGTTTTTGTTTATTTTTACCCTCGGCACAAAAAGTGCCGGAGAATAATGTCGTCCCCTGCATCGTCCCCTGTCTGTCTTGTCAGTGTTACCGCAATATCTCTAATAATATTCACCATGGCAGCACCAGATTTTTGTCACAGAAAAACTTATGGACCAGGTTCCTATTGAAAACCAGCTTCCTCTGATTATTTTTAAACTTTTTTGGAAACCTTTAATATATTTATTTGAAGGCCTTCTGAGTGGCGTCAACCCTGACCACGCTACCGCAATATCTCAAAAAATATTCTCCGCTGCTGTACCAATTTTTTGTCAGAGATGTATCTTATGAGGGACCAGGTCGTTTGTAAAACCAGCTTACTCTGATTATTTTCAAACTTTTTGTGAAGCTTGAAATGTATTTATTTGAAGGCCGTCTAAGTGGTGTCAACACTGACAACATTACCGTGGTACATGTACATGTATCTCAAAAAATATTGACTGCAGCTTTACCAAACTTTTGTCAGAGATGTATCTCATGATAGACCAGGTTCCTATGTAAAGCCAGCTTCTCCTGATAATTTTTAAACATTTTATAATACTTTAAATATATTTATTTGAAGGCCATCTGAGTGGCGCCAACCCAGACGATGTTCCTGCGGTATCTCAAAAAATATTCACCGTAGCTGTGCCAATTTTTTCTTTTCTTTTTTTTCTTCCAGAGTTGCATCTTATGATGGAGCAGGTTCCTGTTTGTATTTATAAACTTTTTATGAAACTTGAAAGTGTTTATTTCAAGGATGTCTGTGTGGTGCACAAGGGGACAACATTACCATAATATCCCAACAAAGATCCATTGCTGCTTCACCAAATTTTTATCATCAACATTGTAGTGGACCACATTCCTATTAGAAACCAGCATCCTCATATTATTTTCAAATTTGTTATGAAACTTTTGAAGTTTTGAATGCCATCTGAATCGTGCAAAGTACAGTGGTCTCTGTCACCAGAATTTCCCCCAAGAACACATCCAAAATTGCTCTTTCATTTCATAGACAGCAATATGAAAATTGTATGTAAAGTGTTCAACTGCCAAGTCTCAAAAAAAAAAAAACAATGCAGAATTGAGGAAAATGTGATTGTGCGTGATAGGGGTAATCCTTTCTCTGAATGCTATTTTTTCTTGGTGGAGGGTATAATGCATTTAACTGAAAAAGAAAAACAAATCATCATAAGTTTTCAGATAGTCCTTAACATGGAATACAGCTATGAGGTCACATCAACAAAGTTTACACGTGATATTTACAAGGAACTACTAGTGTCCTTGGTTGCCTCCATATTTATGGGATTTGGAGTTCTGTTTCTGCTCCTCTGGGTTGGAATATATGTGTAGCTACTGAAGTGCAGGTACGTAAATCAAAAGTTTACCATGCAGGCAGTCTTCGTAAAAACTTTGCACTATGCCTTTAGCCGACTCACGTAATGTAGAAGCAAATGGACAGCATGCATAACGAGAAAAATACATGTTACAGTACCGTAGTACTGTGGTCTTGTTTCATGTTACAAGACCACCCAGACAATAGACAACATGACTTGAAAGGGCATCTTTTCAGGATAATTTATTTTTACCTCAGCTGACTTGTCAGTCAGCTGAGGTTTTGTGAGGGTGCGTCGTCCGTCCGTCGTCCACAATTCACATTTTCGACTTCTTGTCAAAAACTGTCAGCTAGATCCACTTCAAACTTGGTGAAGATGTGCCTTGGGTGGGTCTCTACCAAGTTTGTTCAAGTGGTCACGGTCCAGTGATTTTTGGATTTTTAATGAATTTTTTTGTTCTTTTTTTTGGGTAAATCTTAAAAAATCTTCTTCTCCAAAACCGCTCACCCAATTGCTTTGATATCACACAGGAGCACTCCCTGGGACTACTGGTTCTTTATTTGTTCACCAGGTGGTGCTGCAATTTTTTCCTAATTTTTTATGAATTTTTGTGTGTTATAGCTATTTTCGACTTCTTCTCCAGAACCATCACTGAGATTAAGCTGAAACATGGTGGATATGTTCCTTGTAGAAGGGTCCAACAAAGTTGTTCACTATGTGGGAATGCTGCGGATTCCTGATTTTTAACGATTTTTTCAATTCTGGTACTTGTTGGTCAATGCAGCTTTCCTATTGATTACTATGGGAGTCAATGGGCATTCTAATGCTAATTCACATTTTTGACTTCTTCTCCAAAACCGTAATGCAGATTAACTTCAAACTTGGTAGCAATGTACCTTGGGTGGGTTTCTACCAATTTTGTTCAAATGTTCATGCTCCAGTGATTTTTGAATTTTCAATGAATCTGTTTGTTGTTTTTTTTTTGGACAAATCTTAAAAAATCTTCTCCGAAACTGCTTACCCAATTGCTTTGATATCATACAGGAAGACACCTAGGGACTCCTTGTTGTTAAATTGTCACCAGGTGGCGCTGCAGTTTTTTTCTAATTTTTTATGAATTTTTGTGTGTTATAGCTATTTTAGACTTCTTCTCCAGAACCGTCACTCAGATTAAGCTTACACGTGGTGGATATGTTCCTTATGGAAGGGCCAAACAAAGTTGTTCACTATGTGGGAATGCTCCGGATTCCTGATTTTTAATGATTTTTTCAATTCGGCTCCTTTGGGTTAAATGCACCTTTCCTATTGATTACCATATAAGTCAATGGGCATTCTAGTGCTAATTTACATTTTTGACTTCTTCTCCAAAACCGTCATCCAGTTTTACTTCAAACTTGGTGGCAATGTACCTTGGGTGGGTGTCTACCAGGTTTGTTCCAATGGTCATGTTCAAATGAATGTTGGATTTTTTTATGATTTTTTTTTTGGAAAATCTCTACAAAAGTTTTAATAGGAAAGTTTAACATGGGTACCTTGTTTGTAGGGTCACAGTGCAACATACATGAATTTTACTCTTCATTATAACTTGAGAACTACTTGAACTTTGATGTTGCACATGTAAGTGTTCTTCTATAAAGGTGAGACGTACTCAGAACATGGTGTCCTTGATCCTTTCCCAAGTTCATAGAGCTTCAAGTGTGATGAATGTCAAGATCAGCTGAGGCTCGGGCTGTTCACACAGCCCTCTTGTTCATATTGTTTGTACCTTCCATGAGAGGACACCTGTTTTGATAAGACTACAGTTTGGTGATCCCCAGGGGAAGCCTTACAAGACAGACACCCAGTGTACCCCCAAGTTACCACTGGCCTTGTTTTGGACTGTCAAGGTTGAAAAAGGTGCATTCTACATTTTACCATCTTATTGGTTGATTGTCGGGAGTTCAAAAATTTGGTCATCGAACTGCCTCTCTTTTGAACATTAACTTATTAAAATGGGGTGCTTTGTATGTACAGTATGGTACTTGTTGCACGCAATTATACGTGCAAGACAATGTGTATGGCATCAAAATTTCAATCTGTTTTTGAGCATGCAACCATTTAGATAAGTTCTTGGAAAAAGTACTAAAGTAGGACAAGAAAAGTGGTCAATGTCTGCCCTTAAAATTTTCTTTTCCTTGGGCATTTAGGCACATGCTTGTCTATTTGGCATTCTAACTTGTATGGCATGGGGTTATTTAGAAGCCACTGACTTACCTTGTTTTGCAATATATCATTCTGTTCACACTCTGTGTATTTGCAGGGTCCACACAAAATATGTGTAAGGCGAGGAACTGAAGCAGGACCTCAACTCATCATTGCGTCTATCACCTTTCATCTTCACCGGACATCAGTCATCTTTTGATGTGAATTATTTTGTAGATGTTTGTCATTACCATTAAAATACATTGTAAATCATGATCTGTCGTTGGCTCGTCTGTATGATATATGTATACATGTACTGCAGTGGTGCTTCTGTTGAGAGACATCATATGTCACACTGTTACCACTCTCACCTGCTTGTTCTTTTACAGTTAACCCTTCTTATAACAACACTGAGATATCAAACTTACTGAACAAAACAAGTTTAAAGGTTGTCCTTTCCCTGCAAGTGGGACTTAAATAGGGCACTGTTCCCTCTCCTACTTGCCTAGTTTATTATATTTTGGACCATTTGTGTATTTATTTAATAAAGTATGTTTAAACCAAGTTTAAAGAGACTCAAAGTCAAATTCCTTTATTAATCGACTCATTGTCTGACATACACATATTATGTGACACATTTTGCAGCGAACACATTGTGTCATTATAAGGTTTCCCTGTACCTCCATTGAAGGATGTCTTCTGCGCCTGCTGTCAATCTGGTCTCCAAAAGGGGTCATTGTACAGATGTGTTTGTATCATTCCTAGAGAAATACAATAAAAATTCTGAAAACCATCACTTTTCTGAAATTTTCTTCATCGGGGAACTAGAGAAACATTAAAATTATGTCTATTTAAGTGGTCATCTTTGATAACACGAGACTGCTCTGCTGATTTTGGTCAAATTTGGTACAAAAGGTGCATCAGAAGGCAAAGATGAACCAAACGAGTTGCTTCATCTAGAAAACTTACTGAAGCAAGTGTTTGTATATTGCATGATACATGTTGGTGCCAGCTCGGGGGTTTGAAGAGGACAGACTTAGCTCTGTTGTGCTGTTGGTGGGAGGGAGGAGCAGGGGTAGATATTTTAAGGTATATCAACTGAAAATTATAGATTGTGAAATTCTGTTAACCCTGAGGGACCCAGTGTAGTTCTGTTAACGTGCATTTTTTTATGCCCCCAGCCTTGTGAGAGGGTTAAGATTTGCTCTGGGTCAGCTATCCATCTGTGAAAGCTGTTTGCAAATCTCCCAAAGTGTTAGACCGACAGCAATGAAAATTGGCATGAAGATTAACGGGGATATGGGCACCTGGGGTTTCTCTTTACACACATCTGTGTCTATATGACTCCATTGACCTTGTGAAAATAACTGTGGTTCTATGCCAAACTTGTACACATCTTGAAAAGTATGTGGCCCACAGTCATGGAACTCTTCATTCATATTAACCAGCATATAAAGATGTATAGTTGAAGGTTAGAACCAGCTCCCTCTTCTCTAGGTGTTTGTGAATCTATTGGTGCATCTATCCAACAAAGCTTACTCTGTGAAAGTGACCGTTCCTGTATGTCAAACTTGTGTCCTGCTTATCTCCAAAAAAGTGACTTTCACAAAAAAAATTTTGACAGTGCCCGGGTATATACTGTATAGGGGCCAGGTGAAGTGAGAAGGTGGTTGACCAAGACCTTATTTCCAAGGACACAGAGGTACTATAGTAATTCTAAGTTTTGGTTTCCATACAATAACTAGAAAAGTTGTTATGAAAGGACCTGTGGATTTATTCCTTATCCAGGGCTTGGTCAAGTTCAAAGATGGCTGACCTTGACATACATTGAAAGGTCAGGGGTACTTTAATGAACTTAGTGTCTGCATTGTGACTTAAAATTTAAGTTGTGACTTCAGCATTCTTCAATATTGCACATGGTAGTAGTCCTGAATTAGGGTTGGTCAGCTTAAGCTATAGATGACCTTGACCGAATTCCTAATGTCACCAACTGGATCCTATTGGTGAACTTGGTTTCTACATGATAATTAAAGATCTTTTTCACCTAGGATTTTGGCACTTAGCCATATTTTTTTGTTTTTCATGAAATAAATCGAAGAGTTATTACCCAATTTGAACAAACAGACCATATATTGAAAACTGGATGCGGGGCGCACATTTTTAACGTGACAAATATATGATATTTAATCTGACTGAAGGTCAGGGTTAAATGGCCATTTGTAATATAGGGGTCATCTTGTGAATGCTCTGCACCCCACAATTTTTGAGTTAGGCCCATATAACTTTTAGGGCTTATCAAGTGTATGGAAATTATTTAATACAAAGAGAAACTTAAAAAATCTAACTATGTCCACATCAATGTTGGTGGGACCATATATAGTATTCTGATATATACAGGTCAAAATGGTTAAACCTTGTGACTACTCCAGCATCCTTAATTTTTTTTATGGATATTCATGGGATTGTAGAAGTCAAAATACCAGTTGTTTTTTAAACTAGTGGCGCTGCCTATAATTTGACGAAAATAATGAGTTAAAGTGTCCAGAAAGATCCAAAATTCCATATCTTGAAAAATGATTGACTTTGACATGCCAAATTTATAGGATGTAGAGATCATGCCCACTGCTAATATGTTATGTAATATCAGTGACCTAGACCTACTTATGTGAGGTCACCAGACCTGTTTGGACGTGAATGGCAAAGAGAATCGAGCCTCCAGATCAAAATTGCACTTGAGTCCATTGTATATAAAACTGCTTTGTGATCTACTTTTTGGGTCACAATAACCCAATGGTTTAGTGACTTTGACCTATTTTTCAAGACCAGTAAGCACCTAAGATAGGAACGTTTAATTCAATATCTTGATAAAGAATGACAATGATACCAAATGTACCACAAATGTATATGGTGGAATTTGATGTTGCATAATATGAATGACCTTGATTAGTTGGTTAAGGTCATGGAGGGAATGCATTTGAGGAAATGATTTTTAGTGATGGTGGTCAGCAGAGCATTAGGCGCATGGGCCCTCTTGTTATGTAACTGAACTAAGATGGCACTCCCTCATGGAGCTTCCTTGGATCGGCTTTCCAAATGTATCGGCCTTGCCACAGGAAAAATGACTGCAGATACAAAATAGTCCCTAATGGCAGCATTGAATTCTAAGTTAATGGTGCACTGATTGTTGGCAGATACCAAAGTGTGCTGAGTGGAGGTATTCTGGCTTTTTGTTGTATTGATTGTTGGCAGATACAAACGAGAACTGAATGGATGTAATGAATTCAGGTTTACTGATGCACTGATTGTAGGCAGATGAAAAGCATGGTGAATGGAAGTATTGAATTCCAACTTTTCGATGTACTGCTTGTTGGATAGAAGCCAACATTTGAGTGTTGTCCATTTCCTTGTATATTGATTCTTAAGTTCCCTTCCTTGTATCTTTTTCACTTCGCTGCTACTAGGTCTGATAGTGCCAAAACAGCTAAATTTTGTGCATGACCAGATACAAATAAAGTAGCAGTCCATTTAATTCCTACACTCTCAGTGTGGAAAACACCTTAATTAGCGAAAATATAGAAGTATATCCATCTGGTATAAACCTTGACCAACTTGTCACATGGGGAACAGTGCCATATGTTGGGCATGTCACTGCACATGTACGCATTGCTGGTGACAGTTGGTTATCAAATAATTGATGGTACTGTACTTGAACTTTGTCAGAGCTTTGCCTATTGAAAACACTCTTGGTCGCCTTCAGAGAATAATACACATTCCTTTGCACTGATCCATCTGTCACTGCTGATTCTGTGAGTGGAATATGGGCTTTCATGCCATAATTCTAGGAGAATGTGTGAATGAAAAAAAAGCAACAACAAAAAAAAAGATAAAAAGAAAGAAACTGAAGTTTTCTACTTTTACACCACTTCGGAGAACAGACTTCACAAATCATTGCGCTTGTCATAACTGTCACTGGCTCTACTATCTTCCAGTTTGGAGCAATTTTCTTTTCTCATTAATGTATGTAAGCTCACAGAAAGAATGTAAACTTGAAAAGAAGATTTGCTTCAAAGCAAATCTGTGTCTTCAAAAAGTTGTAAATATTAAAGGCTGAAACTTTTGTCCCGTGGTACTTCACATTCCATTAAGCTTATGGTTGGAGGAAAATTTTGAAGTCCAAATGACCTTGACCTTTGGCCTTTAGAGGTCACATGTAAGTTGTAAAAAATGTACCGTGTTACAATAGCCACAATTAAAGCACGACATTAACCAAATCAGATCAAAGTATAGTATAGACCCATATCTTTTACATGGATTGCAAAACAGGCCAAGCTAATATTAATGAGTCTCCATGGTACACATGACGGCGTATACTTTTCCACCTACTTGTCTGGTGGAGGAAACCGAAGGACTCCGAGAAAACCACTGGCACAGTCAGAGTGGTCGGAACTTTTCCCACTTGCTTCCCCGGCTGTGAATCGAATCCGGGTTGCAGAGATGAAAGGAAAGGCGAACGTGTTGCAGCTCCGCCACCTGTGCACCCAATGATGATCAGATGAAAATTGAAGTTATGGCAAGATGAAACTTTCAAAGGGCCAAATGACCTTGACCTTTGCTCTGTAGAGGTTACATATTCTTACAAAAATGTGCATTGTTGCACATTTTTGTAAGAATATGTAACCTCTATAATTTGAAGCCGACAGGATTAGAATTTAATGAAAATTGACTGATTTATGGCTGGATGAAAATTTCGAAGGTCCAAATGACGTTGATCTTTGACCTTTAGAGGTCACATGTACGTTATAAAAATGTGCAGTGTTTGAAAAGCTACAATTTTGAGCCAACTTGATCAAAATTGGATCAAAACTGACCAAGTTATGGCCAGAAAAAAATCCACCATCAAAAGTGGCCTTTGACATTAAAATTACCTTTGAGCTTGAGATGACCTCTACCTGAAGTGAAACTTGACCTAAAATGACATTTTGACCTGACATTGACCTTTTATCTTGACATGACCTTAATATTTGGGATGACCTTTGAATTGCTATGATCGAATGTCTACATACTCGGAACCACATCTACTGTAGTATATAAGATATTGAAGATTAAAAACTCTAATAAATCGGCCCTCATTTGCATAATTTTGAAAAGCATGACCTCTCATTATAAAAAGGCAAGACCTCATCTATAGAAGTAAGATTGATCCAACTTTGGCGTTTCTATCTATAATAGTCTCCGAGAAAAAGGGCGGACAAACTTGCTGGTGAAGAGAGAAGGAAAGAATTTCTGGGAAAACAGTATGTCTATGTTGGTACACAGACATAATGAACTGTTATGGCAGAAATGTCATTTTTAAGATGTCAAAGCAGTGACTACTTCAGACCCAGTCCTCAGCCACCACCCCGACTCCCCTGTCCAGTGCCGTAGCTAGGCTGAGGCAGAGGAGGCGCTTGCCTCCTCTGAATTTTGGCTGATGATGTTAGGAGTTAGCATATAAATAGTTTATTTAGCTTCATCAAGACTTGTTAAGTTTAAGTTATTATGCACAACAAAAACCAAAAGACCTTAAATTTTGTAACTAAGACTTCGAGTCACTCATAGTGATAGAAGATAAGAGCATCACAGCAGGCGTACTTTTTTCAATGATCACTTGTATCTTTGCCCTAGTAGTTGTAGGACCAAATTCAATTCATATAAAAAGATCAAATATAGTCGCATTGAAATAAAATTTTGAGAATTTATATATGTATAAAGTCTTTTTTTTCCTTCAAAACCCACTAAATTACACCATTTTATGTGCCATTTTTCAAACGTTTTCAATCTTGGGAGGGGGGTTCGCCCCCTTCCAAACCCACCCCCACCAGTACCCTTTGCCTCCTCTATTTTAGAAGGCTGGGTACGGCCCTGCTGTCCCAAAGTAAAAGTGCTGGACTACTGGCAGATTGTACTTTATTGTGTAGGGCACACGTTGTACAGTATATTATTGGTCCCACTTTCTTTTCTGATTGTTATTGCCCTAGGAGCTATGGACCTTGCATATACTAAAACAAGCGTCTTTTAGCGATATCACGGTGACATGCCACTAAGGTTTGCCCCAACACATATTACTGAGGGATATTTACTGGCGCTGAGGAGTATCCTCACTCTTTCAACGTGCGGGCCCTAAGAGCTTTGGGCTGGAAGGCTGGCGAGTCCATTTGTGTCACAGGGGCTCGTAACGTTCATTAAGTCAAGCATATGTGCTAATATACGCTGGGGGGGGGGGGGGCGGGGGTGTAGAGAGGGTGAACATGGAACATCTGTATGTGCAATGGCCCACATTGGGCCTTATCTGCGATAAAGTGCAGTCAATCATTCGTGCTGATGACATGGGGGAGGTGGCCCTGGAACCACTGCGTCGTCACACGGAGCTTCTACACAGAGATTTGTCCATATCTGTGTTGCCCGTCAAAGCTTGAGTTCTCCAAATTACTATGGGTGAATGATGTCTCAGTTTTGGACATCTTACAATCATGTGGTTTGGAATCCGTTCTTTGAAATGTCTTCTTGTGAATATCTAACTGTACACGCTAATTAAGGGTTTACTTTTTTTTTTCGATTGTGGCTTGAACACCTTTGAATTACATTGTCAGAGAAAGCCTGTTTTTCTTCGTCAAACTTAGCTCCCATGTATACTTTACAAATCTCTTATCAAATTATAATGTTTTAGACTGGCAAAGTGCAACCGAAATATACCAAAAGCTTCATAAATGATATCAACTAGCCTGGGCACAGCATTAAGACACAGACGTCCCAGCCATGTTGTATGTAAAAGTACTCAATGCATGTATGGTAATTTCCAAGTATTTCCCTGGTTGAAATGTTGTGACAAAGAATTTCACGTCGCAACCTCATTTGTTTTTATTCCAAAAGCTTGTGTATATGTGTCCCATTGATAAGCTATTTGTGCGATCGAGTGTGTGTGTGTGTGGGGGGGGGGGGGGCAGCTGGATCAATCACGGGTCTGAGACGGAAAGAACAGAGAATTAATGCATCACTCTTGAGTCAGCCAGTAACTAAACCAACGTGCAAGGGTTGCCCACTCCACAGCGAGGTCAGGTTGATGATCGAAAGACTGGCTACTTCATATGTTTTATGTGTGTCTATAACAACGATATGAAACCAAGTGCATAATTTCACTGTTGAGACTAGGAACATGACAAATTTGCATGTAAATTAAATGTGTCAAAGCCAAAACCAAAAAAAAAAAAAAAAAAAAACCCTAAACCATAAGGTTTCAATTAATTTACAGTAGACATTTACTTAATTGGCATACACTGTCAGGTAAAAATCATTGAAAAAGAGAACGCAAATAAGTTCCTACTTGCGGGAGTTTTCAATCTAAGTTAGGAATTCCGACAATAGGTGTACTTGTCAACTTCAGTTGAAAACGCCGATCTCGTAGTTTATTACTGTTTTTAATTTTCTCGGGGATATACAAAGGCAGTTAATTAGCTGTTGCTGTGAACAGGAGCCTGAAGGAGCTGACTCCGGTTAAACCAACATCTGTCAGAGTATGATTGTCAAAGCAGTGAAGATTTCAATGGCATAAAGCATGCGTATGGACACAGTTGTGCTGCTGGATCTACTGTCCAACCATTTGTAAATACTGTCTTCCTGCAAATGCATGATACAAACTAACGTACGTTTGCTTCTATTGCCGCATAACTGATGCTAGTCATGACAATCAGAGGTCTCTTTGGTCCAGTATACTTCGTTATGACATTCATACAACTTTTCCCTCTGTGACTTCGATCACTCTGGTGACTTCGTGACCTTCGGTAAAGAAGTTTGGCTGATGCGTGGAAAAACACGTGGCAGCCTCAAAGATTCCTTGGACGGTCTTGTCACACTTCAGGTGACTTCAACATTTTTCATTGAAGACGTCAACGACAGCAAAGACCCGAATGTCTCTCTCTCTCTCTCACTTCATCTCACTTCCACTTTGTAAAAAGCCGAGACACAAACTGTATAGATCTGTATTTGATTGCATTGGCTGGTTAGTAATTTCTTCTTGTCATGAAGACGTTTTGTAATATTTTTCCCCTATTTCATTTTCATTTCCACCGAGCATTTAGCCAAATGTAGCAGGCACAGAAAATGTAAATATTTGCATGTTTGTGCCTAACACGTGTACTTTCACTGCAACCTTAGCCACTGTCTGGATACGCGCCATTGATGGATCTAAAGGGTGAAGTATTTTTACGTGGTTCCAAGGACTTTTTCCAGAAGGCCACTCACCACTGCTGCTTCGGAGAAGCCATCCCTTCGAATACAATAAAGCCTTTTGTTTTTGAAATTAAATACAGTATCTGGCCCCTTCACCTTCAGCTCGACGAGTAATGGAGTGTTAAACCAGAGATATGTATCCAAATGTATACAAGTCTCAGGTTATAAATGAAGCCAATGAGGAAACTGTCTGCAGCAAAATACTAATCTAATTCCTGTGTTACGCGCCATCAACAACTAAGCTTTCATTATTCGGTTGAAAATTGTTCTTGGAAAGAAAATGAAACTGATCATTGTGATCAATTGAAATAGTAATTTTTTTAACGGCCAAAACCGCACCAATAATCCTTGACTGTCTGGGGGCCTTGCTTGTCCTTAGATCCACGGCCTACTTTGTTACCTGGAATCCCACAAGACCCAGTGTAGTCTCAGATTATCATCCTTTTATTTTGTTAAAAAACATTATTTCTCATTGGGGGGATTTTGTGACCCATCGTCATTTCCAAGGTGAAACATTCTTTAGGCTGGAAGATAAAATTCATCATAAAGTTTATGCTGCCAAGGAAGGATATCAAGTAAGTCTTAGGACTACACTTTATTTCAACAGCACCCGAGATTTCGTTTTCAAAAGTCATACATTTCAAACAGTTTTGGGAAGAAATCAAATTCAAGTCTTTTCCCCTCAGGTTCCCTTGTGTATCATCCTCGCGTATGGCAAGGATAGCCCTGCAATCGATAATTCGCTGCCACCATGCAACGGTTCCTCTGAGTTCTTCAGTTTTCTTTTTGTTATTTTTTTTCTTTTATTTTTTTTTTATTCTTCACCAAAAAGAACTTAGACTAGGAAATGTGCCTCGACCAGTACCGTGGCCAAAGAATTCTAAGAGGGCCTACCCATCGTATCAATATTTAAAGACAGTCTTTTGCGTGCTGCACGGCTGTGCCAAATGTCGTGGGGCTCCCCAACGGCACGTCGAGCGTGCGACAAGGACAATTGAGTACGTTATGTATAAAAAGCAACCAATGGTCTTGATGCAATAATCATTGGGTATTTATTTTGACACACACACACACACACACACACACACACATATATATATATATATATATATATATATATATATATATATATATGTATGTATATATATATATATATATATATATATATATATATATATATATATATATATATATATATATATATGTATATGTATTTGTGTCTTTTTGCCCAGAACCACTTCCTAGTAGTCAATATCCTATTCCGTAGTTCGAACTCTTTACTCTCCATAGGCTAACCTGTCCCTGTCTAACCTGTATATGTATGGAATTACTATTGTCTATATTGCCCACGTTCCTCGGTAAAATTTTGACATAAGCTGTATCAGCCCAAATAAATTAAAGGGTCTTCAGCGGGTAACTACTCAACATGTTTCGGAGCCTTTTACCCGTACATGTCTCTCTGAGTAGCGGCTCCTTGCCTAAGCTAAATATTCAGCAAAGACAACCCACATAATAAATAAATATGAACGTGGCAATTGATGAATTAGCTAAATATGTGAAGTTTTGCTTGTAAATGCAGAGCTTCATATCAAAGAAGAATACCTGTCAAACAAACCATAATTACCAAATTTTCATAGTACAGGTTCAGATAAGAACAATTTGACTAACCCCTGAACCAAAATGTACCCTTTCTAGCTGGACAGCTTTTCCTATATACCTAATTCCTAATACTATATGTATATATAGTATTTGACAGTTATGACGGCTAAAATGACGAGAGCTAAATTGGATAAATCTGTTGTCTTTCTTTTGTGGGTATCCCTTCTAGCAATTGAAGAGGGGAATTATGATGCAACCAGCGATTTTTATTAAATTTGAAAAATCACTTGTATAAAATGAATTCTTGATATCTAAAAATCTTTTTGACATAAAATGGTGTATAGAAACAATTTAAAAAATTACCCTTTGATATCAAGAAATGAATTATTAATATCAACGAATCTGTTTGGACATCGGAAATGGATTTTTCGATGCAGGTAATTCAGGGCAAATTGCGGTAGGTTCAAATAAGGAATGTTCCGTGTCAATTTACCCACACCTATTGGCTAAATACAGCAAATGGAAGTTTTTTTTTTCATTTTTTAAATTCCATTTTTGGATTTGACTCGGAGAGTGACATTTCTCTTATTTATCCAAAGTTTTTCTTCATCTCAGTTGCAAGGTACGAAATAAAAAAAAAGATGCATATACAAAGCGCGAACTATATTTCAGTTTCACAGTATGGCGTGAATTGTGTGGTCAACCTGACAGTGGTGACCTTGATGGTGAATGTTTCTGCAACTCCGCTTTCATGTTTGTCAAAACGTTTTCTTATTGTCTGGAATACAATCGGAGTATTTCTGTTCTCAATACGATTCTGGTTCAAGATCTATTTACAATGCTCATGCCGTGATCCCAGATTATTGCTACCATCCATGTGCTGGATGCTGCTTATATTTTTCGTAATTCCGTTCAGCACTAATTAAAGATATGATTTGAGCCCTGACAAAAGTTCGTAAAAGTGCACTTGCAATGTATATTTTGGCCTCAAGTTTGTTTCACAGGCAGCTGTTTTGCCGCATCTACTGCACTAAATCCTATAATTTTATCTGTTCTGTGAAAAGCTGCACATTTATGTAACTTTGGGTGATATTAGAAAAGTTGAAACCCCGGATATAGATGGTGAACTGACTTCTAAACGGAACAGCCTGACGAGATTGTTGTAGCCCACATGCACCTGGATATTGACCACATGGGAGGGGGACACTGGCATTGTTACAGAATATGCCGGAAGGGCCATTATTATAATTGCCAGTTCTATGAACCCTTACAGGAAAATTACCGTAGCATGCAAATGACTCACATGGTAACTAACATTTTTTTTGCACAGGATGATTGACCATTTACCATAATTAAAGAGCACCTGCCACATGTGACCACCTTAATCTACCAGGAGAAGGGGTTTTATACAGCAGGTGCAGATCACTACTGTGCTGGCACTTAATTTTCTTGTTTTTCTGAACCCCATTCTTCACGATTTTATTTTATATCTACAGTAATATTACTAGTATGTGCGTTAGCACTACAAATATCGGTTGACCTCCAGTACCTTGGTTTTGCTATGTTTTACCTGGAAAGCTAGTCAGTGGAATCTTCATCCAGGTTCGAGGCATCAGATTCACTGTCACTTTCTCCAAGATTGATTATGATAGGGTGGATGAATGTTTCTATGATACCGTCAGCTTCCATGAAACGATCCTCTACATCAACAGTGTGTGACACATCTTTTTGCCAGTCCTCCCTTTTTACTTGGGAGGAGGCATCATGGAACAGGGTCTTAACGTCATGCAACTTGAAAGTTAAATTTTTGTCAGCTAAGTAGTGTTTCACAGATGCCCAGATGAGCTCTTTAGCATCGAGCTCACAATGTGTCAATGGTGTACATAAAACTTGGTGGCCATGCTCCCATGCAATAGAGTCTGTTTTATAAACAGTTAAGGCTTATTTCTTTTTATTAGCATGTATAGATCATTTTTTGTCATTGTTTCATCGAAAGGAACTTTTTCCCTTCCTCCACTTCTGCATACCTTGACTGCTCAGTTTTGGTGTTGTGGTAGCTAGCATTACCAATAACTATCAAACTAGGTTTGTCCAAACTAACTTATTTTCCCATCACTCCAAGAAACCTTCATTTCTGAATGGTAGTCCGGACTTTTCAAGTTTTAATTGCCGACAAAGACCAAGTCAAATCCTGGATAAATCCAGTCTCAGCAATTCCAGCGTGGAGAACTATTAGCGACCACCTTTGCCACATGGAATGTTAGGCAGTTCAATGTCTTTGTGTTTTAGAAGCTCTACAAATCTTACCTCAGCTAAAACAAGATAGCATTTATGTGATTGACAGTGATTTTTGTTGATCCGTATTGCATCAACACAAACAATCTGTTGTCCATCATGGCGATATTGTTTGATACTCCTCAAAAAGTTTGCTCTGGCAGCTTCAATATCTGGTGTCGGCGCAAATATTTTTCTGTTTTCTGTCGTCTTTGTCCATTTAAATCTAAGCTCTTTCAAAACACTTTGCAATAGAAATGAAGATATGTCCAGGGTGTCTCTTATTCTGGTCAGATTTTTGGGACAGTGGCCAGATCTCCCTTTCTATAGAACTCCTACACAGTTCTACGTATACGTTCTTTGTCATAATTGTCCAGCTTGCAATGAGACTTCTCTTCACATGCAATGGGTGGTGACCCCCTCTGCTCTAGTACAACCCGTTTCACTGTCCTCACTGAAACTTTCAAGGCTTCTGCAGTCTCCTGTACAGGAGAACCTGACATGTCACATTTTTTCTTTCCTTCTTTTTGTAGCGCCCCATATACTGATAAACCAGTAAAATGTCCACTCTTTTGGTAGGGTCAAGTTTTGATGTATGTTTTTTGCAAGGTCTTCCTTTCCCCATGCTGCCAATTCAACTGACTAGTTTTCACCTCACATGCATGTGCAACTTCCAGGACTTTGACCCATTTCCTGCACTGTATTAATTCCACCTGTCAATCATGTCATAGTTTAAACGGGTGGACACAATACCGGTGACATCAATGTTTTTGATGTTCCTCCAACTGCACACCTACCCTCCTCTGCTAAATGCAGGGCCTTCAGAGCCTGGTCTATCTTTTAACATTACCACTCTCCCAAAACACCAAAACTAAAACCACTGAAATATTTGAGATAATTCAACCTATACGAAAAAATAGCTACTTGCATGTCAAATTTGAGGCTAAAATATGCATTACAAGTATACTTTTTACGAACTTGTTTAAGGGGTCAGATCATATCCCTGACTTTACGCCAGGTTCACTGGCAATCTGGTTTACCATGTTTTGCTGCAGAGCCATACAAAAGGGACCAACCATTGAAAAATTTGCACCATATTTGAAATGTTGGCAATTTTTTATGTCAAAAGTACATGTTCTGATATGAAAAATATTTTTGGATATTGAAGCTAAGTTGTAATAATTGTTGATAAATTTAATGTTAGACATGTTGATATAAATCAATTTCTGATATATAAAATGCGATTATTCGATATCAGGCATGCCACATTATTGTAACAGTTCTGTTGATTAAAATAACTAGCTGGTCGAATTTGTCTGTATTTAGGCTATGTGTGTGTGTGAGAGAGAGAGAGAGAGAGAGAGAGAGAGAGAGAGAGAGAGAGAGAGAGAGAGAGAGAGAGAGAGAGAGAGAGAGAGAGAGAGAACTGAACCATTTCTGGCAGTTTTGGAAAAAGTTGCGTGCTGATATGTGTATGTGAGATCCCCCAGGGTCCAAAACCAGGCGTTACGCTATGCTCCTGGGTAAAAAGAGGTCACTGCCATCAGTTTAACATATGCTGAGTGCTAGTTGCATAGAAAATATTTGTGTTACCTAGAATGCTATGTAACATAAACAGTATAGTTAGGGATATGTCTCAGCAGTCCAACAAGAAAAAAAAGTCCTGGAAATGAGACAAAGGCCAGAAAGGTGCGAAAAGCGTGTTTGGTATTGGAATGCATGTGGGCTTCATAAAAGAGCCATTGACAATTTAAGGATCAATGTGAATACACAATGCCATGGCATGCGGGTCACGACATGGGGAGATTCAACGGCATGTTGGAGGCTGGTCTTTCCCAGCGTGAGGTTGCCAGGAGACTAAGGTGGCCTCTGTTTTTCCCTAGGGGTACATACGCATCGCAAACTCTGAGCCCTATTCCCCTATTCCGTGTCATTTTGCAGGTACGTAGCGCAAAGTAACAGTGTGTACAAGCTTCCAAATCCCATTTCTTGACGCTCGAGACAAAACATAATCATAGCCTCCTGGAACTAAATCATGCCACTGCCACCGAAGTTTTAAAATAACTTCATTCAAAAGCAGGCAATCTCTTGGACTCCTGTTATTGGGAGCCCGACAAAAGACTTTTTTAGTTTTTATTTAAAATATTAATGTATAATGATAATAATGATGATGACAACAACACAATAACATCATTAACAACAACAACAACAACAACAACAACAATAATAATAATAATAATAATAATAATAATAATAATAATGATAATGATAATGATAATAATCGTCATTGTTGAAGACAAGTAAGGTTCCAAAGTGCTGATCGCATTGTCTCGTGAGGGCATAAAGGATAAAGTCGTGCAAAAATATGCCGGGCCATATCAGGTGGTTGAAAATTGTGCTTATGAGTTAAACTGAGACACAGCTAGACTGGAACTAATAATGCAAGACAGTGTAACTTTTCAGTGACACACTTTTGACTGAGTCACAGATTATCTCTGTTTTAAGTAGTTCGACTGTAGTCGCAGTTGACACTGAAAGTGTTAAGCAACATTGTGTGCATATATTTTACGACAATATGTACTTTTTGCCATTATGTACATATTGTATATATATATATATATATATATATATATATATATATATATATATATATATATATATATATATATATATATATATATATGATTGAATAAGTAAAATAAACATTCTGAATTTGTTTCAGTCCCATTTGGGAGATATGAAGGATTTCACAAAAACTCGCGTGCTAATATCTTTGCAAAGTATTTATGTTCTGGTCCTCAAAGATACAACGGCTTTTCCTTGTTGCATGAGTATGCCTCTGAGGTCTTGCATCGCTTGAAACCGATGCCAAAAGCTAGAAGGATTAAGTATTATCGTCACATCGCCAAACAATCCTATCTGGGTGGTAATTTGGGAGGGACGTTGACTATGCTGTCTTTTCCGGTTTCGCCTTTGGCCTTTGCGAGAAGACTAATTGAATGAACTCTCTTCGAGAAATGTATTATACGTTTCGCCACATAAGGTGCGTGTCAATCCAGGATTAATTTTGTGGACTTTCTTTTGCTTTACCTGTAACATTTGTTTTGACGTACGCATTTTCGTCAAATTTGTCATTTCTCCTCTATATATCGACTTATGACAGTATTTCTAAAACTATGAATATCCAACAGATCTTTGCATCAAATTATTTTCATGGTCTACAATGAACCTGTCTTGGCTATTGGGCTTGAAATGTTATTATCCATAAAATGCTTCATCATAAGATGGGTTTTTTAATGGCCATTTGGTATTCAAAGAATCCAGTTTAACACAGCTTCATTCCCCGTACATGTATTATATCTGTTCTGGGAACACCTTGTGTAATGAGGCAATTATTGCGGAACATATTGTGATTTTTTTCGCAGACTTTAAAAAAATTTATAAACTTCTAATCGTGTTAATGTTTTCATGTTGTCGCTGATGCTTGATGATTTTCCTATGTATATAACATGTAATATAAATTTTAATAAAATATTGAACCTGCAGTGTATATATCCTGTGTACAATCTATATTTTGCAATTTGGTATATACTTTTTGTAAATTATTGGCGATTCATTTTCTTGATTAGGCTGTTCAAAGCATATATTTTGGCTCTTTAGATTTGGTGATATTTGTTTCATATGAAGTTCATAGTGCTTCCACTATCCTTGGTGAATATTGATGGTGGCACCAAACTACGGAATATTGGCAAAACACAAATTTAGTCACATAATGATGTTACTCATGGAAGTTGTACTGTTCAATAATTCACAAAACTCTGAGTTTCGTTCACCAGCCCTGGGTTTTGTAGCACAATTTAGCAGCAAAATCCTGAGTGTTCCTAAGAAAAGCAGAGGTTTTATCAGAAAACCCTAGGTTTTGCAAGCAAAAACCAGAGTTTTGCTTAGTTATTTAATTTTGATCTGATTTTGGACATAACCCTGGGTGTTAGCTACAAAACTCTAGGGTTTGTGTAAAAAACGCCGGTATTCATTAACAAAACTCAGGGTTTAGGTACAAAACCGTAATGTTTGTGAAAAGATTGGATAAATAAAGCAAAACCTTGGATTTTGTTGCAAAACCCCGAGTTCTGTGTAAAAATCAATGCGTTTTGATACAAACCTTGGTTTTTGCGAAGAAATCCAAGGTTACAAAACCCTGGGATTTGCAAGCAGAACTCAGGGTATTGTTACAAAAACACATGGTTTTACTTACAATACCCTTGGGTTTGTTCAAAAACTCTGGGTTTCTTGAGCAAAACCGTGGGTTTTTGTAATTATTGAATAGTACAACTTCCATAGTCACAGACAAGTTGAGCAAACTGCAAGAAATAATAGTTGCTGTCAGAGGACGCAAACAATCTGTAACTTACAGGTGCAAGTTGTTAAATAATACCAAGGAGCAAATAGGCTCTCCAGAAGGACAAAATAAAAGCTGTTTGACTCATATATATAGATTCAAGTACTACTTGGGCAGATACTATATATGTGCTGCAAGGGAGATGAGATATTTCACTTCTGGCAGAAAGTATGAAAAGTGGCATTCAATGGTTTTAAGATATGCTGAATTAAAAATAAAACTTTTTGTCAGGTTGATTTCTTATGAAAATTGGAGTGCAGTTTTTTGGTGAATTGTGTTTAAAAATATTTTTTTTTGTAATTTTGTTCAAACAATACCTCAAACTGTCCTTTAAATTGATAAAAAATACTTAAGATGTAAGCTTCTACTGGCATTTTAAACCAGGTACCACTGTTGATAGTTTAAAAAATCTATGGTATTCTTAAAAATCAGTAAAAATCCATTGGATTTTGTGCTTTAATTAAACATTATTTTTGCCATAAGGAAATGTCAAATTTGGTGCAGATATAGTATGTTACATACTTTTATACTGTAAGATGGGAAATCCCCCAAATTATCAAGTCGTTTGCTTGAATCGCTTATTTTTCAATTTTTTGTGTTTGTTTTTTTTTTGTTTTGTTTTGTTTTTGTTGTTGTTGTTTTGTTTTTGTTTTGCTTTTTGAGGGAAAATTTGGTGCTATCTATACCAAACCTGCAAAAGTAAAAATCTTTTTCACATATTTGCCGCATCATATTGCCATAATGCAAATGGTGCCGCTTGAAAAACGTGTGCATCAGACATATGTTTACTGAACAATACCATACAACACATAGTCTGTCAAATTGACTAGCATTCAGGCACTGGTCTCAGTACATATGCTATGATGCAAACTGCATGGCTTGAGGTACCCGTGTTCATGATACGATACACTGTCTTGTCTCTCCCAAACAATTGGATCGAAAGTGTGGTCGAGACACGTTTGCTAGTGATACAGTAAAGCACATGGTCTCTCCGGTGGGAGTGGGTCAACGTTGCACTAAGGCAAATTGCGCCCTTGCGGTACCTGACCATGTCCATGATAAAGTGATCTGAAGAGCGAGATTCGACAACGACGGTCAGACATTTGCTACCAAGATAAATGTTTGGTTAAGGAATTGGCTCCAAGTGTTTCTGAATATTAAACACAGGATTGTTATGGTTGCCCAACAGGGACAAAATCACGGGCGTAAATAACCACAAACACCATTGACTGCCCCTCTTAGATGGGACAGAAGTAAGTTCTTTGTACATTTGTACCAAGGGTATTTAACTTTTGTTTCCATCTTTGAATCTGACTGGCTATGGAATTGATTTTTGTCTATTTTCATGTTGCGAATGTTCTACAAAACGGATTTGTTTTTATGTCGGCCAACGGAACAAACACG
The DNA here is from genome assembly GCA_964020975.1 of Hermodice carunculata. NCBI lineage: Eukaryota > Metazoa > Annelida > Polychaeta > Eunicida > Amphinomidae > Hermodice > Hermodice carunculata. The sequence goes on along the minus strand of OZ026614.1, from coordinate 101,406,146 downwards.
GAGTAACTCTGACTGGAAGATGACTTTAATGCATAATATATTACATATACCAGGTGATTAAAATATAGGATAATGAAAACATCACCAACCAAAGCAGGACTGGCGCACATGTAGTCAGTCAACCTCAAAATGTGAGCATCATTATGGTTCATAACTATACCTTACCTATTTATATTGAGTTAGTTTCATCAGTGTATAATTTTACCTGCTTTGTTACAAATAAACATTTATGCTTTTTTTCGTAAAATATTTTACATTTTTACAAATATTTAAACACTGTGTAAAGGATACACTTTGAAATACATGCACCTTGAATAAAGAAACCATATTTTGACCTAAAATCAGTTCAATATTGGATGACAATGATAATTTTCCAACATTTATGGTGCTCTATATGATTTTTTTAACTTGATGACAAGAATTGTCCTGGCTGCCGGCATTTTATAATCGGCAAATAACATTATCCAATAATAGAACATGAAACACAACAATGATATATACCAGCATCACTTCAACTGCAAATACACATAGCACCACAAATATAATCTACAGATTGCAGTACGAGCAGCAGACGGACAAAGTCTTGAAGTGCCGACCTTCCACTTAATTAGCATCTGTACATATTTTATACACCACAATACTGCTCGGGCAAGGGGCACTTGGTGTCGCCCCTTGGCTATGCATTTGTTCGATAAGTTGATTGGGCAAATATCTGGCCACAGTTTCGTACATCATTACTTGCCAATTAATGAGGGGTGGCCATTATTATCGTTCATATGTGCATTATTTGGGGCTAGATATTATACATATGGCCGATGTGTGATATAATTTTTATTTTGAAGGCAACAGTTTGTATATCAATCCTTCGTTAGACATTAGGATTGAGTATGTTTGTAGTGTAAATCTTTTGAAACGTATATATGTATATATGTATGTTCTATCAGTATATAACGGTTTAACAGGTAAATATGTAAATGTATCACACTACTCGGACCAACTGGCGCTGTAAGCATCCATTGACACCGCGGAGATCCATAAATTAATTCACGAATATCTTACATAGGCCTGCAAGAAAGATAATCTGGCTGGAATGTGCGAGTACCTTTCAGAATTATAACATCAAATTACTTGCAAATGACACGGGTTTATCGTTTATGCATATGCTATGCGGGTAATGATACGAGCCCAACGAGGTACAAAAATCATCATCTGTTGATGTACGTTAATGATGGATATGGGCGCCAAATTTACGTAAAAAGGTCCACCTTTTGAAGAATGGGTTGCTTATATTATTTGTCGTTCGAATTTTTTAGTTGGTTCCATTCAGGATTTGCTTGTTGGGAAAGCGATCGACATGCCTGTCTGGAGGCCAAAGCAAAACATGTTTTGTTGTACCCCTATCCTTCGACGTGTCACATTTTCTACCCAAAAATGATTAAATTTGTGCATTTTGTAGCAGTAAAAATATCGGGTTTCTCCACAGATTGTGCATTTTATGGCAAATAACACACCGGGTTTCTCTCAAATAGCACTATCACATTCAATATTATACATAAAAAAAGATGTGGCCTGATCCGTAAATTTGTATTTTACAGTCTCTTCTTTCATTTTTTTCCCCATTTTGTCAGTAACGGAAAAAATTGATTTGCTACAAAATCCACAAAAAACCAAAACAAAACAAAACAAAGCAAAAAAAAATAAAAAAAAAAAAAATAAATAAAATAAAAATAACAATAAAAAAATACAAAACAGGCAGCATAATGATAACTTGTCTTAATGGCTCATCTTAAGCAGCCTTTCTCTAAATTATATGTTTTTTTGCGTGTTTCATGCTTTGAAAAATTATCATTTTACAAGTAGCAATATTCTTACAATTTCTTTAAATTTGTAAATTTATGTGGATTTTTTAAAAAGTTTATACAGTTTATATTAACTTGTATCTGAATCACATGTCCATCTTCAAACTCCTGTTAGTATTGTCGATATTGTAATGTGCATGAGATTGTCAAGCTGAACAAGACAATGATACATATATACATTCGCACGAGCTTTGGATATGTATAGAATCAAATACAGCCCACTAAAATGTTCCAGAAAGGTGAAACTTTTTTGGCCTCATTTGAATTCTTCAGGGTTCAAGCAAGTAGATGTTTGGTAAGAAACCAAATCACATGGGCAAGGATTTTTTTGGACAGGATTAATAACATCCGGACAACTGCAAAGAGATAGTATTGGGGAATTTGCATTCTGTTATTTGCGTAAATTGTCTTCGCAAATACCATGCGGAAAAAGAGGGTTTTCTTTGGTTGTTGTTTTATAAATGGTACAGTTTCTCTTTCTCCAGAGAAATGTGCTGTATTACAGTAGCTCCATTTGGAATACGCGACCATTTTTTTTGTGGGCTATGTACATGAAGTATTCCCCCACCCCCATCACACGAGGTCTCCCTCCCAATCGTTGCATCACCCTTCACGTACACTTATCGTGCATGTGCTCCCGCCACAGGGCTCTCGTGGAGCTTATTCTGTAATTGTTTGTCGTTTATGAATCAGCAGAGACATATTGTTCAATAGCAGGTGCTATTTTCGTAGTCTCTGCCACATAGCTACCGGCTTCCTCAAGGATGACATCATTTGGTTCCAGTGTGTTAATTCCGTACCAGTTAGTTGGGAGCCCACAATAACGTGTCCAATTGACTGTAGTTTCCCACTTGCAGATTTTTCGATCACGCTTATCCGCAACTGAACCGTCTGAAAACAAACCAAGTTTATAACTGTAAATGCACTTTTTTCGTGTGTATAAATTTTCACCGGTATCACATTTCTGGCATTTTACGGAAGTTTTAATTTCACCATTTTCGACATAGTTCCTACCTAACATGCGTTTATATACCTGTTGAACGTGTTTCTAAGTTCACCGATTTGTTTTATGAGCGAAATAAGCAAACAAGTACATCGACATTAAATGAACTTACAGTATTCTGGACATGAAAGGCAAAATTATCTTTCTTTCTTTCTTTCTTTCTTTCTTTCTTTCTTTCTTTCTTTCTTTCTTTCTTTCTTTCTTTCTTTCTTTCTTTCTTTCTTTCTTTCTTTCTTTCTTTCTTTCTTTCTTTCTTTCTTTCTTTATTTATTTATTTATTTATTTATTTATTTATTTATTTATTTATTTATTGCTTTTGGTATACAACTCAGAACTCAACCTAGGCAATGTGCATTGTGGCAGGTTTTAAGTATATGGCTAACTGTGTTTAGTATTATTCGAATGGTCAGGGTTGAGAGCTAAGCACTTTAATTATCGGAACATTCGCATAATCGGTGAGTCAAGATCAATTAGTTCATGTGGGTTCTCAGTAGAGGGTTCTGTAGGCAGGGGGGCTAGCTATGTGTACTTCCATTAGTTCCCACTGTAATCTGCACCCATGTAACTTTTAAACCGCTCTACCCAGAAACATCAAATTTCCTGTACTAAGTGGTTGTGTATAGTTGAAATACCCTTGCAAATTTGAGAAGTTTTACTGCAAAATTATTCAACATATTGAAGATTATTTTAACATAGAATCTTATAGGAATACACACCTCTAGCCCACAAGAATTTTGTGTATTGGGTTGTGTATTCAGCCAAATACACATACAATGTTAATTGTAACCACTCCTATTCAGACTCCTGTACAACATTTTAGTTTTTCACACTTTAGCCAAATTTTATGACCTAGGACGTTCAGTTAAGGTTCTTTGAGACGGGCAACGCAGGTCTTTCGACACTGATCTGATTCAAGTGTGTGAGGATGACATAAAATTCTGGTAGACTCGCTCAAATTTGCCCTAGCGGCACCCCTACTGGTAAACCTGAACTGTTATAACTACAGTGCACCACAGGAAACATATGAGTATGACAATATGTATAAAAACAACAAATCGCCGTAAAATGAAACTGATTTACAATGATCCAATGTAACAGCAACATTCCACTGTAGATGTGCAGCACTGGAAAATGAATAATGGTAAGGTGAGTCTTACCGAAAGTGCACTGGCAGGAACGGAAAATATCATGGCTTCATTGAAAATAGGATTTTTTTCATCCCGTTTCGTTGATGTTTTCTTCTTGATAATCTTTTTTCCATTCTGCAGAAGATATACCTTTACGAAGCAGTCTGAAATGTATATATGCATCAGTACATTACATAAATTACTACATATCTGCATAGATTTTAAGCTTTAATAGCAGTTTCATTTTGAAGAGCTTTTCTGATTAAACTTTACATAAAGATAGTGAAGTGCATGTTTCAAAGAGAAAAAGTACACATTGTGTCTGGTGTTTATGCCATTAGTGTTGCCGTATCAAGATTGAACGATTGGTTGAAAACGTTACACTCTTTCAAATAAGTCAAAAATACCTATGCCGCTGAACAATATGGAAGAGCTTTGGTAATAGAATTTCAAAACTTTTGTGAAATGTTTGACAGAATTTCCTTCTTAGAATCCTCAACTACCAGTCAGTACGTTCTCATAAACCACTGACATTATACATCAGATGCAGGAACTTGAAAACCCGAAGACCTTAGTTTAGCGCATTCTATGCTATGTCCCCCCCCCCCCCAAAAATAGATTGCTTACAAGAAAATTAATGCCTAACCCATTCAACACTAAATTTGAGACTTAGTCAATAGCTTTCCTCGGTAGGGTTTGCGGGCCCAAAGCGCACAGAGAAAAATTGTTGACCTGGATCCTTATTCTCTTTCGTTTTAGCTGGAAATTGAGGCATGCTGGTACTGGAATGTAATATCTTTGTCACGAGAATTTTGGACCTGGAATCACTGCATTACGTTAGATGAGTATGCCGCGCGTGAACAGCACATAAAAAAGTTTAGCAAAACAAAATTTCAGGGGAAAAATCTGTAAAACAAATTTCAGGGGAAAAATCTATTAACAAATTTCAGGAGAAAAATCTGGTAACAAACCTCCTGTGGCTCTTCCTTGTGACCACCTGAGATTTCTGGCTTTGACAATAACAACCGTTAATCTCTCTGCCGTCGGTAGATAGCTGAGCGAGAACATTAAATCGCCAAAGTCTGTAGGTTTCTGCAAGAAAAAGAAGGCGAAATTTTATTTTTTTGTGCAAGTTAAAAGTAGATGCAGAATATATAAAACATACTATTCATCGCAAAACTTCACAATCTACGGCAAGAGTTCATTTACGATGGAAATTACGATGCGATGAAAAACCCGAGTCCTAAACCTAAGTGTTTTTTTCCCCGAGACATATGGTTGCATGTTAGCGTCCTCCACTCCTGATGCTTATTCTGTGCGCTGTCGACAAGATATTAATGACCATTTCTTAATGTCTGCATACCTTTTCCGTTAAACTATTGCCTTCGATATGTTCAGGAAAGACTGATATGATATGGAATTGCATGTGCGGCTAAGCCTAACTAGCACTATATACATGGACTCGTCACCAATACAGTAACGTCACTGTCGGAATAACCAGAGATTGTTAATTACAGATAAATCGAAGGGTACGTTTCGTCCAGACCAACTTAGATCGAATTGAAGAAAAAGGGCCGCTCTGCCAATACATAGGTGCAATGTTTTCGTTTTACCAGCCACTGCAAACGGTACTTTATTATTTCTATTGAAAAAGGTATAATATAGACCTCATGTCAACCGACCCATTACGGTTGAATCATGATATCTATCATGCAACAGAGTTCTGTTGTCACTTTTTTTGTGTGCAAAATATGCCCACGTGGAATTGAGTTTTTTTGTTTGTTTGTGTGGCACTGGCCAAGCATGCAACAAATATTGACATACCTGAGAATCACCGCGTAATAATGAAGTATTGCAATTTGCAAATATTCCAATTTACCTGATGTGCAAATGACATGCGACTGACATATCGACTCCTATAGCTTGTCATTTTGGTGCTTTTATATTTATTTTAAGGCACACAAACAGTGCTATTGCTCAACATCCATCGCTTGATAATTGTCTGATGTTTCAAGTTATCGATTTATTGCTGTAAAATAACAGAGCAACACATGTAAGCCCTATATGAAGAACTCTGGACCACCAAAATAACATTATTGACGCACTTATTTATCAACAATTTTTACTGTCTAGAAACTCTTCCAATATTACACAACGGCCTCTGTATGTTGTGCGCTTTTCCAGGGGCTACAATAGGTATTTGAGAAACTGGAGGTTCAGTGGAAAAGCCTGAAGTAGTCTTTGTTCACTCGAAAAATGATTTTTCCAGAGTGAAAAGAGGTGGCGCGAACCCCTCCAAAACCACCAGTGGTTTCCGTACCTCATCCATATCTCTTAAGTTCATCCATATTCGTATTGCTTGGTTAAGATCTATGTCTCCTAGCTTCAACTCTGTTTCCCCCAGCAGTTTATGTCGCGCGTACTTGTCGCTGGAATAAACCTGAAACTGCACAGTCTTCTTCGATAGCTGCTCCTCATCTATGGCGAAAAGGAATCTTTCTTTGTAGACAGGAGACGTAGAATTCTTTTGAACCTGAATAAGAGACAGTTTAGCTGTCAGCTACCACCACTTCAGTCCGAGGACTGGTATTGATAAGGGTAGTTGTACCATTGCCAATTCAAAAATAGGTTACAATACCGTGATACCAGCGGTGCGAAACAAAACTTGATGCGGTTATTTCATGATGTTTACGGTTTCAACAGATATATAAATAGCATTTAAGATCTTTTAACTGTCAAAAACTTTATATACTCTTGATAATATATATATATATATAATATATATATATATATATATATATATATATATATATATATATATATATATATATATATATATATATATATATATATATATATATATATATATATATATATATATATATTACATGTATAAAACTGGGAGGAACACTTAATATCATCCAATTCACAAACTTAATTTATTAAGAAGCTGGGGTGCGATCATTTAGATTTAAAGCATAATTACATATCTAAACTACTTAAAACAAGTTGAAGGTATTTGTCTTCACTTTCAACAGGCTTCAATGTGATAATTTAGACTTTAAGCACAATTATGATTTATAAACCAAAAGTTTTGTTTTAAACATTTAAAATCAAACCTTAGTCTGAAATCTTGTTTCCTGTTGATGAGGAGTAAGCCAGAGCTTAACGTAGGAGTCTAATGTACCGGTGACTGCACTGGCCTCTAAATCACGAGCCTGAATGATGCTGATCACCAATTCAGATACTTCTCTGCAAGAAAAAAAAAAAAAAACGAGCAGAGCAGACTACAGGAAGGAGAAGGAAAAAAAAAGGATGTATGATACGTCATTTTGCATGGTGGCAGCACCTGCTTCCTCTGGCCAGTGGCATTTTCAGCCAATGAATGATGCATTTTTGTATTCCCTCCCTGTGTTTCCACCTGCAACAGGTGGGTACCAGGGGAAAGTTACCTGTAGTGTCACCTACAGGCAACATGCTCCATTATCATCTTTAGTTTTAACATTATAGTTACGTGATCTTTTATTATATGTTGCATATTATTTCCTACGAATCTGTGGCTCAAACCCCTTTGTTCCGCACATATCAAACTCTCAAAGCTATTAAAACAAGAAAGACACGACAGTATAGAAACAAGTTTCGTCAGAAAACACACAGAAAGGACTTGTATCAGTAAATTTATGACTTTAGAATCAACTCCGGTGCGGGCCCACACTCCTGTCTCTATTATGTAATGGCCTTTCATCGGGCACTCAGTAAATTGAAGATCAATATTATTGGTCATCTCAATGATTTACCAATCGCATACATACCGTGTGTTTGTATTGAAAAAACGGTCACATTGTATTATTTGTGATACAGTCAATAAAGTTTATTTCATGCTGTTAAAAAGGAATGGGGATTTCCCCCCCCCCTCCCTTCATAAATTTCACCTCTGTACCTGTCATAATGTAAGCCAAACTCCAGCTGGCCTATTTTGGGGGTCTCTGGTTCCAGGTCCATGACGGATGAATCAGAAGCAACACTTTCACATGACATGGCCCTTTGAAGACCTGGGACGCCGCTCTCCGCATCGGACGATACTGCCATGCGAAAGCGCAACCAATATGAATGAATAATCCGTTGCACATACAAGGAGTAACAAATGTCATTAACTGATTATTTCAGTTCATCAGTTGTGAAAAAGCATAGATATTTTCAAAAACCATGCCGTGAGATATTGACCTTTTTCGGATGTGTGGTTTGCATGATTGCAAATTAAGTTGATATGGACACTGTTTAGGTGTAAATAGCTGCTTCTTGACATCTGAATACACTTTAAGTTAAAGATTCGGTAAACAGATTTCTTTCTTTCTTTCTTTCTGTCTTTCTTTAAATTTGGAATTTTTCAATATTATGACTTGTAAATAGAATGATGGATCTCATAATAGTGCAGGTAAATAACCATCAGTTACGGTCAAGAACTCGTACAGAAAGATGACAAAAATATCGATAGAAGTACAGTGTATGAATACATAATTTTCTTTCTCCTTTTTAACTGACTGACATTTTATATAAAACATTCAACAGGCAATATCTAGGTGTTAAAAATAAGCAATAGCGGCCGTTTCGTGAAGAATGGTCAAAAGGTAATTATTCAACAGCCTTCCTCAGCACACTGTGGCCGCATTACGCCCATAGTGGGTCGAGGAAAACTGTTGACTCAGTCCCCTGACGGCTAATCGGACACGTCTCCAAGCACACGCATCCCGCTTAGAAACAAGAGTTTTACTGTAATTTTACTTTGCACCTCAATTTCATCTAAACCGGTTTACATTTGAAAGTAGATCATGAGGACTCCGGTCAACCAGGTTTCAAAGCTTTTTTTTTATTGGGATGTGACTTGCACGTTTGTGTTCTTACGGCACTCACAATGCGCTTTTTCTTCTTTGAAACCGCTTTTAGCATATAAGAGCGCTTCATCTCAACATTGTACGTTAGAACGGGTTATTAGTTTAGAATAATATTGTAATCGCCTTGAAATAACCAATGAAGCGCTATATTTTCCTCGCGTGAACAGGCCTTAAGGAATAAAGGATCACAGCCACGGTTACTAAGCTGAATGTATATATCTTGGATTGTAAACGAAGTTTCTACCTTAAGAGACATACCGATTGAAATCGAGTCCACGGACACAGGACTTGTGTCTTGGCGGTCAGGCTCGGGCGGTGGTGAGGGCGGTTCTTCTTCAAGGTGTGTGTACTTTGGGTCCGTGTTGAGCGTGTCGTATTCCATAAATTTGCCGGACGTGTCAAGCCTGAAGTCTGAGTCAGAGGCGACCTGAATTTATATAGTTCAAAGTGGCATATTTACTTCTATACTTTTGATCAAAATAAAGATGTTACACAAGCAGAGTCCTTCTACTTCGGTCTGTTTCTCTGTAAGTAAAACGATACCATTCACATGATTTTTTTTTTAAATGAGACAATGAAAAGAATGTATCCATATCAGATATTGTACCTTATGGTATTAATCATGGCTAAAATTGTGTTCTTCTTCATTTACTAAGACAAACACGAGGGCTGTGACAGTCCTGTGCTCAGCTGACCTTGGCTACACAGACGCAAGTGGTCCTACGACCTTCAGAATAATATCAAAGCTATCTTTCTTTTAGGTCATCATGTGCAAATAACTAAGTGCTGGATCAAGAGTTCCCAAGTGACCACGCCAAACCATAACTCAATAGTTCTTAAGTGACAACTCAAAACACTTAAGCTACGAGTCACGTGATCTTGGAAATCGTGTGCAATTAAGCAGGTGCATCCCATTTTAGCCCTAAAACAGGATCACCATCACGTGCGATATTAAAGTTGTGGCTTCAATAATTCTTCTGATATGAAGAGAACAGTCCAGGTAGCTAGTGTGTTATTAGACCCTGAATATATAAAATATATATCAGTGTCACCCATGGGCACTGTCAAGCTGACTCTCTTAGAGGATCATCACAGCTTGTAATACGAAAGTCTTCACTCACACAGTTCTTAAATAAAAAATGGCATGATGCACCATTACCAAAATATATGCCAATATTTCAGTTCAAGGTCACTCACGATCAAAATTGATAACATCGAAAGATACCCCATGTGCTCTTTCCTATTTATGCTGAATAGGATCCACTATTACTAGAACATACGCAAATATAGTACACTTGTTGCTTTCCTAATGGTAACACTGTTTCAATGTTTACATACCCTTACCGATAATCCCTAATTTTAAAAAGTGGTTAGAAATTACGAAATGCCAGCAGCAGCATTCAGTGAACAAGATCAGTGGCGATACAGCCAAGGTACATTCGCACCAAACGTGGTAAGAATCCAGCATGCAGTTTGGGTGAGGAGGCGATACACACACATAAACTTATGCAATCATATATTTATAAAGAGAAAAAAAAAGGAAAGAAAAAACCCAGCACCATCTGTAGAACAAATTAAGGTCCAGTGGTCTGTGAAACTGTCCCTATGCGGCAAATTCAAAGCAAGTGGTCAGGCAGTTTCAGAGAGAATCTTTTTTAAACTTTGCCCTACAAAAGCGAAAAAGGAATTCCACAGAACACGAAAAATCACTGGACGGTGCCCATTTGCATAAAATTGGTAGAAACTTCTCTAGGTAGATCTCTATCAAGTTTGATGTGAGTCTTGTCAAAATTAATAATTTATGATCATTATAAGCGATTTACATGTTACAAGTTCCTTTTGAAACTTTTAAGCTTGGGCCACGTGGAACCATATCAACCCATTCCACATATGAGTTGCAAGTGGTGACTGTATAAGCATTAATCAAAGCGCAGCCTTTTTTCCCCGACATGTTGAGACAACCATAACACGTAAAAGTCACCATCCGAAACAACTCGGAGAATTTGCCAAATTAGTTCTATATTCAGGTTCTGGAGACCTTGATGGCATCGTTATCAGATTTACTGGGCATATTGAATAATAGGAGACATTCACATTTAACTGCAATCCTCCTCACTTCCTGTGTTGCCGGGGCAACAGATTGATGATTCCACCATAATCAGGGCAGATCTGTATTACATACTACATAAACTTCCATAAATAACACCTTTTCAACCAAAAGAGAGTTAATTTCTAATCACTTTAGGCATCCTTTATGTTTCAAATATATGTTAAAACATTTTCTTAAGATTATTCTGTATTCGTGTTCTTTATTTTATTGAGAAAGTATAGTTTTGGTCATGCCAAATACATGGATATACCCTGAAGCAGATGGCTCCCCCTTTTGCTCAATAGGTGTTAGAGCAGGACCGCACTTATACTAATAACAAATGCACACAAACATCCGTCTAAAAGGAATGAAGAAAACCACAGTTTCCTTTGTGGAAAAAAATAAATCTATAGGTCCACAGAAGTGTCCTTATCCAATTTCGAACAATTGGCCACACGGTTTTGGAGACAATTTTTAATATTTCGCAAAAAAAAAAAAAAAAAAAAAAAAAAAGAATGGACAAAAAGCCACAAAAAATATAAAATCAACGAAACGTTACCATTTGAACAGACTCCGTAAAAACCTATTCAAGATATAAAGCTAACAAGTTGGAAGTCGATCTGGCTGACAGTTTGGTAGAAGCTGATCTACGCAGGAAACAATAGGAGAGTATGCATTTAGCAACAAACATCTGACTTGAAAAATTCTTTTAAAAATCAGGGATCTGCAGTTTCACATTCTAGTGAATAAGTTTTCAGACCCTTCCACAAAGTACATTTCTACCACGTTTCTGAACAATGTGAGTGACGGTTTTTTTGAAGTCGAAAATCGCAGAAACACAAACGCCCATGACCATTTCAACAAGAACAAACTTCGCCCCCCCCCCGACAAGGTGCATGCCACCAAGTTTGAAGTGAATGTAGTCTACTGTTTTGCCGAAGTCGAGAACATAGAATTATTGACGGAAATATGGATGACGACGGACAGACGACGACGGACAGAGAATTATAAGCTCACCTGCTAGACAAGTCAGCTGAGCTGATAGAACCGCTTTGCAACAGAGAAACAATTTAGAGTGTTTTCCTGTTAGATACCTTGAATAGAGTGAGAATGTAATGTACATTGCAGACTGTTACAGCTGCCTCTTCCTGCATCGACTATTTCTCTTTTGATGTTTTTTTGTATGACGCAGAAATTTTCAAACTGCCTGCAAACAGAATGTAAAGGTCATACTGTCACCACAGTAAGAATATGCAATCAAGCTTACGTGGTTTAAGGAACTCTCAGACAATGAGAGCCTCCAGCATGCCAGTATTGTGTTTGTAGTGTTTGTAATGTGTATATAACCCTTAAGCGCTGAGACTCGCATGCAACAAACACCCCCTTTTGTTTATATCTGCATCATCTTTTTTTTCTTCTCAACTTAACGCCGAAAAATGTTAAGCATTGCAGTTGTAGAGAAGTTTCCAGTCACCTGTTGTCCTCAGTGCGTGCTGGGCATTGGACCCTAAGAAAAAGGTGAGGAAAGCAGTCGCGGCAGCTGAATTGGCCGCTTACGAGTCAGTAAGTCGTTCATGATGGATTTCACTCCGCTCACAGATTTATTGATTAGACGTAGGAATAAACAACATGGCGTGTGGGAGATAGACTACATTGCTTCTAAAAAATCATATCAATGATGATATTTTTACACATTTCCTTGTTAAGACAGTAGTTTTTTTTTTTCAATCCGTATGAATAATCTCAAACAAAGAAGTGATATCTGCTCATAAGTTGTGCCTTCATTGGCCCAGATTGGCGTCCCTGGCTTATATAATAGTGAGGAACCCTTTAGAGTTGGACCCGAGGTTTTGCCGTAATGAAATACTAATCTGAACAAGGCTACTCGCTTGGGCCACGTGAAAGGTCTACGTTAACTTGCCAACGACCTTCGTCCCAGCAATACATTTAGACCCATGGGAACGTGTTAAGACATGAGGTTAATATAACTGAGAAGATAAATAAGGGAAACTTTCCGAGGAATTGCTGTAGCTAGACATGAACGATTTTGTACTCTGTGCAATTCGCAGTTAAAAAAGGAGAAGCCCATGAAGCGATAACGTACAATTACAAGACTAACAAAAATACCAGGCAGCAATCTTAATCTTAAAATGTCGTGCATGACAATTTTGGAAGCTATTGAAAACCACTATGGTGTACATATTACACTGGCGAGAGTTTTGATTGAAATCGGGTTTTGCGTTTTCCTACATGTAATAAATATCGGTGCAAGACCCACTCATTTAACCATTTATGGACTTTGGCAACAGCTTTCCTTAAGGCACCCCGGCGCATGGTCCCAGAGGTTGCTCAGGAGAGCCGTTGAACAGCGGCGTTATATTACTGATGAAAGAATAATTCTGGAAATATTCAATGGAAAAAGAGCATGTGTATTGGCCCCTCACAGTTAAAAACAAATTTGTTTTGTACACGATACATAGCGGATTTGTAAATGTTCGATTGATAGACTTGAAAACATAAAATGTTGCTGCAGATGGAGCTGTCAAACATGGAAATTCCAGCCTTCGCTCTACCAACAGCAATATTCATACAGAAATGGCCAGCAAAAACAAAACGAGCACCTACAGAGCCAACACACACACAAAAATAATAAAAAAAAAGCCAAAAAGGCCAAAACGAAAAAAAAAGAAAACACAGAGAGAGAGAGAGAGAGAGAGAGAAAGACAGAGAGAGAGACAGAGAGACAGAGAGACAGAGAGACAGAGAGACAGAGTACTAAAAATCTACTGCTTTAACAATAGAAACGAACTACAGCGGGCTTGTTTTGCGCATCTGAGTAACATTCCAAACTAACAGATGAAAATATGTATTTGACAGTTACGAAACCAATTTATACCAGGAGGCTGTTTTACTCTAGATGGGAAGCTATAAGAATTGCAAATAATACAAGCACTGGCCCCACATTAGTTGACATGCAAGCTTACAAGCAAATATTTCAGTCACAATGAGAACAATAAAATCGATGTTCGGCAGGCCAACTTTGTTCTAGTTTTACAGGCAGGAAGGACAGAGCGAGAGCGAGAGCGAGAGAGAGAGAGAGGAAAAAAAGAGAGAGAGAGAGAGAGAGAGAGAGAGAGAGAGAGAGAGAGAGAGAAGGTAATGCCATGGGCCCTGTATAACAACACATCTAATGGCTGAAGCCTTCCAATATGTAATCTATGAATGATATCTTATATTCTTGATGCTCGCAGTGCTTGAAATGAGATTCGTATTTAAAAAAAAGGTTCCGAATTCTCAGTCTTTGATTGGTATTTCGTGGTTGGTGTGCAATTAAGATACAACGAAAAGCACACGGTAAACTGATTACACTTATTATCGTATTGTGGCAGTCTACAAGCAGAGCCTATTAGCTCTATGTTGTTTTACATACGTTAATTTCATTGGCCAAACACGTATGTAGCCATTTATAGATTCACCTGTGACATTTACTGGAGGAAAGAAAGTTGCTTTGTCTGAACATGAGTGCTTTTTCGGGGAGGGGGGGGGGGGGCTGTTGGTAATTGCACAGTATACTTTCACACGGGAAGCAACCTTGTTTTGCATAAAGGATCTTATCTCTTTAGGTGCTATTTCGGCAAAGGGCAGATTGCTCTAAATTGACATAACGATGCTAGATTCACATTCTTTGTAAGTCGACCTTTTATTCAAGTGGCAGCACGCCTACAGTTACCATAAGAGAGCAGAAACAAAACAAAAAATAGTTCACGTCAACAGAAAGTGTTTAGATATAGAAAAATCATGAATGAAAAAATGAAATTCAATAAAGCTTTACATTCTAAATAAAACGGATTCATCCTTGAACGTATACATGTAACAAATCTTGAATAAGTAAGAGGTGTCACAGAATAATTCATACGGCAGCTCTTCCAACTTAGACCAAATGAATGTTTGTTGTGAACGTCTTCTAAGTTCTCTAAACACGAACACTTTACATCTTCAGTGTTCGGAAAGGAATATATTTACACACAGCAACACATACGTAGATCAAAACAAAATGTTCGAATTTAACGCAAGATGTTTAAAGTGTGACTGTGATATATTTACAATTTAAAATATGTAGTATGATTGGGGTTACACACAATACAGTAAAACCTGTCTTTGTGGACACCTTTATAATACGGACACCTGTATAATGTGTACAGTTATGTCCAGGACTGAAAGGTCAATTGTTTTGTTAAAAATACTATTTTGGACACCTGCCAGCTGTGGACACTTTTTGCCAGTCCCACAGGTGTTCACAACAGACAGGTTTCACTGCATATGTGTATCACAACAATACACATACACACACACACAAACACACACACACACACACACACACACACACACACACACACACACACACACACATATATATATATATATATATATATATATATATATATATATATATATATATATGTGGGGGTGAGGGGTGTGGCTCGTGACTCAAGGAGTGTTCACATATACATTTACAGTGATATTTCCGGTCAAGGTATAGAAACGTATTCAGATAGCGATATCTCGATGCTGAAATCACCAATGCATAATTCTATTCGGAAAAAGGTATACTCCATGCTTCTGTTCTTGTTTTGTTTTGTTGTTTATTTTGATTTTCTTTTGTTTTTTGAGTGATAGGTGCATCCAAATTATATACATGTCATAATTTCATTAATCTCGTGGCACGAATAACCAAAAGACACGGAATGACGTGCCGAATGTGTGACGTGAGCGCTTAAAACTATTTATCGATTGCTCTATTTACTGGAAGCGAAGAGGGGTTTTGTCTCATGAGGTCTTGCATTATCAGAAAGGAAGTTCTTCAGCTTTTGATGCGTGGTATACATTTTGCGATTACAACCCAAATTTTGACGGAACAGTTAAAATGTGTTACTCAGAACTACTTGTCGGCATAGTATCATTATATGAGCAGCCATACGAATTTGGTAATTTGGAATTTATGAAAAGCGCCATATTTCTCGAGGAAAGCTATTTAACCAATGGTCTCGTTTTCATCTGTTTCTAATATTCCTCAAACACTGTCATGGTAAATCACCTTTTTTTATATTGGGTGACATTTTTGTACTCATTTCTTCTTTTAAATTAATTCGCCTGGTGATATCCCGTGGATCAGGTTCAGTAAGCTTTTAGAAAAAAACAAAACAAAACAAATCCTTACTATAGACTGTTTTTTGCCCTTTGGCAAGAAAATGGAGGAATAACCTTATACCTTACACAAAAAGGTGTATGTATGTATGTATGTATGTATGTATGTATGTATGTATGTATGTATGTATGTATGTATGTATGTATGTATGTATGTGTGTATGTATGTATGCATGCATGCATGTATATATGTATGTGTGTATGTGTGTATAATCTTGGTTAGTCTTTTTCTATTTTTCCATAAGACAGACCACTTAATCATACATAATGTATTCCAAATATACTCTCAAATGGGCGACATTTAACAAAATTCCTTCTCACCACTGTGTAAATTTATTTGTATAAAACCATTGTGCATGCTCATCAGAGTCTCATCATGCATTCGGGCACTGCTATGCACAGAGTTGGTGCGGCTAAATAAATACAAACAAGTGCACGCAGATGAATTTAGTGTAGAAGTGGGATCTGTGGGTACAACATAGTTCAAATGGCTAGGAAGTTATTTTAGCACAGCCTTCGTGTCTCCACAAATGATGAACACCAATTTGCCTCAAGTATAATTTTGTGGCTTCCCTCGGTCAGTGCCAAGTTTGGACTGAGTCAACACCTTTCGTCGCGTGCTGTGGACGCAGTGCCAAGCAAAAATGTTAGCGTGGGACATTGTTAAGTTCTCAGCATCATACGGTCATGCAAGTACTTGAGTGAAAATTCGGTTTGCAAAGACTATAAATCTGATATCGTGATGTAAATTCAAAGCACATTGACCTTTTTGCCGCGAACTTGGCACAGAAAGAGTTAAATAAATGCATAATATCAATGCAAATTACAGATCAAATGCTTCATTTAAACAAACGTTAGAAGGTCATGGCATTGGAAGTCAATTTCACACGTGGAATGAAAGGAACTGTGGAGGTGCCATCAACGTTTGCCGTGCATAATTGTTAACAGCAACTAATGTCGTCTGAATCTGCGTCATCTTTCCTCTTGGAATGTTATTGAAAACAAAAACATTTTGAGGAAGGGTTTATGACAAAGAAGCCGGTTCCTAGTCCATAACTGTCTCCGTCACGCTGTGACAGCTTACCGTGAAGACTGCAAAGGATAGCTGTCCTACAATGATGGATGAGGGATAAATATGGTTTCTTTTTTATCTAATAGCAACAGGCTGTAATTCCAAAAACTGCGATTTTTAGTCAATGACGGTCGCTGGAATTCAAATAATGCTAATACCGGCAAACCCACTCATAAAACCATGGCCGTGGTTCAAAATTCCTTGCAGCTCAACACTAAGATTGCCATTTTTTAGTGACTGGAGATGAATGTTTATGACGAAGAATATATCATAATCATGACAATGGCGGACTAAACAATGGATTATTCAGTGGCAACGTGTCGGTTCCTGTTGCTAAAACGATGTATACGGGATCGTTCCGCCATATAACACTGAGTGATGGGAGAGGCCTTCTCGGCAGAGAAGAGACTTCAACGATTCAACACTGCAATGAATCTTCACGAAGCAATGTTCCAATAATGCAAAGTTTTCCGTGCCTAATGAAGCCTTTTGTGTCCATACAATTTAATACGTGATGCGTCTACAAGGGTAGTAAGTAAAAATGAGATTATAAATACTAGTGAGTGGTGCAGCATTTGAGAATAAGTGTGCATAAAACGTAAGAAAAATTATTCCTGACTTGGAAAATGAAAAGAAGCCCTAGCTACAATACAGCAAACGGTTACTGCTGATGGCATAAGAACTCGGCAATTACTGCCGAAGATGTTTCCGTCCATTGTGGAGAAATATACGATAATAGCTCTCGTGCTTTCAAGGACTCTTTCGTTGACTACTGAAACATTCTGAGATGTCTCACTGCTGTGACGTTTTACTACAAGTACTTTGAATTCAAGACTGACAGTGATTCGGCTTATTGAAATAAATGGCCAGTTTGATAGCCTTCTGCGCCCTTTCCTGATACTGAAGCGACAGGAGGGAAGTGCGTGAACATTTTAGCTCTTCCCAAAACGTCTTCAAAACAAAGCGAAGGGGACCTCAACGTCTATCAAGTTTCCTCTGAGGTTGTCTGGTATGGTGAATAAGTAGTCTCGTAATATTTTGATTATCTCTTTTTTACGTAATGCTCTGATTGCGTCTCTCATACATGTTAGCAGGGAATTCACAATGAACCGACTTAATTTAATTCCTCAACACAAAGATCTCCACATTCCTGGACTCAGGTGTTCACTCAATACATTATATATTTATATGAGGTAATCGAAATTGCATGTTGCACAAGAAATAACAGAAAGTGAAAAAAGTAATGTAGTTATTAACACAAAAAAGTAAACCGCCTTCAGTTAAAACAATATTACATAGTAATAATAGTTGGAAAAAATGCTACTGGCCGAGAGTCACAGGTGGCATGTAGCTGAAGTATTTTGAGAGTGGCTTCCTTTGCCCAGCTTTTCGTTTGAAAAAGTGAAACGGAAATTAACATATTTTGCCGTGACTAGTACATTGAAATATGTTTTGTAGGCAAATAATATAGATTTTAATGTTAGTTTATGCATTTTAGTGACAAGAATAGTCTTTAATTCTGTAAAAAGTTCCGCAATTTGTTACTCACGGTTTTTATGGATATAAGTGTGACGTCTAACGTGTACCTTTCACAAATTCTGAGGGATAGAAATTAATGTTCTATTGATAAAAAATCCTGGGATGAGCTGAGTTTAACAATGTGTCCAATTTCAAGTTGACATAAATATTTCTAAGGGTGTCGGAAGAGAGAGATAGAGATAGATAGATAGATAGATAGATAGATAGAGAGAGAGAGAGAGAGAGAGAGAGAGAGAGAGAGAAGGTAATACCACGGGCCCTGTATAACAGCACATCTAATGGCTGAAGCTTTCAGATCTGTAATCTATAAATGATATCTTATAATCTTGCAGCTCCCAAGCCAAAAAAAAAAAAATGGTTCCGAATTCGAGTTAACTCACGCAAAAAAGGGTAATTAGTTTAGCATCAGTTTGATTAACGCAAGCTTTGTCAGACGTTTTCTGCATCTGGCTAGCCCATAACAATCTTATATTTTTAGCTGACAATGCGTAACCAAAAAATCTCCACTTCAGTCAATCTACCTTCAATGAAAATTATTGTTGACAAAGAATTACTTACGGAAATATAACTTACGGAAGTGTCATACTGTTTCCAAACACCGGAAATATAAACTCTTCTCAAATAACCGTGTAAGTGTGGAGCAATTGTGTATAACACTGGCATAGAGTTTATTGCATATCGGTCAGCGACACAAATACCTCTCGACTAATATACTTCCCTTTTAGAAGGATGGAAATATCAGGTTCCGTAATGTAGTGCATTTTTTCCTGTAGGCTAAGGCGTATCGATTTGCGTTCTGGTAAATACACATACCGTGTTGTGGTTACTGCCGTGCAATGACATAATGCATTATCTCGCATTACATGATAATGCCCGTAACTTTAATACGTCTCATCTTGAGCCAGCATCTCTTCTGGCTGAATATGGCAAAATCCTCTGGTTATGTCATCGCCTGCTGAAAACACATCTTGTTCATGCAGACCGAATAATGACTCAACAACATTACTGGGTAATATTTCTATAAAAGTGCGTCAAATCATACATTACAGCTACATTTAAGGAAATGTATTCTCATGTCAGAGAATTTCATTAAAATTCCATCACTTCTTCTACAATGTAGCCTACCAGTTTCTATACCAAAATTCATAGCATCCTCCCTCAACTCCCGTGAAGTTTCAACTCCATCGACTTGCTCAAAGTCATAATTGTTGATAATCATGATAATGATGATTATGAAAAACTCAAACAGGGTTTCTTTACAACAACCACTGTAAAGCGTAGCCCATCATCTCATGGACACGTGGACGCAGAACAGCTGCGCTGACACGCTACATTATAAAGTACAAGCATCGCTCTCTGACACAATTGACTAGAACGTGCAGATATGCATGGAGAGTGTCACGTGGGAGGTAGGAATGAAAAGTTTTAGCGAGAATGACGGTAAATTAAAAATATAATTACTATATTTACAGCGGATAGGAATTTGTTGGGGGAGGGGGGGAGCTCCCATTTCTTTGCAATACGGGTAGGATTTGCGGGAAAGGTCCCCGTTTTAGGGATCTTGTCGCTCTAAAAACGCCCCCCCCCCTCCTTTTTTTCAAATCATAGATACTGATGTCCTCACTTTTAGATTGTAGCTTCCAAAGGCCCCCGTGTATTACAAAGCTTGATTGTAGCTTGTCAATGATAGCTCCAAAGACTCCCATTGTTAACATCATGCAGCTTCCTAAGATCCCCGGCCTTACACACAGATTCAGCTCCCCTTCAGTCTTAAGTTTTATACCTTCAATGTATAATATCCGCCATGAATTGGGAGCACTGCCCTTTCCCGTGTTGTCTTATATCTGGACATAATGAAGCCGCCAATATAGACCCTAACACCCTTTACACCCCCTCCCCCCGCCCCCAAAACCCCCATGCATTGCAAAAAGGATAGCATTGGCGAATTTCATAGACACGAGGGTAAAAGCGAAACAAAACAAAAACATAAAAAAAACTAACACAAAACCTAAAGAAACAAAAGCAAAGCCTGAACAAAAATGCCTTTTTTGGTTTGTATCATAGAGATGGTTTGATGCTTTCAAACGTAACAAGTACAAAAAGTGAATAGTTAGACCTGCAACTTGACTGCAACAGATTTTCAATTATCAATTGCGATAACACCAAACGTTACCACCACAAAGGAAAATATAGAAATACATTCGCTGACTATTCATGTTCTTGTGGTTTTCCATCAGGTTGTTCATCATTCCAAACTGATTGTTTACTCCGTCAAAACATTCATAATAACCACTATTGACAAACGCCGGACGGCAAATAGTGTAATTTCATATATTTGACATTTGTCTACGACACCTGCTTCTGTCGCCTAAATGTAACCGGTTTTTACCACTTGGTTAGGCCAAATATAGCAAGAACAATGAAGTAAGGGCGGCCCGTCTCGCATATCTATGGTACTTAATTGAAATTTACGTGGTGATCTGTGCACGCTTGACAGTTATAATCTTCCTACGCAACCGTGGGAGTGGAATAGTGAAGCGACCCGCGTAGTGTGGCATTGGCATTCAATTGCTGATTGCAGTCTGTCAGAAAGCCAACAGACAACGAAGGATGTGTTCTCAATTTTTCAAAACAAAGAATTTCAGACTCCTGACACTGACAGTGATAATGCATGCCGGTACTGACCGTGTCTTCAGTGCAGTGAACACACACGAATTCTCCCCAATGCTCACATACAAATAAATACACACATCTTGTATATTTTTACCGATTATCATATTGCTCTTAAACAACTGATTTTTATTTTTGCTTGTTCAGCATCTCAATGACATCCGCGTTTTCGGTTTTCTTTGGATACTAAATGGGATTCCGCAAATTTCTACTGGGCACTGAGGGACAACACCTTTTTGAAGGGAATGTTGTTGTTCCCACAGGTTACTCTCCAAGGGAAAAAAAGGTTCTGCAATTTTCTCAATGCAAACAAGGATTTTTTCAAAGGTTTAACAACAGATCTAGTGGACAGTCTAGTGGATTTTCTTGCAAAATCAGCCACAAACCAACATTTGAATGACCTCACCCCCACATTTTTTTCATCACTTTACTGTCCATTTCTCCTGTATGTATAAATCTACAAGCTATCAGAGAGTGGATGAAAAGCATGAATGAATGCATAAATAAATAATTTATACAGGACATATATATTAGCTGCTGTGCTGTTTTTGATAAGCATCATTCAGCAACAAATTACCCGTATTAATGAGCAGATCCCTGCATGAAACATGACTAAACGTGTTGCTCTTGTCACATTAGCAACTTGACGTATTTGATATTTTAAAAATCATTGTCATGTTTTGGAAACATGCACTATATTGATATAAAAAAGATTTATCCCAATTTAAAAAGAAAACATTCTTAATTTATCCAAATTTTAGATATCTGGTGCTCTGGTACACTTTTCAATCAACACTTTACATTTCCACATGGACGTTGCAGCATACCAAGTTGGTCGTAACGTTGTTGTCAGCCATTGTCCGACTGTAAATATACGGTATTTCTATATGTTATTGCAAAAAGCATTTTCCTACTTTCAAATAAGTGACCCCCTGCCCCCCCCCCACACACACACACAAAAGACCCGCTAAAATGACAGCAGCATTGCCTGTCATTTACCATTACTTCTACAACTTTTTACAATATATAATATATATATATATATGGTGTCGGTGTACCTTGTCCTTACGTTCACCTGATGCGATATAACACAATTTTCACTCACATAAAATGTAAACAAGTTGAAGTACGCATTCTCCGTGCTCGATTATTTCACCGTTTCTCCTTGACTAATCTAGTCATCGTACGTGATTACAATATATTTCCGTCACTTTCATATTGATTGTACACAGGGAACATTCAGATCCAATTTACATGTTTTACCACGAAAGGTGCTGGATTACAATTTTATGGGCCAATCCTTTGGCATTTATGCATGAATTCCAGGAAGGATATTACCGAGCTGGTAACTCCCACGATTCATGCAATTAACTGTGGCAACTACATGCAGTTGTATGTAATAGCGTATGCCAGGAACAGATGGAGCCACCAGCATGTGGGAACATATTGCGCTGCACAACATTTTCTGTTGGCAAAGACTAATGAATCAGAAGAGCTAAGCCAGTTTATCCTCCAGTGGCCATATTCACAAAGAATTTTGATCTGATACCAAATTTATGATCAAAATTAAAATCAACTTGTTTGATCCCAAATTATTTAATCTTAGGTCTTATAGCATATTATCATTTCCGATATTAATTAATCTATCTTTGTGGCTACTGTGCAAAAAGTGTGCTTAATGTATAAAGATCATTGCTTAATCCTAATTGGATCCAGATTTAACGATCAAGTACTTGATCAAAGTAAGACCAATTTTATAGAATGGAAATGTTGATCTGAAAGTTCATATTTAAAAATACAGGCAGCTACATCTGCGTTTGATGGTTGCCTGGTTCAAGCGTGGCGGTGGTTCCATGTGTTTTCAGCACTCGCTATTGATTACTAGAGAAACAAAATATCGAACTTTCAGATCTAACAGGGGTGAGGTGGGATGACTTACCATGTAACCGTTGGTTTGTTCATGTTTGGTGAGCACTTGTGTCTCCTCATCACTAGCAAAGCAGGAGGTTATTCGCCAAATACCAAGTATTCGGCAGATGACAGCAGCGGCCAGAAGCAGTACTATGCTAACCGCCACCAGGATCAGCGCCACCACCCAATCACCCATCTTTTGGACACCTGCCGTCAGATAGAAAGCAAA
Organism: Hermodice carunculata; assembly: GCA_964020975.1. Classification (NCBI taxonomy): domain Eukaryota; kingdom Metazoa; phylum Annelida; class Polychaeta; order Eunicida; family Amphinomidae; genus Hermodice; species Hermodice carunculata. The sequence continues at coordinate 101,382,550 of OZ026614.1, read as the reverse complement.
AGTACCATTAGCTCAGCAGCATGGAGTGTCAGTTGACCAGATTCCATCTGGTTGGAGGGGAAAAAAGGGGGAAAAAAGCTATATTTCTGTTACTAATTGTGAAGAGTCACGACGTGTTAATCACGGGGTTGTGGTTTACGAAACGTGCACACACCTGCAAGGGGCACCAACGAAATCAGTTGCAAACATGGACTCTTAGATCAAAATAGGCTTTTGGGCACTTATAATGATCGATTCTGCTTTCAGAGCTCCGTGTCTGGGGGTATGATTAATTGAATTATCCCTGTTGGACCATCAGGGTACTCTTTGCGTTTGAAGACCCCCCTCCCCCAATTTCTGGGAATTCTGTAATCTTAAACGGATAACATAATAAAGCTCGACACGTGAAATTAATATTTACACCCAGGTGTGTATGTGGCCGTGTGTGTTTCAAGAAAGAACAGTAAGCATTTTAACATACTTAAAAATTTTAATTATCAAGAGTGGCCAATGCTTGCTATGGTTATACTTGTGATACATCTTCAGGTGCACGCTACTTCCTTTGTTGTATCAACACAGTGTTAATTATTATTATTTATAGACTAATATTATAATTACGACAGCATTCGCATTTCAGGTAGCTTGACTGTTTGTATTTTTCTAAACAAAATATACCAATTCAGTACATACATAAACAGGAGTTTAATGACAGGGAACGTATGTGCTCCTTTACATCTTAATCAAATTGTGTCTGCACTCAGAGGCGTAACTGCCTTGTCCCCATATCACTTTACCAGAAAAGAAATGACAAGACAAGTTAAGTGCGTAATATGTTATTCAGCGTATGATCTCCCAGATGGGGCTCTTATTGCCCGTTTCCTAAAGGAACCTTCCATTGACTTTTTCCCAGTAACTTGCGCGGATTTTATAAAATGCGTCATATTGTCAATAGGGGAGAGCAAGAACAGAAGCTTCTACTGCTCTCCTATAGATGGCATTTCAGTCATTCAAGGCTAGAGTTGTAATTTACAGCTCAATAAATTTAAAACCACTCGTTGCAGAAACAGCAAAATTTGTGTGGTAAGATTTTGTACATAGCTGAAACGTTCACATGAATTTTATCCTTGCAGCTTTAAAAGTAGTCTTTTAATTTGAGGTTAATTCAACATGCAATCCAATGCGAATACACATCTCTAGCCCTGAAGAATTCTGTGTATTATATTGTGTATACAGCTGAATATACAGATAATTGGTAATTGTGACCTCTCCTATTGTACGAACGACTTCCATTGCATTGCCTTCTTTTTAATCAAGTGTTACATGCGTAATTTTGTTTACTTTTATTATTATTTTTCAAATTTTGTTTGTTTTTGCTGTTGCCTGTTCTCCGTCCATATGTATTGTGTACTTATATAGGTAGGTCATAGATGACAAACTGATTAGTGCAGATTATTTATAACAATATTTGTGTCATCAATTGCTACCTAAAGTGGAGTAAAAGGGAAATTAGCAACAAAGGCTTCATGAAATCTGTGGGCTACCGCTATCGTCCTGTGTCATGATAACTATTCTACCAGAATTTTAGTGATTTTTAAAACATAGCCTGACTTTTTGTGACTATGTCATAAATGTGGTTATTTATATGAGCAAAAACTCCATGTTTTGTAAATTGACTTAGTGGTTCTATTTCAGAAGTTAAAATATACATTTCAGGAATAATACAGAAATACAGCGTTTCTTTTAAAGTGACTGCTTTTTATCTTTTAGGCTGTAAAGTGTGCAAAATAGGTACAAATTTGAATAAACAGGTAACAGGCTTTATAAAGATGTGAAGATTTAAAGAATGTATGACTGTGTACTTATTTTGTCCTTACGTATTGCATTCTGTCCCATTGAAACAGGCTGAATTCTCCCCTTTCGCAGTGTGCAGCTTTCTGTCCTGATGCCGAGTCTACTCTTAAAGGCGTTAGATCTGCCCTTGTGTGTTTCTCCCTGGTGGGGAACACGTCCACATACCACTACTGTTGGAAACCATGGTCTCGCATTATCAAAATGCAGTACAGAATGGCAGACAAAGCACAAAGAACGGGACTAAAAGTATAGGCCCCTTACAAACGTAGCACAAAAGGACTGTTTTCACATCAAAAAGTACCACATAATCGGGAAGATAACAGAAAGGCCTGGCATCAAAATGTTGAAAGGGACTACATAATAGGAGACCTATCACAACGAACTGGTATCAAAATAGCATCACGCAGTACATAGTTGGACAGGTAACACACAAGCACCATCATTACAACATTAAAAGTTCCATACAATGAGAGAAACAGCACAAACGACTGGAACCATTTTTGAACCTCAAGTCGTTCAAAAACGATTCAGGAGACATTTAAAAGTTAAAGGTGTACAGCGTTTCACCTTTCCTGCCATCTTTTCACTTTTATATAGGCGATCGTGCTAATCAGTAATAAAAATCATTATTACCTAATCTCTATATGGCCAAGGAAGAGCAGACAATGAGCTTATTTAATCATCCGTTGGGGGGTCTTACGTCAAATGCTACTTTCGGGTCTTTCTTCAACGGCACAGTTTTCGCGATACCGCACGGAACAAGAAAAGACGTGAAATGCACTCAAGTTCAGTATTGATCAAAAGACCAAGGAAGTTGCCGAATAAAAATTTAAGTATTTTCAAAAGAAGTAAGGGTTCAACACATTTTTGTTTATTTCTTTCTTGTGTGAGAAATTTAATGATTATTATAGTGGTTTAGCAACGAAATTTGGACAGGTTACAAGCGTGATTTACGTCCGGTCTGTTACCAATCAAAAGCACCAACTTAGATTTTTTTCTCCATAACATATTGTAGGGGGAGGGGGCAGTACGTTGGTATACGTAATAATTTTGCCCTAGTATAAGGTAAATAAAATAAAATTTAGAAATGATGCCTGATATAAGGTACGAAAAACGGGCTCGTCCACCGCACATGTATGGTAAATGAAAATGCTCAGTGCGCAAGTCAGGAGAACCCTTTATTCCGCTCTTGTTTGGCCATGAGATAGCCATATTATCACACTTGCACAACAGGAAACCGTGCGTGCTTGGAAGTATTCAGTTCAGGTTACATTCGCGTATCAGCATCAGTTTTTACAGCTGAAAGGCCGCAATTATAAAGAAAAATTACACATTCATGTGACAGTAACGAAGACCTCATGCATTGTTCATTCATTGATATATGCAACCAAAATGCACTTCAAATCCTAGGTGATACTAACGCTGAGTGATATGTATATCTCCTTCAAAGCATCTTGTGCGTAAACCATTCATACAAGCCACAATCGGTTGGATAGTTTGTCTTGCGTTTTCATTCCACTATAATTTCCATTGAAGCCCGAATATTTAGGTGAAACATATGACAAGAGACTTAATTTAACTGGATATGCCACAAAGGGTTACTTATTTTTTTCATATCAACAGGGAGATTCAAGAGCAAGACACGATTTTTTTGCGTTTACATGTAGATATAGTGATGTTCAATATGTATGCATAGGGATCGCATAGCCCAATGCTTTCACACTCTTCAGTGTAATACGACTGGCGGCGGGCTCAGCAAAGGCTGTCAACGTTCATGCTTCGCCCTGACACTTTAAACAATGTCCATTTCAAGTAAAATCTGGTGCGATGAGCGTTGCTTTGACATTTAATCCCACAGATGGCTTCATTTACAGAACCTACCATCGATGCGCCTGCATTCATTATGTTCATGTAATCACAGTTGTCTCTGCAATTACGACCACATTAGTAAGGAGATAATTTTGTCTTAACACCACCAGTTTACAGCCCCCATTTTGGCTTATCCTTAATTGTTATCCCTATTAAGAAAACTCCTTTCGTACGAAAACATTTATCAGTCTCTCTGGTGGTGCCATTATGGAGACTGCACAGTACATAAGTTATCTGCAACACCTTAGTGATGGTAGTGCAGTGGCCGACGTAAGGTCCAGTATTGCATCGAAATGTGATTATGTGCACATTTCGTTTGTGTTTAATATATTCCACAGGCAATTTAATTTTGAATATGTGTAACTGGAAAGAAGTAAAAAGTACATACTCATCATATGCCCTATAAAAATAACTTTGACTGATATATCAACATGCCGATTCTATTTAAAGTAACTGGGTCTTACGTTAACTAGAAAGTAACGATGCAGTTTGGCCAAGAATAGCTGAAAAACATGTCAGGCAATGCAAAAATTTACAAAAAACAAAACAAAACAAACAAACAAACAAAAATGAAAAAAAAAAAAAAGAAAAAGTATTAGCCCAGCAGAAGTTTAGAAACAGCAAGAAAATGGCCTGCGGAGGTAATGGCTTAAATGTGCTGTCATCAGATAGTGACGTTTCAATCTATCAGTGCTCGCTGCTTGGAATACAACGTTTTAACCTTGACATATTCCGTGTAAGCGTTAAGAATCGATTGTATAATAAAATGTCGCATAATATTATCCAAGTTTGACATACATTTTATACTTCATCTCGTTATAATTACGAATATAAATTTCCTCTTTCAGTGTTAATTGGAGTAAAATTCTTGCTCACGTGATTACTTATGATTCCAAATTCAAATTCCTCGTACGTAAAAAAAACACCTTTCATTCAAGTACCAGTATGGCTAATTTCCAAAAGAAAAAGAATACGTCCAGGTCTACACCTTTCCTCGAGGCTTTGGACGCAATACGCTGAGGAAAGCTGTTGACTCAGTTCCTAGTTTACCACATACAGGGTTCAATTGACCCAACATGCATTGATTTGACCGTAAAAATTTTCGAGTCAACGGGGAAGGAATTCGGTGGCAATCGAGTCATATTTTGGAGCAGTGTGTAGTATTATGGATGCAAAGGCAAATTAAGGTCGCCCTTCCAGTTCATTCGCCATGTATCTTCACAAGACATCACAGTCAATTTGGTTTCAGATAGAGTAATATATAAGGCTGTGGATAGCCATATATTCAATTGAAGTTACATCGTAAAGCTCAGTACATGGATGTTGGTACCTAGCCACATTTATCAACAATTATCGGCAAAATAACAAAGGCTGTTAGTTTTCTGCGTTATGCAGGGTTTATACTGTTTATAAAACGTAGTAATGCTCCAACCAATCTCAGAATTGAGCTGTAAGTCGAGTCTGTCATAATACTAAAGTAATAGGTTTACTCGAAGTAATGGTATTTTTCATACTGCGCTTTGACTGAAAACTTTATATCTGAAGGGAAACGATACCAGGCAGAATTAGTCAGAATCCTTATGAGACCCTTACACCTTTAGCAAAAAGTTTTCTCTACAACTGCCCAGTTCACAATCGATTGATTTTAACCTTCAGCCAACAGCATTTACTAATTTAACTTCAACCTATCCCCTTTTCTAAATATTGCATATGGAAAAGCCTTGCCAAGCCCCGTTGAACGAAGCCAATAAAGCGACATACTATGCGAGATGAATATTTATTTATTCAACATTAGCTCAAAAAGTCAAAAATTCAGAAGGGTGTGAGGTCTTTGGTTCACACACTTTCAACAAATACATAGTTTTTCTACATATTTGCATTCCTATATTTCAATCTTATTTACTTTGTAGGGTGCAAAATATTTTTGGAGTATTCACTCTATAAAACACGAATGAATACAATCTAACAACAGATACTATTAATTGCCAATTTCATTCATTGGGCTAAATATTTGTACGATAGGACCATTGTATCTTGACCCAAATTTAATGTGGGTCAACATCGTCAAAATGCAACAAAGAAAATGGGACGTGACACTGACTTATCATTTTTGTGCCTTGAGTTCCACTAGGGATCATTCATTGTTATATCAAAGAATACGATACAAGGTTAAAGTGATTCTGGGCCTTTCCATTTGCAAAGTTTATGATGGTCACATCAGTTTCACAAACTATTGGTTTACTTAATAGCATGATTATCAAACTATTGATTTACTTAATAGCATGATTATCGTGAGATGAATTTTTGTGCAGCATAACATTCACATCAAACCTGCTACAACTTTGTGTGCAATCCTAAATGTATGATTCAAGTAGTGATACCACAAAACATTAAAGATAAAATGATTCCTGAATCTTGCGTGCGTACGCTAATCAGTTATGTAGTAATTGAACAATTTTGACCTTTAGTCTTTGTCCTTGATGTCGACCAAAATACCAAATAACATAAATATAATCGTAATTTTTTTGCCAGCAATGAACTTACGCTAACGTTACTTTTTGCCAGAAATGGTAATCCGCGACGGTTTTGATTTTCTCAGAGAGGCTTCTATCCTAAATACACAGAAAAGCTTTTAGCAATGACTAATCAGTCAGTTTGGTGCTATATAGTGTGGCTGAAATGGTTAACGCCCTTTTTTTCTTTTCTTTCTTTCTTTTTTTTTTGGGGGGGGAGGTCAATTCGTGGCCGAACCAAGGCACTGCCGCGTCGTATGAAGCGTCAAAGGCTTCTTTCAGTGGAACGATCAGAAAAGCTCTATCTTGTTTTACCAGGTACCTTTGCACACATGTGGTGTGCTTGTCAATGATTGCGTGACACATGACGTTTGGGCCGTGCTGTCAAACTCATCAAATTCTTACCCTTTAATGTGTGGCTTTCCGAAAGTGATGTACATTTTCTCGTCATTTAAGATCAAGGTAATATTGTAAAATAAATATCATTTTCTATGTTGTTTTCTATTTGTTCACGTCTTGGTACGTATTCATACGTTCCACTGTTGCCATGAAAATGACTACCTTATGGTGCTATCAAAAAAAAAAAAAAAAAAGAAAAAAAAGAAAAAAAAAAAAAAAAAAAAAAAAGAAAAAAAGAAAAGCTCTGTATCTTGAATAAAGATAATAATCGCGTATTACAGTCTTAAATAATTCATTGTGATTAAAAATTACCTTGAAACATATTCGGGCAGCGATCATCTTGATAGTATACGAAGTAATGTGCATATAAACTCAGAACACAAAATTCTGAGATTAAATGAAATATATACTTGTGTATATATATACTCAGTCTATGACCCCATACGCATGTCTGATATACTGTGGCCATTATGAACATAAATAGTTCTCAAATTTCCCAATCCTATCTCAATGTATATTTGAATACTATCTTAATGATAATGGGCTCATACAACAGTAATTTCATTGGCCCCTGGTCTTTGGGAAACATAAGACGTATATGTATGTACAACTCATGGTACAATACACAGTAAGAACGTGGTTGAGAACTAAAACTTTTGAGAAACCGGAGTATATTTCCAAAGAACATAAAGTATCGTTTGACCTGATATCCGTTGAAAATTGCTGTCTTTGTATGGAACTCACAGTTCATAAATATATTGAACCTGAGACAAGGAAGAATGAAATTGAACACTTGGGTTTACATCTGCTATACAGTCTTCCACGCCTTGAAGACTCCCAGGAAAATGCTGTGAAACATCAATGGTGTCCTGCAGCTGTTTTGAGCCGTGCGTGCTGACGACGAGAAAGAAAAGTGGGAGAAACGCCTTATAAATGTTTACTGGCGATTAAAAACGCGGGCTTATATGTTGCTTACCTGGTAGATGGACAATGGTACCTGTCCGAGGGTGTCTGTCATGGTAATACGATTGGAATGTAATACACTGACACAAGTACGAGGAACACACCGTGATATCTGCCAACACAGGCCACTTTGCAAATTTGCTGAAGGCGTCCCATTGTGGCTCAGAACACTACGAAACGTGTTCATAAACCGATATCACACTGTGTATAATACAGGAAGCAGTGTCTCTCCTACAGCCTAACAAGTCATAAATTGTACAGCTTCATATTGTATGTATTACCAGGTATTGCTGCGTACATCTATCACTGAAACACCCATGGAAACTGTAAACTAAGGTTGGCATAATGTTAAAAGAGCCCCAATGATCATAAATGAAAAACAAAATTGTCATCCTGCGCGTGTCGAGTAACTCTGTCGAAAGGAACGTTATTTACAATCCCGGGACATACTTTGTGGAGATGTTGTGAATTTGCCACGTAATTTTTATCGCAAACTCAGAACTCTATAGAACTAGAGAACAATGAAATCAAGAATCAAAGTTGTTTAACGTGTCCCAACTGTGCCGACAAGCTATGTGAAATCTGGGAGTCTACATTTACCGATAAAACCAGAAACGTGGCAAATATCTCTATAAGTTTGGTTTAAAATGTATGATAGCCACATGCAAACCGTATTTTATTGAATAGCTTGGGTCAGCTGTATATATATATGTGTGTGTGCGTGTGTGTGTGTGTGTGTGTGTGTGTGTGTGTGTGTGTGTATAAAGGATGGCCAATTGCTTTACGGATATGTTAGAAAATGTAGATATAATTATATGTCACTCGTGTCGTTCCGTTATGTCACTCATCACTTCAAATGTCCAAATGACACAGAAATTTAATCTATGAAGAGAAAATAAGAAAGCACAAATTAACCCTGTTGTCATCACCCATTCTGCACAGTCTTTACTGTTACCATGGTAAGAATAGGCTATAGGTAAGGGACAAGACAGTAGTGGCAAATGGTCAAGACACACTTCAACCTATAGTAATCCTAGGAAAGAAGATGATGAGCGCAGAGTTGCGGTTAAAAAGACACGAGGTAACATCCCGTGAAATGTGATATTTTATAGCGGGGCATATGCGGTGGTGGAGATATAGTACTGCATGGTACCGACTTTACTGATCCTGATCTAATTGGCCAGTAGTTGTAACCTGGAGGCAGTGTGTGGTGAAAATTTGGCCGCATGATTCCCCATTCCAGAAACTTGTTTTCTTCATGTAACGGTAGTTTAGGCATGGATAGTCGACTATTCATGACTTAGGCAAAGTTGTTTAATCTGTGTGACATTGTTTTTGTGACATATGTTTGCAAATCGTAAAACCATGGTTAACGGTAAAGACACATACGTATATATATATATATATATATATATATATATATATATATATATATATATATATATATATATATATAAAAGAATCTGCCCATTAGGAATACCTAGGAGGTAACAATGTGCGGTCTCAATGCAGAAGCGGATAAGTAAAGAATATGATTTGATTAGGGATAAACAAAAATGGACCGTCAATTAATGGTCTTGAAAAAGAAATGGTCTCTTTATGGGTTGATTTTAATTAGAGATTCTAATATGTATATATATATATATATATATATATATATATATATATATATATATATATATATATATCTATATATATATATATATAAATATCAGTGATATGTGTACAAATAGCATACAACATAATAATCAGTCGCATGACGTATGCCTCCACATGTTGCATAACTGGAACAAATATAGAAAATTTGAATAGTGAAAACTGGTTAGGTCTATTATTTAACGATGTGGATAGCAATTCCCTTGATAGGTCACTCCACCTCCATGGACCTTCCGAAGGGTTCATTAAAGGTTGCATGTGCAGTCAATATCCAACAAGATCTTTGGTCAGCCTTCTGTGCTGTGGATGCCCGACAATGTGGAAAAAATTAAATGCATGTAAATGTGGTAAAACTGCATGAAATATGCAACAATATGTTTCAACATTTTGTACGTCAAATTTGTATCTATAACTCGATTTTGCACTTGTTTTAAAACATCTTTCCTGTTTTGGCAAGTAAAATGCGCATTAAATTGTGCAGATTGAACCTATAGGAATCAAGTGGTAATTAAAAGAACAAGTCCTGCACTTGAAATAAGGTGAAAAAATCCATGCAGCTATCTTGCCCAATATCAATTTCATGATATGTCAGTGATAACATAACGTTCTTGCGATAAAAATATTAAATTTCGACATATGGTTACATGATTCGATGTAAATATTATTCATTGTATATCATCGGTAAGATTGTCTGGCGCAGTTACGTCTTACCTGAACAAGTTAGTATATATATATATATATATATATATATATATATATATATATATATATATATATATATATATGGATATGTCATCACTGGCCATGCTGGACAAACCAAGAATGGAATACACATTTTGGCAGCATGCGAGAGTCACTGAAAATGTTTGGTATGACAAATGTGGCACTTTGAATATCCAGAACTTTAAGTTTGCTTTATAAAAATCAGCATAATAGTTACATCATCATGATTGATCTCTTTGGAGAATTGAAACCAAACAATGTGTTATGTTTAATTTTTGGCAACAATGGGTTTCATCAAATGCAAATTTCCCGCAAAGATGTTTATCACCATGGTTCGAATTCAGTGATGCTTACAAAAAAAAAACAACAGGCCTTTTATATATAAACCTCTGGTGCTTTTATCGACTACCCGTTGGTGTCCCATGGTTTAAAGATCCCTGAACGTCTAAATAAGATCACTACATCTTACGATTGGATCACTGCTATAGTGTGCTAGCATTATCCCAATATTTGGCTAATATTCAACTATAATTATTGTGCTATAGTGTGCTAGCATTATCCCAATATTTGGCTAATATTCAACTATCTTTTCTCTTGAGGTATATTGTTCATTTTCCGTACATGGCACATGACCTAGGTCAAATATCGTTTTCTGGCAAATTACACTGGATTTTTGCAAAGCTTTAACCGGAACCATGTTAATGATTCTTATATTATCGTCTGCGTCTGTGTGCATTGGGCAGTTTGTTAAATCCGATTAGTTTATATTTAAACTTGGGAAAATAGAACCACGGTCTTTTTCTACTGGATGCAGCTTTACAGATAAGACTCTTGATTCTCTTCAACCTTAGGAAGAACGTACCTCAATTTCACACAGATTTATTAATCATGTGGTGTTCCTATGGTGAGCTAGTTGTAACGATTTTTAAAGAAAATATCCAGCATGGTCAATAAAAAGACATGTTATCCTTTAGCGTTACAAGACTCTCATCACAAATCCATGTAACTGATTTTTTTTCTCTCCAAAATTCGTAGGCGTGATCCCTTTCAAGCTTGGTTAGGTAGGAGCAGAGCATTGGTAGGTCAGCTAAGCACAGATATTACAACCTTACTTTTATGTACATAAGTGAGAAGCTGTATCAGAGTGCCATCGAAATGTATCACTCAAATAGAACGTCTCTGTGAAGCTGTATCCTGTTACTAGACGGAGATGGCATATGTATATCCTTCCTCAAAACAAATCAGAAAGGTACTGATGACCATAAACATATTTCTGTCCTTCGTAGGTGTAAGATACATGAATAAAGGTTGCATATTGCAGACGTTACCCTCAGCAGTGGACAATTTTATGATAGTTTCCTTTTGGCTCCATAAAATTAATATAGCTTAAAACCGTGTTCAGGAGGGAATGTCTCTCGAAAGGGTACACAGTTGCAGCCGTTTATTACAAAGCACATCTACCTTATTTCATTAAAATGCTCGGAGCCTCCTCCATCATTCTTCTTGTACGTTTTCACAGAATGGTCGCAGTCGTTTTGTGAGATATACCATACAAGCGGTTATCGTTGGACCTATTTTAGGTATTTCTGTAAAAAGTTATTCACATTTTGCGAAGTGGTCTAAATATCTAAGAGAAAAGTAATTTACAGAATGGTGACTCTAATTTAACACATTGAGTCACATAGACTTTGAGCCGTTTGGAAATACCCTTGGAACGCCGCTGACGGCAGCCTTCCAACGGTGTATCCAACGGTTCAAAATCTATGTTACTCAGTGAGCTGGCGTATTCTAGGTATGTGTGTCCATAATGCCAGGAATTCAATCATCCAAATTACTCCAATAAAGTTTGTCCGTCAAATTTGTGCCACCGTGACATAATGAGGCCTGAGCAATTACAAAATGAACGCACGCTGCTAAAGCAATCTTTCAACTCCCATGACTTTATTGGGAGCACTTATTCAAGCCAGGAAATAGTATAATATTACCGGTTTCATATTTTGCATGCTAAAAACGTGACATCTATTATTAAGGTCAGAAGCATGATCCCCCCCCCCCCCTCAAGTGGAGAAAGAAATAGTACATGCAAAGTTTAATAGTTTTAGGTAAATTCATCACAACGGCCTGAACGAAGCTTACAAATCTGGTGTTTATGTAAAAAGAATTGGTTCATCACAATAGATTCAAGTCGGATAAATCAATGAAAAATTATGCACTTTCCCAGATCACTGTTGAAAGAAAACTCCGTGTATATTTTATGCCACCATACTCTGCCAGTGCTTCTTATGAACAGACCAGAGAATAATGTCCTCTTGCACATATGACATGCACATACCTGCCAAATAAAGCAACAGATAGTCCGTGGCCATTTGACAACATGATAAAGAGTGCCTTTTCATTTATTACGAAATACCTGCCCAAAAGATTGATTGGCAAAGCTGCACTAAATGACACTTTATCGTTATCCTGGCTGCCTCTACATTGATGATCTCATGGACAAAGGGGTTAAGGTTTTGCCTGCTGGAATACTTTAATAATTTAAGCCAATTTTGGAGAGTCTTCGTTCAATCCTTAGTTGGCAAGATGCGTGTCATATTGACAAAAGGTGAGCAGGCTCACAGACGACGATGCCAAACTATCATTTATACATCACCCCGAGGTGAACTTGATATGTTCCACTTGGTGCATGTATGTGCCATTATCTTCGGGCTTCCACCTTAATGACATTTGTGTTCCCATGCAGGCTACCATAACCTACCCTTCTCATCAATTAAATATATGCCACCATGCCACTGACTCAGAGAGTCTCTCGCTGCCGTTGCTTACGTCCCAGAAGGAGCTATTACTTTCTATTCATTTATCATCAAGATTCGCTTTCAATAAATGTTTTACCTGCACCGTTATATTTTATGTTATCATCAACGATGACTGCTACTCTTGTCATCAACAATGACTGAGGAGTCACTTCTGTTTGCATAACTAGCAATCTTGGCTCTCACTTTAATAGCTGACGTGAATATTAGTTATGGAAGCAATGATGGAGGATTATCTTCAATAATTAGACAGCATTGTATCATCTGGCTCGGTTGTCGTACTGTTTATTTTCTCACATTCAGGTTGATTTGCGCACGTAGGAAAAAAGGACAACATGATGTGTAACATGTTGCATTTCTTTCTGATGTGTTGTTTGTGTTTAAAGTCTGGGTACCAAATCTAAATCAGAAGATCGACATGGATATTTTTTGAAGCTCAAATTTGCCTTTTTTAGTGTGTACGATTTGGGATAATACATCATGCCAGATCAGATGCTTTAATATGTGAAAGTCATTCAAATGGGAAAATATGATTCTAAAGAGTAACCTCTTCACCAAAAGACATTTTAAGCAACCATGACTTTAAAATTCGCTTTAACCTGTAGAATCTTGTCATCAAATTCCGTTTAGCACCATTTGCCATTGTTTAATAAATTACTTACAATATATTCATGTTTTATTGAGTATTCAATATATTTCTGAAAGCTTATACTTCAGTAAAACGATAAGCAGACGGTATTTAAAAAAGCTGGTCGTTGTCAATAGGTTATTTTGAGGATAAAGTGTCAAAGAACGCGGCTCGATAATGTGGATCAAATATGTCTGGTGGCAACGCTTTTTTTAACATGAAAGAAGATTTGGAAGATCCACTCCATTCAGAGATGACGGCACATATAGCATGCTAGTGATATATAGTCCCACCAGCAAAAACACGACAAAAGGAAGCACCCAGACCAAAACGCGTTCAATAATAATAATAATAATAATAATAATAATAATAATAATAATAATAATAATAATAATAATAATAATAATGATGATGATGATGATGATGATGATGATGATGATGATGATGATGATGATAATAATAATAATGAGCCTAAGCACTTCGGTAGCAGATATACACAAATATATCATTCAATATCAATAAGAGCGTTTGTAAATAAAATATATTTTGACTTATTCTACTTGGACAGTATGCTAAATTTTTTAGCCTTCAAAGCTGGCCGTTCGGTATTGATAAATTGCTTCTTGCGTATAACTGTGCTACAGTGCTGGTGGACGGGAAATAAAGGAAACTTCGCATGAATCAAGACCAGTAAACCAAAAACGTGTCGGCATTTTGATCCCTGTGACCTTGATAAGAGAGTGATATATAAAACATGATTATGTGAACAAAATTTGATTGACATTGTTGATAACGCAACGTGTCCATTCTCCTCGGTTCGCATTCTGTGGACGTCCCCTCAAATATCAAAACAGACTGTTTGCGGCACACATATTCTGTTTATGACTTTCTGATAAATTAGAGAGAAATTTAATGAAAACTATCAACTGAATTATGGTAAGAAATAAAAGTCTCCTTCGTGGTTTTTTAGTTCACTGCAATTAAAGTGCCTTCTACAGGGAGGCTGGAAGCCCTAGTCGGACTAATTAGTATAAAGAAGACATCAGGAAATTGCTCAAAGCTAACTTTTGACCCGAGTAGGCCTTCGATTTATTGCGAGCATGAGCTGGTTTCATTCTTAACTCATTCCACCCTGATAGAAGACTGAGTCAACAGCTTTCCTTGGCGCGCTCTGGGCGCAATGCGCCCAGAGCGCGCCAAGGAAAGCTGTTGACCATGGGCATATAATTTGGAATGATCTTCCATGCAAGTTTCATCCAAAATATTGAAAAATAGTCCCTAAATTAGTAAAATACAATTAGCAGACGACATTTAGATATTAGCGGGAAAAAGCGGCATCAGGGTGGAATGAGTTAAGGTGTGTTACAATCAAATGCATCCTATCACAAACACGAACATTTCCTTGTCCACAGTATGTACTTTGTGGGCTACTCAATTGCAATCATTATAAGCACGATTAATCTAATCCATTTCTTGAGAATTATCCACTTAGTTTTCATCACACACAAATCTTAATTATTATATTATTCATGATCTTATGTATTGGTGAATAGTCTTTCTTACAGTCAGATGTTAATTGTGGTCGTTGGACTTGTAGGAATGTAATTTTTTTTTCGGAAACCCGGACAGTATCACTTCTATCCCTGATATCATTAAAGGGAGGATTCTCACGTCGGTCACTGATACCTTGCCAGGTCAGACTCGCGATGAGATTTGAAAGAAATATCTACCTTCTGCATAGTCATGTTAAAATTACTTAGCCACGGATTAACCCGGCATAAAACAAAGGGTGGATCAGTCCTTATGAATGCCTTCTATGTTACATTGAAGAAACAAGTCACCTGATACGAGAATTTTGTTAACCTACAATCGATTGTGTCTGGTATATAGTTGATGCCTCATTATACCTACACAATATCTCCATTGGTGCATTATAAATTAACTGACAGCACTATTTCCTGCCGTTTTGCAACTGTATAACCGATACTGCCTACCGATGGTCAGTTATTGTGCCCCTGTCATAAAGTTTTACATGAATTATATAATACTCACCAGCCAGACAATGCTTATATTCAAATTTTATTTCATATTCATTGTTCAGACCCCAGCCTACCCGAATGAAATTAAATTAAAATAACCCATGAGAATTATATCCGTTTTGCATTAGATTGGGATTTCCCAATGTTGACTCCCCTCTGAATCTATCTATTGCTACACCCACTGTTGTCATGGTAACAGGTTGTCTGCATCGCATGTCAGCAGCGCAATGGTATTGTACGCCACAGTGTAACATTACCTATATCCTGTAAATTAATTCTGCTCGTGCCTTGAAGATTCAGTACGAAGTTTTCTAAGACCAATCAAGAAATAGCAACATTTCAGATAATTCCCGGTCGATCACAAAGGGTCGTTTGGGATCTAGATCTAGTCACCGTTTCTGTAACGTAAATCTCCCCCCCCCGTAGTTACTTAAGACTAAATATATATGTTACTTCTTTTTCATTAAAGAAAAAACAATTTCAGCTTTAAGTTGAAGGTAAATTTTGCCATAATTTCTAAAGTTGAAGCGTTTGATTTTCTAGGACTAACAGTGCAGGGCATTTAAAACGGAATGCCTATATCAAAAAATTAGCCTATAAATGTTCTAAAGTTGATGTGTTCAGAAAACTTAATAAGTATGTTCCAGAGAATATCTTACAATCAATGTATAACTCCCCTTTTTGTCACATTTGAATTGTTGCATTCTTGTTTGTAGTTTCTCGCGTGAATTTTTTTTTCCATTTTTTTTTCATTACGGAAAAATGTTCGTGTGTCTTATTAGCTCTGAAAAACAGTACGCTCGTACCGATCAACTGTTCAAGAAATGAAATCGTCTGAAAGTACATCATATTTTCCAAATGAGCACCATTGAATATAATTATATCCCAAAAAATTACTATCCTATTTCCATAATATTTTAAATTCCTTTTCATACTCATTCGTACAATACTAGAAGTAAACAAAATGTTCCCCTCCCAAAGCCCACCAAAACTTTCCAAGAGCATTGTGTCTAATATCATATCCCCTCCCTAGTTAAGGGCAGGCAAGATATATAAACACTCAATTTCTGGTTTTTCGAATTACTAAAACATACTATCTTCAACAGTATTGTGAGGTTTGTACTGCGCAAATTGTTTTGCATGTAATGACTAAAGGCACTTTCTTAGTTTATATAGTTTTTGTATTGCAAATTGTTGACCATGAATCTTGTGTTTTAATTTTCAGAATTTCTTGGCAAGATGTTGTAAATTTTGTCTCTTGTAGGTGACCTCAGAGAGAGCGGACAAATTGTCCTTAGCTGGGGTCATCCTAAAATTATCATGTATATCTACACAAATATTACATTTCAAAGTGAGCTTTAGATGTTGTTATATTACGATTGTTTGGCATGTGTTACGTTTTCCTCTAAATGTGAAATGAAAATATTCTGACTTTGGCTTTGACTCTGTTTCTATTTTTTGAAGACAGTGAATCTCGTGCTGTGGTGGGAACCCACTAATTTGGGGGGAAGGGACTGGCTGATCTCCCTGACACCAAGTGTGACATACAGCATCATATATATATATATATATATATATATATATATATATATATATATATATATATATATATAATATATATATATATCTATATATATATATATCTATATATATACATATATATTGTGAACTCATATGTAATCTGCAATTGAGTAAAACGTTGAATTCATTCTGTCAATATGCCTGTTTGAACTCCCTCTGAACACAAGCACACTCACTCTGCATACCGGTATGAGATAAATGGGACGCAATTTCCATAATTTATACAAGAAATATCCAACCTGCTGGTATACCGCGAATATTTAATGCACAGAGAAACTTACACCAATTCTGTAAACCCATGTACCGTTTGAACACTATCAAGTCCGATATTCTAAGAGCAAAGTCCTTTCCCGTACCATTCACTGAAAAACTGCATAGTTCTAAATCATTATAGCAAATTAATTTCATAAAATTTGAAATTTAAAAGAATGTTTTTGGCTTTATCAGCTTTTATGAAATTGGGTCATCAGCGGCGAACCAGAGCCGCAAGACTTGTTTCGGTGCCATTAATCCCAGGGAAAGTCATTCTGCTAACTGGCGGCACCATGTTTGCATTTCCAATACAAACATCCCGAGCTGAGGTATTACGAAAAAAAGTGAATATTTTGCTTCTTAGTTAATAGGCCTACTGAAAAATGTAGTCCACATTACATAAATATAATGAAACTACTTAAGTCTACACCTAATATTCATGATTAGGCCTACCAAAATTGAATCATAAAATCAATTAAGTATAATAAACCCTACACTTACCTTGGTCTTAAAACAGACACGACTAGTCCTACCTGACGGAGTGATCAGATATAATGAATCAAACCAGTTCTTCTACTTCCAGTAAAACGCAAATGTAACGATGTCACGTAGAAAAGTCACGTAATTAATTGCGTCACACCTGAAAACTGGTCAGATCAACGTCATTCTGTTTCAGTAATAAAATAGGGCTATATATATATATATATATATATATATATATATATATATATATATATATATATATATATATATATATACACAATATATGTAAACCTTGCAGCTGATCCCCCCAACTATCGTTAAACATACGCAATTCACTGCCTTAAATTTGGTCGGCAAAAACCAGTGTTTCACGGGGGCGGGGGGGGAGGGCGACTTCAAGTCTATTGTTAAGGACATTGGTCCCGGAAATGCAAGAAACTATATGACAAAATGTCACTTTTTGATAACGTTATCTTGCATCTAATAGTCATAAAATAGACAATCAACTTATATTCTCACAATACTGAAACAAAGTCATATCAAATTGGTCTCACTTAGATCTGGCTCTCGAAAGTATTGAAAGTAATCTTGGTCGCAAACCTGTAATCCAGTAAATTGTATCGACGAAAATAAACCAATCACTACCAGTAACTACATTATAAAATATCACGGACTGACCAGTTTGGTCTTCTGTGAAACTACTCTGCGCTGGAAACGACGCTTGAGTTGTAGACTTACTGGAATAAGAAACTGTACAGTATAAGACTGTTAATGAGGTTTTTCTTATGAAAATATAATAAAATAAATCTTCGGACCTAATGTAAAATGACGGGATACTTTCGGGAAGATTTCTCTTTAATGTAAGAAGCGGACCTAGGCTTGTCATGACTATAAACGGATTTTCAATAATTATTAACAGAAGTCAACATGTATCACACACCACAATCTCCTCTATTTGGACTAGCACAAGCCCACGGAGTGGTCTTCTGATGGGGACTATTGGTTCTTTACAAATGTTTGAGCCCCCTCCCCCCCCCCGCATCAACAATTATATTGGGTAATTTTGATGCATGTGGTAAGTACATATTGGTATTTTTCACCATCCTGAACGCATATTTGCTGAATTCACTCGTTTCATTTCATGACGGCACGATCAAATATGATAATGATAATTCTGTGAGTAAGATAAAGCACACAGAGAACTGTTTTGTCTCAGCTGACATGATCTTATCAAACCAGTTAAGGATTACATGTCTTGCCTCACAGGTCTTTGTGTCAGTTTCAGATTTCCTTTTGACGTAAGTGTTGTGGCACATCGTCCAAGTATGCAATTTAAAACTTGCTGATGGCGATGCATGTATGTCGTCATTTGGTGTTTATCCTTCACAAGTGATAACAGTTCAACTGATATATGTGTCTACAAGGTTTGTCTTTCTACATGCAACGGGACTAGTATAGGCCATTGCTCTGATTCCCAATAGTTTTCAACAAATATGTTTCGCCTATAGTTTCCGTTGAACAAACGCTCGGCCACGACTCCAAAAACAACGACTCTGGTCTCCAGCTCATCCCCGTAGCTGGCCGAGCTACTGAGTCGGTCTGCTGGCCTGCCACTCGAAATCAAACTTGAGTGCTACACATACCCTTGCAGCTAGAAACACACTAACTTTGATCTCATTTGTTGCAGGCAATGGTAGATGAATTTTTGATGACAGGAGAATGCGGAATGGCGTGATTTACCCATCGTCTTATTGCTATGTCGACAAATCAAAAGGCAGAACCTTAAATATGGAGCTCTAGAAGCATTTAGTGATTTTACGGAAGTAACTCAGCCCAAAGTGATCAGGCTTTTAAGTGTAGATATATAAATCATACAGGAGCTAGTTCTAATTCCATATTCGCGTTGGCACTTAGCAGGGGCAGGACAGGGCTTTTTTTAAAAACGAACGTCAGCTTGTCAGCTGTCATTGAAATCGATGGCATCCGGAACTGCCATTCTCGTTGGAAGTTGCTTTAAAGTGCGGGACTACATTCCCACCCTCGCGGGAAGACAACGCAATATGGTATATGTCCCCAAGCTACATGTAAGCGGCAATAATTGACGTCTGTGCATATTGTGCTTCCCGTGGAGATGTACTGATAGAAAACCAGATTATATTCCCCTCGCTAGGGATCGGGGTAGCGACCTTTCATCTTGTAGTTTGCAAGATTGTATTTTGTTTTAGAAAAAATCACAATTTACCTCATTCTCAAGGTTTGTATTTAGTTTGCTTTTCGAGAGATAACTCGATAATTATAGCTAGGGATGGGACTTGAACAATGTACACGATGACGGTCTCTTCGAAGGGCAAGATTAAAACTGCACATGGGTCATGTTGACCTGGTTTCCAAGGTTACAAGGCTCACATGGATTTTAAAGATCACAAAACAGTAAACACTTATTTGGGCTCTTAACTGAGATATTGCACACAATCATGGTCCTACATATATATTTACGCAATAGAGCCTACACATAGATGATCCTGGCTCAATTGTCAAGATCACAGAGCCACTAATATCAATTGTAAATCACTTAACTTAATAACTAGACACATATTTTACCTATGTTTTTTTTTTATATTGCATACGCTAATGAACCGCAGCAAGGGCCAGAGTTAGACTATATATGGGTCACCTTGACCTAATTTCAAAGGTTAGAGGACCCTTTGTGTGTATGTGTGCATGTAAACCAAAAGGAGCACAGGACTTTCGGAGTCCTCTTGTTGTATTTCAGTTATGATTTAAGAAGGAATGCGTTTCGCGCTCTCATTCTCTAAATGGGTATATTAATAGGTAGACAGAGACAGTAGATGGATGCATATATGGACAGAGAGATGCCGGACGGACCGACAGATAGACGGATGGATGGGTGGATGGATATATAAATAAATTCCAAAGGAGCACTACGAATCGAGAAATTCTACAAAGTGATTTACTTGCCAGTAAATAGCTAGACTTACCATTCTGACTGCTACATAGGTTGCATATTATCGACCTATGTATACAGTATGA
The DNA here is from genome assembly GCA_964020975.1 of Hermodice carunculata. Lineage (NCBI taxonomy): Eukaryota > Metazoa > Annelida > Polychaeta > Eunicida > Amphinomidae > Hermodice > Hermodice carunculata. Next base: position 101,361,753 of record OZ026614.1, on the reverse strand, counting down.
CCCCATGCTGGTCACTGCAACTTAAAGTATTTGGCAATTGTAGTTAGATTGAATAATACATGATAACATCTACCGAACCATTCTTCAATTCATGTTTGTCTTCTCTTACATGAATATTTCAATTTTATACGTGCAACACCATGACATGAAAGTTAATGTACACCCAGCTTAATGTCATTGCTAATGCACGATAGATGTCTTAAGAGCCTAGACTTCCTACTACCTGCTTGATCAGGGATGGGTATGGCTCAAGGGATCTACATGTATATAGACAAAGATGTTAATCCGGATGTATAGGATTTATACATCACACTTGGTCCTGTCGCTCCACGTCAAATAAAGAAAGCAATAAGCAGTCCTGTCATGTGCAAGCATGCCTAAGGAAAAAAAGTTTTACAAATGACCAATAAATCTGACTTTCCCATTGTTACATATTTATATTCAAAACCCAATGGAAACTGCGAGCCATTCGTTCAGTTGTAAAACCTACAACAGTCACGTGACAAGTACGGATTCCATTCATCAAATAGTGCAAGTACCAGTTGATACTCTTTAAGAACAAGTAAAATGGCGATGCTTCTTTAATCAGCGCTGCGAGTTATTTCTCGGACAAATGATAGGCTTTCAGATCGACGATTGGCGACACGTGCATGAACGTGATTACTGTGGCGGGGTACATGTACCTTTGTACCGTAGTGATTGTAGTCTTCGCGTATAAATAATGTTACATATCAGAAATTTGCCAAATGTGGCGGGGTACATGCACCTTTGTGAAACGTAATGATTGTAGTCTTTGCGTATAAATAATGTAACATGTCAGAAATTTGCCAAATAAGAAAGGTGATAAAGGTTGGAAATGTTTCAAATATTCCACAGATAAGCCTAAAGAACCTCTTAAATTTGTTTTCAATTCTTATTTTCATTTCAGTCAATATTTTGGGATATAATGAACATATATATATATATATACATATATATATATATATATATATATATATATATATATATATATATATATATATATATATATATATATATATATATATATATATATATATATAAAACACAATTTTCTGGTTTTTAGTCCCTAGAGCAACCAATATATTCATAGAGAAATACCACAACCAAATAAGGGACACTGAATCAAGACAACCACAATGGAGATAATATTTCACCTCGGAAACATTCAGTATGTCCCAAGGGTAAATACAAACTTCCCATTGAAAGAAAGTTAGTATTACCGTCATATTAACTTCTGTCTGCATCACCCCAGAATGCCTCTTTTTTATCCTGGCCACTGCTGCTCTATATGCTTATTTGGGATATATATACATGTATGACAAAGCTAAAACATGCTCGAGCCAATGTTAAGATTGATAGACAGACAGATAGATAGACAGACAGACAGAACTCAGAAACTTTTCAATGTAAAAAGGACTATCATCATTCTTAGTTCCAAACCTTCAGGAAACGATACAAAAAGACCTTGGATACTATTCGATCAGGCTTAGGCATTAATAAAAATAAAACAAAATGTCCATCATTTTTCATAATAAACGGTACTAAAACAACAAACCAGGAAATTATTGCAAATAGGTTCAACACTTTCTTCACGAATATCGGACCAAAATCAGCAGCTTAAATGATTGTGTCAAATAAACCAGATTTTCCCTTTTACCTAAAAGAAAAGACGAACCACAGTTTCTCTTTTTCACTTGCTGGCCCTAACGACATTCCAAATATTATTACAAATCTCAAACCAAAATCCAGCACAGGCCACGATAATTTATCCATGAAGCTTCTGAAGGACATAACCTCAATTTCTGAAGCACTAGCCCTTCTTGTAAATTAGTAACTAATGACAGGTATTTTTCCACAAAACCTCCAACTCGCTTAAGATATATCTGTTCACAAAAAAATGCATTGCTTGATAAATACAGACCTTTCTCTATCTTACCTGCGATTTTAAAAATATTTGAAAAAGTTGTGTATACGCAACTGTATAATTATTTCATTGATAAATCTGTTTTGTATTAGTCAGCACGGCTTAAAAAACTACACTCCACAGAAATTGCAGCATTAGAATTTGTGGATCGTATCGTTAAATTTCTTGACACTGGTAGAATGCCAATAAGTATATTTATTGATTTATCAAAGGCATTTGACACTTTAGGCCATCAGATTCTCATTGAAAAATTAGCATACTATGGCATTACCGGCATGACCTTAAATTAGTTTTGCAACTACTTTACTAACAGGACTCGGCTTGTTCAGTTTGATAATGTCTGTTCTCAGCATATCCAAGTGGCGACAGGTGTCCCACAAGGGTCAATACTGGGCCCACTTCTATTCATAATGTATACCAACGGTATGCAAATATGACCGACCGACCGACCGACCGACAGACAGACAGACAGACAGACAGACAGATAGACAGACAGACAGACAGACAGACAGACAGACAGATAGATAGATAGATAGATAGATAGATAGATAGATAGATAGATAGATAGATAGATGGATAGATAGACCCTGGGAGAAAATCGAGTCTAGAATTATTGCAGTTATTCAGACGAGGACATCTTGAATCGTGCTAGGCACTGTGTTGTAATCTGTTATTGACAACACATCTATTGAACATAATCGACAAGAATCTGTGCCAGAAACGTTTATATGTGAATCTTATATAAGTCTTATTCTCTTCGTGTCCAGAGTAATTTGTGGGCTTTGCTGGTGAAAGACAGGTGTTATATATTCAATGCTGTACATTAAGTGTACATACTTATGCCTAAGGAATATGAAATATATGGTCTACTTTTTTATGGTTCTTTTGTTTTATGTCATCAGTATATTATACCACCTGTAGTGCTACAAATTAAGCCAATTCCGTAAGAATATATTCTCTTTCATCATCCAATTTGCTGCTTTTCAAAAATAGCTTCAAATACAACAAATTTCCTCATAAGGCCTTCATGAGTTTATATATATATATATATATATATATATATATATATATATATATATATATGTATATATATATATATATATATATATATATATATATATATATATATATATATATATATATATATACACACAACTTTTTGTGCTTCATTTGAATGATTCGGATGACAAGAGACGATTTGACCACAACGAAAAGAGACATACTGAATCCTATACATTGACATGGAATTTACATTTAAAGGCGTGGTTCCATTTAGATGACAAACGAGTGTGGGGTGGGGGGTGGGGGTGGGGGTACGGGGTTTCCTTCATTGTGTTTCTAGAGATAAATTATTTCCTGCAATCTGAGCCGAAGTAATTTTTTCTGTGCCATTGTACCAGGACTATCTGTTGCCTCGCAATTCCAATAATAATTTTGATTGCATTTTGAAGTGATTTTGCTTCTTAGCAACTCGACGTAGTACAATCTATCGCTGGTAGAGGTAGAGAACTGAAAATGAATTCTATTGTTTTTGCATGAATGCGTGATGGAAGCTCTAATGTGTGACAACTGCCTGTGACTATGCTTGCCTAATGACGCATGTTAGCTTTAAGCAACACTTTACGGTTCAAAGATCGTCAAATGAGACCGCCTTTGATGTAACCATTATTAGCCAATTCCCCTTTCCTTTTGTGTGGGTCTTTGTACAAATATAAGAGTTTAAATATTTTACATGAGTATTGAATTTCCATCGGGGGCAATTCTTTGCGTTGGAATTCTTACGCCTTCGCAGAACAGTACTGCGATTTTTTTTACCGCACCGATGCCGTGCCCTGTTCAGGTGAAAAAAAACTGTGCCATATACCGTTAATTACTGATAAGATCCTGTATGTTGGTACGACCAAACCAATTGGGATTGTCCTGTGGAAGGTCAAATGCATGAAATCATTCATTTGTGCATGGAACGTATCTTCCATTGGGATTAATTATAAGAGAAATTGGGTGGTATGGGAATAGCCCATTAATACACCTGGCATCGGCACCCAATATACATTACCAGAGTAAAATAACCCAGCTCAGGCGAATCGATTCTTCTTTAATACGTGGCAACCCTTCGTGATTAACGCTGTGATGCAAACAGAGGAACTCAAATTTATGTGGTTAATTTTCGCATCTTCAGAAAAAACACAGGCATTTGAACTTATTTAAAAAAAAGGATAAATATTTTGCCAAGATACAGTCATAAATTACATTATGCACATATAGTACTGTGCCATTGTCTGATCTCGTGAGCTGTTAATGTAACATTGATACAGCTTTGCCAATGTTGTGTCCACCCTGTGCTGATCCAATTATCATGACGTTCGATTTTAACACTTTGCATCAGTAGGTTTCACTCAGCACTTCCGGCGTTTATTTACGATTCAAAGTGTAAAGTCTTAAGCCTGTACAAAAATACTGTATGCACCGATATACTAGTCACTGCAGATAGTATGAAGATTGGATACTAGCTAATAAGTCAATGGAATTTCTTCCGGTTGATATAGAAAAAAATCGGCCTGCATGGACCAAACATTTTACTCTCCGGATAGGTTATCCGGGGGCTATGCATCCGTAAAATATCACTTTTCTTGCCCAAAAGTTACCCTTTATTGAACATCAACTTTCCTGGGAGTTATTTCCAAGCATGAGCGCGCGCACACACACACATACATTCCTGTAAAGACTACATAAGAGACTGAAAAAATGTCATGAAATGGTCTTAATAGGGGTACAATTAAATTAAGATTTGCAGAAGTGCTCTAAATTGGTGTTCTTGACATAGATATGGTTTCGTTACAGATATGGTCTTAATTGGAGATTATGATCTGTATTATTTGAACACATGGCCCAAAATTGCACACAAATGCATAAAGATCATCACACAAATATTTGCGTTTCTGGATTCAGACCGAATTTTAGATCTTGATTAAAAAACCAAATTATAGAAGTCTGATCGGTGCTCGAATGTGAAGGCTTGCTCAAGTGGGCTTTATTGGCGAGCCAGTATATATATAATTCGTCTCTACAGTTGATCACCAGCTGGCGTGACAGTTATAGGCCTATACATGCCATTCCATGCATAACGTCTCTCTCTCTCTCTCTCTCTCTCTCTCTCTCTCTCTCTCTCTCTCTCTCTCTCTCTCTCTCTCTCTCTCTCTCTCTCTCTCTCTCTCTCTCTCTCTTGTAATCTGAAAAGCTAATGCAAGACAGTCACGGTGAATCAAGCGTTTGAACATACATCTTTGTACAAATAGAACCCGTCTTTGCTCCTAGCACAATCTCCACCACGAGGTGTCACCACATGCGCGATCTAATACAAAAGTTTTTAGGGCCTAAAAAACTAGCGTAATCTGGTGAAACATGTGATAGTTTGGAAGGTGTAGCATATTCAATTTATGCACAATGGCACCAGAAGATTGCCTGGTAAACAAGGCCCTACTCAGCTACGCTTGAATGTACAATGTGCTGCTACTAGTGACATTTCGTAGACCATGACAAGGAATACATTTGAGGTCTTGATGGAAAAATACGCTGAAGTTTTATCCATTGTAACCGCAAAATATGTGTGCTAAGATTTCATTCCCTGTGGCACGAATATACATTTCTAATATTTCGAATGAACTAAAATAAAAATCCAAAGAATCTTGAATACTAAAGCAGAGGCTGCAAAACTTGTTTTTATTGTTAATCAGATACAACTGTAAAGATACTTAGAAAAGTAGACCTAACGCTAACAAGTTTATAAAATAAATAAAACTAAAACTAATGAATGAATAAATTACTGAATACTAGTAGGTAGACAGACAGACAGACAGACAGACAGACAGACAGACAGATAAACAGAGTAGGTAGACAGACAGACGATACGGGTGTACTTGTGGAAAACAAAGGGAGCTAATAACATTTGTGGGAATAAAGACTACTTTTCCTTGACATGTGATGATTCCTTCTCACAAGCTCAGTGTTTGTTTGGAGTATATGACTATGAGTTTTACAGAAGAAATTTTGTCGAAGATGTCAGTTGTGCAAAAGAAAAAATTTTGCTGTGTTTGTTACAAAATCTGTCCACATGTCATACGGGTACATCTTTGTTGAATAACACACTGCATTGAAGCAGCACCACCGAAAATATGAATGTCCCGTATTATTAAAGATGTACACTACGTTTGTTCATTGTGTGTACTGTATGTTTCAGGACTAGATATAGACTGCAACGTTAACTTTTCTCCCATGTCCAATAATGATGGAAAGTCGCAAGCGAACAGGGTATACAAATTCAACTTGCATGTGAAAAAAAATGGGACTCGTCATTTTTCCGTGATTGCTAGTGCTGGCTGGATGGTGTGCCTGATGTGTGCACCATATCACTCAGTGTAGGACCGCATATATCATTGTCTGTAAGTGGTGACGCACTGTCTCACTAAGTAAGAGCCCATGCCGTGGGCTCCCTTCCATCAGCAGGCAGGCAGGCAGAATGAAAATGCATACCGCTCTGTAATCTAACTGTGAGTGGGAACATGCACGACTTGAATCCATTGCTTAAGCGGTGAAAGAAGCCAGTCAGCGGATCCACTGGTCGGAGAATTAAAGCAGAGCGTACGACCAGAGGAGATCGGGCACGCGATTTTTTTGTCATGCACTCGCCATCGAATACTCTATTATGCATGTAGTTCACTTCCAGGAGGTCTAAATCAGTAGATCTATTTTTAGATCGCACATCTCATGGAGTAAATCATAGGGAAAGATCAATGATCCTTTCAATGGACTGACATAAAATATAGGATAGCAACATGCGCCGACTCGGGGGGAAGCGTGCAGATTTCCTGGCGGTTTCTGTTTATTCGTAGCTGTTGTAATAAACAATGCAGACACCTTTATATGTAATACATTATCAAGCAATTCATGTGCTCCACTCACCTAGCTGTAAATTAAGAGATTCCCTGACGCGGTCATCAGCAGTCGTATAGTGATCCTAGTCCCCCTTGTTTGGATCTTTTAACATGGCGCTCCAAGCTCAGATACTGTGCCCGAGCTGATAGTAACTACATGGGAACAACTCGTGAACATCGATGGTGGTTCCTCATTCCATTCACAGACAACAAGAGTTCAGACCTCTGTCCACTGTGAAAGACTGTCCGGTACAATGGGCACGGTGTTGTGACCAATCATACGGTCACGCTGCGCTTTTCAGCACACGGTTGCCCAGGTGAGCTGCAATATTATGCTCCGTGGCCAGACTCCGCTGCTGCGCTGGCACGGAGGAATATGGACGAGACTTTGCGATCGATACTTGGCTAAATAAATTACTAAGAATAATTCCCTTGCCTACATAATTTCTAGGCGCTTCGTCGACGAATAAGCACGCCCGTTCAGTTGGTTACCTTTTGGTAGATGTTTGATATTTTCTTGTGTGAAAATGGCTTCTTACATTAGTTATAATGATCTCATTCATTATATGTTACTGATGTAATGAAAACAAACGTGTTTTTTTTCCACGCCAGATACGCTTATTTGATGCTTTTGCTCCGTGATGTGATCTTGCGTTCTCAGTTTGAACATAAAGGAATAATGAAACCGGACCTGTTTTTTCACAGAACGACCAGGCTCAAATAAGCTATATTTATTGAGAACGAAACTTCAAACAGCGTCGTCCTAATGCGGTCGTATGCTAAACGGAGTTTTATTTCACAACTGTACACATTTTGTTAAATCTTACACGGTCGAATAAACACAACGATGCAATTTCAGATTTCAGTTAAACTTGCTTGACATTTTTTTTAACCCAGAGTGAATGAATGACCTTTATGAATGACCCTTATTGCAACTGCACCATATGTAGGAACGTTTTGCTTACGATAGCTTCAATTCACCATAGTAGACAATTAAGCCTGCCTACACTTACGCTGTTAGGCCAGGACTAATGACAATAAACGTCATTTAAAATGATGATACCACATTTACTATTTTTGTTACTGCAGGCATATGCAGGCCAATATATGATGCTTTTGATGAAAATTGTTAATTGTCTGAATGGGCTATACTTCCGATATGCCGATGGTGATTTTTTTCTTCATAATTTAGATTACCTCACAGTGTAAATACCGTATACGCAGCAAAATGCGAAGAAGTGCACGGGACCAGGATGCATTAATAGGAAGTATTAGTATTTAACTGCAGGCCTGCTCTAGTCCCATCTGTGGCTGGGCAACAGATCTATGCCTGTGCTATGATGAGAGCACCTGTCCTATGTTACTGAACCGTCCAGAAATAACACCTTTTCTACCAAACAAATGTAATATATTTAGCAGTCTGTATGTTTTCATACTTAATAAATGGCTTTTCTTAAGCTTTTCACTATCTTTAGTTGTTACTTTTATCATAGAAGATCATTTGGTCATGCTTGATACACGAATCTACCCTCCTTCCTGTCACGTTCCTTTCCGCAGCCTAGATGGCAACATACGATCTCAGTTAACATCGATACCGGTACCTTATGTTGGCGAGAGGGTGTACAGCCGCAAAATTTAAATTCAACGCAAAATATCAAGTTTGTATTTTACGCTGAGGCAAAATGTCAATATAATGTCTCCTAGTTTTGCAATTTTTCGAGTTGACGCAAAATTTAAAGAGAGGGTTTGTAGCCGCAAAATGTAAAGACAACGCAAAGTCTAAAGACATGTTATCATTTACCAGAACACGTTACGAATTTCACAGAATTGAGTTGTCTAAGACATTTTAAAAATGTACGTTCTGGATCATATAGGCCCAGGCCAACATAAAACCCTATCAAGTACTAAGAACATCCTTGAAGCAGATTCATCAGAGTCTCACAACTACTTTAATGAACCAGTGTAACGCGTGATCACAAATAGTTTAGGCCTAGCCTACTTAAATAGACAGGCCGCATCCTGCTCATAAATTATTTTTAATATCCCTATATTTTGCATGAGGCAGGATGATCAGATAATATACAGGATAATTCATGAGCGGTCTTCTTTTTCAAAACAAGAATCACCTCATCTTGGTTTGTTATTCATGTTGTTGTTGTTCTATGAGCACATATAAAACTATACGCACTGTGTTGGCAAGATTTATTTTGCTTTACGCTAACATTTGGAAAGATATCAGTAAACGTTATTGAAGGCACCGTTTAATACGGTGGACAGCATACATGTACTGTCCAATGGTGCAGCAAATATTTGTTGACGTTTGTGGTGCATCAATATTTAGGAAAAGGAGGCTTTTCAAAGGAGACACGCCTACGGCTAAACCTACATGGTAATTCCTTTAGCTTCGAATATAAAATGAACTGGGAGATTGATAGTAATTAACACTTATTTTAATTCGGATTCGGTGTTTGGAACTCTGATTTTGCATATGAAATTGATTTTAAACAATCTCTTAATGCAGATCCTTTATTTAAAAATTCAGCCTCTGCTGAAAAAAGCATCTCTTTGACCTTTGGGATTTGAAAGGAGTGAAAGGTTTCAGTCAAAGCTGATACCGGAATTTTTGGTTTATATGGCGACAGGAAATGCTGAGGTCTGGGTAATACAATGTGTACATTTTGTGTTTTTGAGAAGGAAGACATTTATCATATATTTTTCATTTCTTTCCTTCCCTTGCAGAAAATCTGTGTATTAGAGTCAGAGTTTATAGCGACCGAAGGCTTGCCGAAGAGAGCCTTCTACCTTACTACGTGTGTATATATTGAAAAGATAACTATTTCTATAGTAAATAAATATACTGAGTACCATACCGTCTAACTTGAAAATCGGGAACTTCCGGTCTTCCGCAGCGAAAAATCCCCTTACAACTGGATGTCCTGCTATATGCTTAGAATACTTTATTGCATGTTCGTAAGCCTAAAAATCTGTCCCTAATCCACAACAAATAAAGATTTCACACACAAAAAACATTGATACATTTCTATCCACTGTTTGTCATTATTTCCTGGATTACACCAATAATGACGATCTCGTTTGAGCAAATGCACAGACGCCATTCGTGTGCACGTGCTGTCGAGTTCAGAGCGACCAACATAGCCTCTTCGACAGTCCCATTGGCGCCCGCGAGGTAGCGTGCTAAACCAGCACTTGGCGTTTGAGCCAAATCTAGCCTTTTTCAATGCACAGGGGCCACCAGCAGATTATAGTTGTCATTATATTCTGGTCGATACGAACCAATTCATATTGACCGCCAAAGTCACTGTCCACCGAAATACTGATAAGGGTTAGAATATAAGGGACACACAAATGAGCCCGCTTCGTTGAACGGAAGTGATCCCCCACCCCGCTGTTTTCCTGTTTAAAACACCTTCTGCCTCCCGGACGCATATAATCTATGTGCCAAAAGATTCGTCACAATCCACTCTCTCGATCTCTGCATAATAATTGAGGTGTCGAATGTATTTTCGCCCACTTGGGCCACTTTATTCCTCGCAAAGCATATGGATTCCAAATGAGCCAGTCTTCTTTGAACGGATATGACCCCCCCCCCCCCCCCCCGTTGGAACTAAAAATTCTCCTTCGCTCTGACTGGCCGCCAGTGAATAAATTTGTATTTTCGTTTACTTAATTATTTTATTGCGGATGTGTACACAACTTAGCGATTAAAGTGCGGCCAATCAGAGCAGAGGAGAAATTCGAATCCGTACGTAGGGGTCACTTCCGTTCAACGAAGAATGGCTCATTTGGAATCGAGAGGCGTAGCGAGTAATAGAGTGGCACACACTGTGGTACTTTTATTTGGTTTTGTCGTTATGTTTATGTAATTTACTCGTGTTAAATTGTTAGAACAGAGCACATCTGCAAAATAAGAACATTGAGAAGGAAAATTAAACGTATACATTACAAAAATCACAATCACTCCAATCCACCACGGAATCCACATTGTTGGATAGCTTTTTCTCCTTGCAGACAGCCCAGTTGACGTCGCTGTCCTCTTCATCCTCAGATGTAATGTGTACTGAGTTTTCTTCTACGGCATCACACTGTTGAATTCAGAAGCAAAATCATATTAGTTCGAGCAATTTCCGATGTAAAATTTTGGAATATAACATGCTCAAAATTGACTCAAATACGGTACCCCATTTTAAAAGACATTTTTGATCAAATACATATTAATTGCATGTAGTTCAATCATTTAAAAAAAATTACTACACACCTCCATTTCACTGTCATTATATGAATCATTATATAATTCATACTTCTCGCAAATCCTCTTTCTTTTTCTTGCGCTCTCCTTACTGCAGACTGCCATATATTTCCTTCTGCTGCCTTTAATCCATTGTTGAAGATAGTAAAGATTTAAATGATGATAAAATCACAATTATTCGTATATTATATTTTACGAACAAAACATCTCTGCTATATGTATATATAAGGGTGTGTGTGTGTTAACACTTAGATACTAACATTATTACCATATATATATATATATATATATATATATATATATATATATATATATATATATATATATATATATATATATATGTACATATATATATATATAGAATATGGACATAACACTGAAATGGACTTGACAACGTATTCTTTTCCTTGGACATGAGGAGTTGTTACATCGTTCCACATGCCAATGCCTATTGTTAACCAGCATTACAATCTATACATTGTCATGTAGGTAAAGGTTTGCAATTGTAGATTTATGCAATTCAACTGTTCCCATTTTTATTTGTTATGCGATCTATGTTATGGGTACAAGCCTACAATGAAAATTATGTTTCATAAAATTCATTATATATATATATATATATATATATATATATATATATATATATATATATATATATGATGTATAAATGTACGATACATCTATATACGATATATATATATATATATATATGTATATGTATATATACATACATATGTGTGTGTGTGTGTGTGTGTGTGTGTGTGTGTAATATAAACATTATTTTAACGTTTTGGTAAAACTTAAGAAAAAGTCACAATATCTGAATTTTATCATCATTAAATTATACAAAGTTTAATTATGTTGATTTTATACAAACTGGTATTCTCGTTACTTGAAAATGGCTCACAAATGTTGAATCTCACCTTTCCCCTTGCTTCGAGAAATTTCGGACGTACCTGAGTTATGTTGAAATTTCTGTTATACGAAGGCACTTTTTTCAAAAATACCAATATTTCTTTGATGGCATTCAGCTCGCTGTAATTAAATGCGTTACGCTGGTTAAAACACAATTGTAATTAACGAAATGTGTTTTGCTCATATATGTAAACGTCATATGAATCTGATTACCAGGAATATGATTCTTTATTCATTATTTCGTGAGAAAGCTGAGGATTAAGATTCACACCGATTTTTATATTTGAAAGCAAAATGTATAACCACTTTCCAAATACTAAGTGCATTCATTCAATTTAAAGTATAGCGTCACAGGGCAGTGTCCATTTAAATGTTTGCAACCTACCCCCGTGTGGTTTAAGTTGCATTACGTGTCTGTTTAATGTTAAATTAGGAGTTTCGAAAGCGGAAACAAGTAACGTACATGATCGTGTGCAACGAGATCTCACCATAATGCCCGCATTAGATTTCGATATTTTTTGTATTTGATCTCGGAAAATTAATAGATATCAAATTCCCATGAATAATCACAGGCAATGGATATAATTATATTTAAAATTTGTGTGTTCTTTCTCTGTGCATTCAAGGTATCCTTTAACATATCCCGCTCAAATGATATATATCATATCATATAGCCCTGTCCTAATCTCTTACTTAGTTGCTGATAACGTAGGATAGCGACTGTGGTCAGTTAATGCAGGGTGATAACTTGTGTTATCAATGACGAAGATGTAAGGTTCATCCAGTTATCTTAAAAGATCCTCCATGTACTCCATGTAAGTTTCACCTCTGGGAACAGATTAATCGTTGGGAGCAATTTCAACAAGATGTAAAATTAATTACGAGTATGAAACAAGGTTTTTGTTTTTGTTTTTTTTTACTTCCTTGATTCAAGTTATCACACTTTGTTCATATTAGTTTCTGTCAACTTAAAAATTGCTCTATTAAAACTTTGTATCATGAATTTAAGGCGAAAATTACTTATTAATCACATTTCGTTCTCACATGAAAACCAAAAATACAAATCAATACCGCAGGTGCAAAATACAATTCCAAACGCCCCGCGGTGAGGCATGATGATCGCCAGCATGCCCAGCCACATAGTTACACTGGCTTTTTGTTGCTGTGGTGGGCCAGCTATCGCACAGGAATAGCGTTGGCATAGGATATTCTAGTGTTGCGTCTCTACCCCCAACAAAATGCATGGAACAAATTCTATCAAACCCGGACTTCTCCCAATCCGTAAGCGACGTTCAACCATTTTTTTCTGCGTTGATTGCCCTTCTTGTGGGGGAAACTATGAAAAGTTATCCCCTCCATCCAGGGATATTTCGTTTTGTTGGCGTATTTCCTTGTAACCGCAGAACAGCCTGGTAATTGTAGTTGCACACAGGAATTTTGATGATATGACAAGTAATACAAGGAAAAAATTATCAACGTTTCTCTACCCACTTCCAGTCGTCTATGAAGCGCGATGGCCACCGCGGCTGAGTGTCCTACTTCTCGCAAAGTGACGGGGTCTCGCGTCGCGCGAACCTGGTGTTAAAATGGGTACCAAATATACTGCATCAGCGGTATTGCACAATACTCTACACCAACACTAGTGACTAGGGGTGGGTGTGTGTTTGATAATTAGAGCTGCAGCAGTTTTAGGCCATTTGAGTCATATCAATTCAAACTGGCAAAAATTGATTAGGTGACCTGGATCCTGCAATGTCATTGGTCACTCGCTGTCATGCATCCTCAATCATTTAAAATTTCTCAATTGATCGCAGGTATTGATGCCTGCGGATGACAATGTCATATCTTTCCAGGAAAACTTTGTCATACCCTCTTCTTCCAAAGGTAAATTTCATTTTGATGAGATAGCGATGCAAGCTGGATCTTGATATATTAAAACCATGGTCATTTGGTTTAAACATGTTTTATTTCAAAAGAAAATACAATTAGCCGACAGGCTCACCAGCCTATATTAGGGCCTCTTGTACGTTTACAACAAGACAACATATAACAGGCAGATTGTGAACACAAATTCGCAGATAGATAAGCATACCGGACCAACAGTGACAAGAGAAGGAAGGGGAGCGAAAATGATGTGCGAGCATTGTAAAGTTTATAGGATTTGTACTATTTACCAACTTAAATTATGTTCCAACTTGAATTTATCATGTTTTGAATCTTCCTTAAAGTTTAAGGTTCTGAACGGCCTCGAATATCTCTTCATTTTGATTTTTTGTGATTCTTCTTCCTTCAATTCCACATAACACGGTTTTCAGGTTGAAATTACCATAGGTAAGTATTTTACATTGTAGTTCATTTCTTAGTATTACATGTTTGTTGCATTCAAAGAAAAAGTGGTGAACGATCTCCAGGCTGGCTCCATATGAGCACGATGGTGACTCAACAACTCCAATTTCAGCTGGATGCAGCCCATTCTCATTCTGGAATGGATTATAGCATATTTCCTTTCTCCGAAATAGTATAATTCGTTACGTTTTGGTTTAGTTTCGTTCAGTTCCCTTTTGAAATCGTCCAGATGCTCAATTGTCCTTGCTGTTCTGGATAATGAATTCCACTCAAGAATGGCTGATGGAAAAATGAGTTATGAAGTGGGGCTTTTTTGGCATCAATAGTTCTTATTTGTCTGGTGCGTTCTGAAACTGTTCCTGGTAATAGTCTTGAGAGATATGCTGGGGCTAGTCCATTAATGATTTTGAATAGGAGTACCAATTTTTGTTTCCTTCTACGTTCAGCTAATTTTTCCCAGCCTGTCTCAATATAGATTTGTTGGAGATTAGTATTGGCAAGTGCTCCTGTCACAACCTGGGTTGCGGCCAGCTGAACAGTTTCAAGTTTGTCTTTGTCCAGTTTCGTGCAACCATCCCAGACCACACTAGCATACTCCAAACAAGAAAGTACAAATGAATAGTAAAGAGATTCGAGAGATTTTCTGCTTAGCTTGTACTGTAGGCGCTTCAGGACACCAAATAGTTTTTTTGATTTTGCAATGACATGATTGAGGTGTACTGACCAGGAAAGATCAGCAGAAAGCCATAGACCAATGTGTTTGTGCACTTCAACGTTTTCCAGAGTATCATTATTGAAGGTCAAGTTGGGATGATCCTCAGAAATATTCTTCTTACTTACTATCAGGGATTTTGTCTTATTAGGATTGAAAGAAATGAGCCATTGATCTGACCAACGTGATACTGATTCTAGATCTCGGTTTAGGGCCCCGGCTGCCTCTGTTGGATTATCGACTGTTATAAAAAGTGTCGTGTCGTCAGCAAAGAGACGAATTTGAGATCTAACTATCTCTACAATATCGTTTACATAAACAAGAAACAGCACAGGCCCCAAAACCGAACCCTGTGGGACCCCCGCTTCGACTCTCCCCCAAGATGAAGCCTGGCCCTGGATGACTACCCTTTGTGTTCTTGCCTTTAAATAGTCTTCCAACCACGAGATTAGTGGGCCACGGATGCCTGCGTTTTTAAGTTTGTGTATCAACCCTGGATGATATACCTTATCGAAGGCCTTGGTGATGTCACAAAAAACTACTCTTACATCCTTCTGGAGATCAACTGCTTTTGAAAATTCATGATACAAATAAACTAACTGGTTGACTGTTCCATCTCGGGGCTGAAATCCTGACCGGGTTTTCGGTTAATACAAAATTATCACGCAAAAAGTTGAAAATGTGCTTAAAAACAGCACGTTCAAAAACCTTACCTACACAGCTTATCAAAGAAATAGGGCTGTAGTTATTACATAGTTCTGGTGCAGCACCTTTGTAGATTGGCGTTACATGTGCTTTCTTCCAACTAGTTGGAAACTTACAGTTCAAAAGAAAGATTCAACAATTTGGTGAGGGATGCGGTAATGCTTGGAGCTGCCTTCTTTAGAAGCAAGGGGCTAATGCCATCTGGTCCACATGCCTTATCCGTGTCTAAAGATTTTAAAATATCTTGGGCACTGTCTTCATCTAAAACAAAAGTTCCAAGCGTATTTAACGAATCTTGAGTTTCACTGGGTAGATTAACAGAGGAAGAGTCTACATCGGATTGTTTAAGAAAATATTCGTTGAAGGCTTCAGCTTTAGAAATACTGTCAGACAAGACCGAATTATTTGATAGTATGGAGGGAATTGATGTGTTCGAATTACCAGATATAAAATATTTAACCGTTTTCCACCACTTTTTACTTTTGAACGGACCATTATTTACAAGATTACATTGTTTATTATGATACTCATCCTCGGCTTTCCTTAAGTCACTTATACATTGGCTACGTAGATCGCGGCAGTACTTCCAAATGCAGGGGTTTTCGTTTGAAGCCTTCGCCTTCTTGTGTGTTCTATTGACCTTACGCTTTTGGCATCGTAATTTTGATGTATACCATGGAGAGTCATGTAGTCTTAACCATACATTTTTGTGTGGTATGCAGAATTGAACTACATTCATGAATTTGATAGTACAAGCACGACAAGCTACATCGATGTCTGGAGAGTCGAAACAGGCGTCCCACTTAACCTGAGTTAATTTTTCTCTAAAATGGTCAAAGTTAGCTTTTGAATACTGCCATATAAGCCTTTGTATGACCTGTCCGCATTGACTCGAAATAATAAATTTGCTGATACAGTACAGTGGTCGTTTTGCGCAACTGGAGTTAAAAGACATGTACCACAAACAAATTGCGGTATGTTGCTTAAAATCTGATCACGACACATTGATGTATGTTCGGTTACCCTTGTCGGCTCATTAATATGAATAGTAAGGCTGTTGAGCTGACTGAAGTTTAGCAGGTGTCTTCCATGATTAGTTCTAGGATCTGCGTTCAAATCACCCATGATTATTATATTGTTAGATCCAGAGCTATTGGCTTGGTCCACATTGGCCTGGAGATCATCCAACAAAGACACACCCGAATTTGGGGGTCTGTAAACAACTGCTAATAAGAATTTGTTGTTGTGAATACCAACTTCCACCCACAAGATTTCAAGAGCAGAGTTCTCCAGATCGCTGCGCCTTTTAACAACCGAAGCCCGTGATGCATATAGCGCGACTCCACCACCGAAGCCGGCAGCACGGTCACGACGCATGATCGGGTGAAACCCCTGGAAGAGTAAGGTCAGCACTGTTCTTGTACGATGACAGAAAAGTTTCCGAAAGAGCTATTAGGTCATGTGACTGTGCTAACGATGTTCTAATACAAAGGAGTTTGTCTTGTGAAAGACTGCGAATATTCGCATGACAGATATTCAGGTCACATGGTCCAGATGAGTCTGTGGAGCCTGGGTTTGTATGCACGATGATCCATGATCATTTGAAAGTGCAGATGTGAATTTTCTAATAGATAAGTATATTTTCCTCTTCAA
Organism: Hermodice carunculata; assembly: GCA_964020975.1. NCBI lineage: Eukaryota > Metazoa > Annelida > Polychaeta > Eunicida > Amphinomidae > Hermodice > Hermodice carunculata. The sequence goes on along the minus strand of OZ026614.1, from coordinate 101,344,279 downwards.
ACAATCATGTGCGACACGCCGAATCAATGATAAATCAAAATCATCAATTTCAGTTTTCCTTTCTGTTCTTTTGGGGACGATTGGATCAATAGTAGGTCTACTTTTATCCAGGATATTCAATGTCCACACATGCCTGTCTTTGAGTAAACTGAAAAAGAGCAACTGGTAACTGAAAATTGTAACAAACTTTGTTTTGCAATATAAAAATCGTATCAGTTTACCGTAATATATGCGGATTAACTTTTTATATCATGATATAATGATTCATTAATTGTATGTCTCAAATCACTTGTAATATACCACAATCTCCGGGCTCATGAACCGGATTCCCCTCCCCCGAAAGCAATATATATTTTTCAAATGGAAACCCATATCGTCTGACTTGCAGTTTATCATTGCTGCCAATGATTTGTTGCGGAAATACTGTTTGCTCCTTTTCTTGGCAGCTACCAGGTAAATTTATTTAAAAGACATTAGATATAAGGCGTTCAAGTCTAAACTTAAAAACGGCCACTCTTCCATTTTCATCCTAGAAAAGCAACAAAACATAAGTCTTAAGTACACAATTTGGAGCAAAGGCTAAGTTTGTCTTACAGAACGATAAAAAAAAACTAATGATATAAGCTATGTGAAGCTAATTTAACATTATTCCAGTGTAATAAATTGTGATACGATCCACTTATGTTAGGTCTATTAAATACTATACCACATTTTTATTCAACAGTTGTACTGAATGGCATAATCCCAGTATTTATTTGCAAATAATGTACTTTACGGGTGGGTCTTTAAGTATTTAATTAATGCAAATAACATGGAATTTATGCATTTTTATGCACCTTTGTATATATTTGGTGAAACACAGTTGCGAGTCAAGAATACACTTGGTCCTACAAGGGTTTTAAAACTATGTGATGTGATCCTGACAAACTCCTTGTAAGCCGGTTAATCAATTTTACTCCAATTTATTTCCAAGAAAGCTTAATTGCATCATTATTTGTATTTAATAACCAGCTATCCTCATTACCGAATGTGGACATTTACAATAAATGCAATTTAAAGAAAATTTGAGTTATATTTCGAGACATAAGTCAGTGTTATATTGCTGCATATTTATAGGCCTACCTGTGGACAGTTCTTACATTAATCTTCAGCATTGCGTTTACAAGATCAATCACCCTCCGGAGTCTGATTTTCAATCTCCCGCGAGTGGCCTCCATTTTAACAAATTATAAACATTTTGAATAGTTGTTAACTTTTTGATTGTATTCTGTTTAAGCATTTTTTGCAGCATGACACGTACAGAATGATTACAACGTCACCTGGCGACACTGCCAAGAGAAAGGAAAAGCTCCTCGGAGAATAACGCTCCCGTGATCTGCACGGGCCTAATCCCACAGTGACGTTACTATTTGTTTCTTTGGTCTCAAACGTGGATAACATAAAATGCCAAGTCGCAAGATTAAGCAGCATAACGAGATTGAATAACGTAAACCACAGCGTACAGTTCATTCAAAATCATCATTGCAAACTCGCACGATAACACTCGGATTCTGAAAATAACCGATCCCTGGTGGAATACTATTCATCCGGGACACATAAACCGGAAAACGAGTTTCCGCTCTTAAACATGCAATTATTGTTAATGGATTAAAAATACACATTACATCAGAAAGGGCATAGTGTCGAGGTATCGTAGTCAAGATTCAGTTTTATTTGAAGGATGTTAGGGCACATTTTAAGACCATGAACGACCTGATAGGCAATTATGGGACAGATTATAGTTTAATACACAAATAATGTACAGATTGAAAATAAAAAAAATCACATAATTTCATTTCATATTAATCAAAGTTCCTTTTAATATTAGCATGGAGATGTCATGGATTATCCCAGCCAACGATACAGGTCCACTACTGGGCGGCCACCTTAAAGAGAAATAAAATGCGTTTTTCTATCAAGATTTTCCACCGGAGCCAAGGACCATCCAAAAGGAACACAGTATTGCCAGGTCGTAATACCAGTGCAACGACCTCCAAGGATTATTATTATGATCTCTCGGACTCTACTTTTTCAAGATAGAGTAATAACAGCTTTGATTTCTTTTAAATTGAGCTTTGTTCAAGCAAACGTTACACATAAAACATGCATAAATTTGCAATTATTGCAAAGTGTGCATATGGGCGTCTATAGCAATAAAGTGTTCCAGTGCTCCTTGTAGATAGCCTCTCGTTCTCTGCTCTTTATAAAGTGTTATAATCGCGCAGTACTTCCTCAAAGTTTACATGTCCCATGTCAAATCGCCACGATCTTGCAGTTACGAAAAGTACTGGTACTATGCAATATGTTCTTGTTGTTCGTGGCAGTTGTTTTGAAAATAACCGCTAGATGGCAGTAACCGTCATCTACAAACTGATGGGCCTGGAAGTGATACTGATGTTTGTTGTGCGAGTGTAATTTTTTACAGCCCTTTAGGTGGTTCATCATGTAAGAACAGTAATTAGAACCTTTAACTCGGGGTTTGTGCCTGTACCCTGACCCAGCCGCCAGCACAACACCCCCACCTTCGGCTCGTGTGTTGTGCTGGCAGCCGGGTTATGGCACAAACCGTAGGCGGTATTAATCCCCGAAACAATCTACGAAACCTGAAGATGAAAATAGCATGGTAAAATTATAGTAATTCAGTTATTACGTACAAAATAATATGGTACAGTGCACACAACCTGATACTCGTTTAAGCAAAATAAATTTCCTAAGGACTATAATGCAGAACGTGAAGGTATAGGCCTATATAATTTATCCCTGATACAAGTAGAGAGAAAGTTGATCAGAGAAGGTACAAAATACCTTATATACCGTTCCGGGGTAGTTTTAGTGGCAGTTTCAAAGAAGAAATTGTCTGCCATGAGTAAAAAGGAGAATAACGATCTTGACTGTATTTTTCGAAAAAAAATAGTATTTCATCCTCAGTAGTTAAAAAATTACATTTGTATGTTATACTCGTTTCTGACTTGACAGCCAAGTACATCTCATAAAATTTATATTCAATGGGGGACAGATCACAAGATCGGGCTGCCCATGGCAACATTTGCATGTTGTGCTGCTGGAGAGGTGCATGCTGACTCACGCAGTATGTGACCATGCATTGTCCTGATGTAAAAGTAGCCAAAGATGTTGCTGGAACCCTTCAGTGGATGTTGGCTGGATCTCATCCACATGTTGCTGGCCTGTTAGAGTTCAATTTACTTTGATGAGCTCTGTTCTTTCTGTCGCCATGATTATTCCCACATTATGATGCATTCCCCTCCATAGAGGTCATTTTTAACCATGCATAAATCCACTAATCTCTCTGAAGGCCTATGTCTAACCCATATTCTCCCATCATGGAAATCGAGGATCACAATCTTTCACTGATCCCAGGTCCAGCCAACATGGTCCTGACAGCATCGTATCCATACAGCCATGCATGCAAGACAGAGAGGGATGCCGATGGCAGGGCAGTATGACATGAGTCTGGCCATTACCAGTCTTCTGTTAATTATATGCCATGATCCTGTAATGTTGCTGGTCTGGTACAACTGCTGGCAAAACCTCGAGCTCATAAGGAACCTGTGTTTCTTTGTGTTCTGCATCAACTAACTATCGCCCATCCCATCTGAAAGTCTTGGTATTGGCCAAAGGCCGATATGCACCCCAATACCAGATATTCTTTTCACACCTTTATGGCTGTTATCTCATTTCCAGGACATTTTGTCTTTGTGTGACAGCTCAGGCAATGTCTTAGCTACCCTGTTCATGTGACATAACAGGTCAAGTGCCACTCATATTTTCTGCACAAACTAATATTTAATGCAGCCCGTGTTGAACCAATGGAAGTGCCTAGGGTTTCTGACCAAGAGTATATATTATCCGTATGTTTATTGTTGGGTATTGAAATGAAAAACCCTGAGTACCGGGCTTTAAAACACTTCAAGAGACTTCCTGCAAGAATGAAACAGACATGGTTGGGGAACAGTATTGCATGCCAAGAATGGATTAGATGTGGTAGGAGAACAGTATTGGGTGCTGCAATGCTTGACTGGCTCAGAGTGCTAAAATGTCACCAGAGGCACAAAATTTTACCAAAGGAGCACAGGCAGTGCAGTTTGTCACCATAGATACAGAGACGAGCAAGTAGCCACATCACCGTGTACAAAAAGCAGTGTGTGCATGAAATAATGGGCTGTTAAGCCAGCTGGAGTGAAGAGCATCCTGCTGGCCTTACAGCCCTACCATATGCCTTTAATACCAGAACCAGTGCTGTCAGCTGCAAAGAGCTGACTGGAAGCAACCCCTCCCAAACCAAAGGATTATACCACTTTTTTCCATTTATTTCACCACCAGAGGGCTCTGACACTGACACTCACTGACCACACCCACAAAATGGACTGTTGGCCCACAAAGGCCTTGATGTCATCTCCCAGAGACATAACAAGGACATCAAGGGGGAGCTACTTGTAAGAAAAATGATCGGACTAACATCTACCATGTAATACACATGGCCAGCACAAGAGAGCACTTGCATTACTTATCAACCATAAACATTTATGAAAATTCAAGCTCAAGAGTCATTCTATGTACCGCTTTCAAAATAATTCAGCATTACCTTTATGCTGGCATAAAAACAAAACACTAAAAATGCTGACAATATCAAGTTAATGTCGCTTTACCAGATCATATATGTGCAATGTCCTAGAGTGGCCACCCACAATTCCTGTTGGAATTTCACTTTTCCTGTGTCTGAGACATGGACCACATCTCCCAGGAAAGAATCACTGTCTGCCTGTGATATTGCACAATGCTTTATGGCTTTCATATCATTGTGCAGCGCATAATTTGTGATGTACCTACTAACAGTCCATCTGGCCTTGTCAATGGTTCCTTGGCACCTGGCATCCCTATATGTTAATCTGGGCAGAATCTTAGACCATGTGACTTTAGTTCCTGGCAGCTCAGATCTTACTTTGTCTAAGAGTTCTACCAGTCGGTATCTGATCTGGTCCAATGTCAACACTGCTAAGTCATTACCACCTGCATGGATCACCACCAGGGCAGGCCTGGGAATGGAGCGAGACCGCCCCAACCATTGTAAGTTTTCTTTATTGTCTTCTGGACCCCTGCACCATCAATATCCCTCCAAAGGGGGTGGAACCTAGACAGAATTTGCCTTCCTCTTGTGAATTGACCCAAGTGCTTAATAAGAGAGTGGCCCCAAAACCACATGACCGATGGACCAGCAAAGAGAAAGTAAGAACAGCAGTATCGTCTGCCTGTGAAAAAATGAAACAGAGAATTTCAACATCTTATCAAAATGGCTTGAAATTGGTACCTGATTAAGTGTGTAAAAACAAAATGGACAAACAGAGGGGCAGATTGTAGGTCTGGATAAAGATTTACATACTGTGCCAAGAACACTAAAGGCCAATATTGCCGGGCCACACCCTGTAGGCCCATAAACTGAATCATACCTATAAAGTTCCTTAGGTTGTTTTTAGCAAACCTGATGGTAAAATTAATCGTATTGTTTGTTATAACGATATCTCACCTTTGCAAAATTGTGGTGGTATAGGCAAATTAGCGGTAACCCTGCCTATGTGAAGAAAGGCAAAGTATGCCAGCAAAAAGCTGCTTGGAAAAGGCATGTTTCATACACATTCTTACACAATGAAGTCAGGGCATTCAATAATTGGATTAGCAACTCAAATGTAATCGCTCTCCATGAGTCAGCCCTATGTGCAACTGCCCGTTTAGTACCTTCCACCAATTTTTGGGTAAAAAAATTGTTTGTTGGATCACATTGTATATGTAGCTTATGGCCGAAATATATGTAGCTATCATGGAGGGTGAAATTCCAAGCAAAGACAGATATGCCAGAAATGAAGCTACCTGTTGAACCGTGGCTGGCAAAGTATTCTGGTTAAAAAATTGAATGAAAAATTGGATATAAATCCATACTGCCCTAGTATAGCCTGTTTGAGTACTTCCTCTCATAGCACATCCAAAAGTCGATGGACTCCATCACTTAAATCAGCAGCAAGAATTGTTACAGAGTGTGGACTGTGGTCTGCATTGGCCACCTCCTGAAAAAAATGCTTCATATCAAACCTCAACAGACTATATGCTATTGTATTGTGGACATGCTCAATGCACTGTCCACGAAGCAAGATGTAAATTGCATGAATTTTTGAAGCCCATTGGGAGATTAATAAATGTCAAAGTAATATTGTCCATCAATTGCAGACCTTAGCAGTTCAAAATCTTCAGTATGAACATGATGAATAGGTAAAATTCGAAAGGCATCTCTCGAATCGGCTTTGGCAACTTCTGCACCAATAACTACGGCATTCACCATCTCAGCAGCCTAATCAAATTTTATGTAGTTGACTTTTTCTTTCTTATCATCAATGTGGTCATTCACAGAATCAACAGGTGGGAATGTCAACTGATGTATCAAGCAGAATTTTTCTCTTCATGATTTAGGAAGCAAATCTACGGGTGAACACCTAAAGTTTGGAAAAGGAGAAGACAAAAATGGACCTGCAGCTTTAGGAGCTTCAATTTCAGTTTTGACCTTTTCCTTTACCACTTTCATGTTATATGTCACTGATTTTAAATTCCTGCATCAAAATGTCTTTCTAGGCCCCTTGTAACCAATTTTGAAGCCAGCAGTAAACCCATCTAGTAATTTACGTACGGCCTCCCTGCTAGATAAAGCTTCAAACCTCTTCTTAACTCATCAACTTTATTGGGCTTGTCCCCTTTTGCCTGTTAACACTAGTTGTTGGAAGGGGGAAAGGTGCCGGTGGCTGTGCTGTACATTTTGCCTGTGGGTGTTGTTTGTTGCAGTTACTACATTTGTGGAGGAATCTACAGTCAGACTTGCTGTGGCTAGCCTGTCATTACTGGCATGGCCCTCAGGAAATGGCTATCCACCTTGACCTTGACCTGATTGGCTATTGCGTCTTTGACCTTGATCACTAAATTGAAACTTTGACTGCAGAGCTTTGGGCATTAATAAGAAAACATATGACTCCCCACCCAAACTATTCCATCTATGGGTGGGAATTGCCGCCACATTGATAAAGAAAACTCTATCATATGCTAAAGCCCCCTTGTACCAAACCTGACCACTGCTTCTTGAATGGTGGTGCCGTATTTGATCAATGCCTATACTTGATTAGGATGCAGATTTACATAAAGGCTCATAAATGCAAGAAAAGAAGTGGTCCAGTCTCCTTTATTTTGATCTGTTTCTTATGAGCTCTCCCACCGATACCAGAACTGTGGCTGCCATTGCCTTGACCTGGGAAGCCCCCAGTAGCTGTGAAATTATGGTCACTGGAATGGAGTTTCTCTGACATGTGACTGTATTTACACAGGCTAATTGCCACTGCTCTGTCTCCACAGTTGGCCTCTTTGCAGCAGAAGACCTGCAAACTCAATAAATTCTCCCCTCCAAAGTTTTTCTTTTTAAGCATGAGGGACATACAACCTAAGTGGTGAAAACAAGCTGTCTATGACACCCAAAGAGTTCAGCAAACCTGGCTGGTAATTCTGATTGGGCAAAGCCGAGGTCCCCAGGGACTTTTAAGCTGGCATCGGTAGGACTGCCTGCTGTGTTCCTAACCCTGGCTGGCTATGAATAAACCATATGCCACCCATGTGTTGACACTTGAGTACCCCCTGCAAATGAGCAGGCCCCGTAGCATATCTCCCACACAAGCATCAAGGGCTGACCCATTCAAATCTGGCCTGGCCACTGGGGATTGATCCCTAACCGGTACTATTCGTACCAAGCCTAAACCAGGTATTTCAATTATTTGCTCTGGTGATATTGTGCGAATTCTCCCTGCACCTGTTACATTTGATGCAACAGAAAGCTGAGCAATTGAACTAAATGTGCCAGATCCCCAAACTCTTGGTCTGTACTGAATCTCTCCATTTTTCACATGCAAGTCTAAGCGACAACATCGTTATTACTGTAACCTTCCCTCAGAGGTAGCCCATTTATGGCATAAAATTTAAAGCCAAACTGACCTTCACCCTGCAGTCATTCCTCAAGGTGTTGTGGCCCATTGTCGCATGGCTCTGGGCAGGTCTCATCCCCACTGCCTGGTGATATCCTCCACTGCTACCAGGAACTGGCACAAAACTCTGGGACCTGTCATAGTTTTCAAATGCTTGCCAAGCACTCAGTGTCGCACTCAGAGATCCAATCTCGACTTGTCTTGCTGCAGGAGCTCTTGTCATTGTATTGGCGGGTCTACCATGCTTCTTTGTAGGGGTCTGTCTTTGCCCCAAAATAATGACGGCAGCTTTCTTTCCTGGTACTGAAATGGCCCATGATCAGAATACAACCTGCAACTTATGGATCGAAATTAAATAAATTCAATACCAATTAACATTTTCCAAAACAAGACTAGTTGAAAACCCCCCAGAAATAATCATCTTGTCTGTCTGAAACACAATGCACTAATGACTGAAGAGACACTATCGTATCAATGTTGCTGTATTGTACATGCAAAAACCTAGGTACAGCAGCATCCAAACAGGCAACTCTGACTGGGTAACTGGATAATTCAAGTGTTTCCATAACTGCCTGGAAAACCAGATAAGCTCTGTTCCCTACTGGCTTGCACAAACTGGTTTGGCTTGGCATCCGTTGTATATATATATATATACATAATATATGTATAATATATACATATAAATATGTATATTATATATATGTGTATTCCAAGAATTTTTTTTTTCCTTTCTCCTTTCTTCTTCACGACCAAATTTGTCAGTAATTTTTCTCAAACACTATTATTCCGAAAACCACCAGACTTGCCATGGTGACTGACCTACAAGTGAAATTGCCCATAGCATTTGAAATAGTCAGGATGTTTAAAAGTATGCAAATTAGAGACAATTGAAACTTTAGAAGCTCCATATATTCCAAATTATTGCAGATAAACTTTTTAATGTGTGTGAATAGGTTTGTGACACCTGTAAATATAATGGAGAGTTAATGAAACGGCAGTTCAAATTAAAGGCATTGAAAAATCTAAAAGTTGAATATCTCCAAAAGTTTAAAAGATAGAGATATCATTCCAACTTCAATTTATAGGTTTCCGGCACAGACGCATCCGATGAACCAAGAACCAACGTTGTAGGATTTGAACTTATTTGAGTAGGTAAAAATGCAATATTTAAATCTTTAATAGCATCAAAACTATTATAAATAGAGGTACCAGTCTAATGTCAATTTATGGGTTTGTAACATAGCCCAATCCAATGAACCATGATTCAAAACAGTAAAATTTTAATTTATGCAAATGTTGTGAATACACGAAATTTAAATCTTAAATAATTTCAAGACTATTACAGATTGCAGTGGCATTCCAACGTCAATTTATAAGTTTGTTATGCAGTAACATCCAATGAACCATGAACAAAAGTTGTACAATTTTAATTTATGCTAATAAGGTGAATACACAAATTTATTTCTTAAAAATGAATTCAAGATTATTATTCTTGGGTGTGCTATTCCGACTTAAATTTGCAGGTTGTTGAAATAGCTGCATCCAATAAACTATGAACCAAAGTTGTAGAATTTTAATTTAGGCAAGTTAGGTGAACGCCCAAAATTTAAATCTTCAATAACTTCAAAACTATTATAGATAGAGGTGCCATTCCAACTTTAATTTAAAGGTTTGTGAAAAAGCCACACCCCACGAACCATAAGTTTAATTTCATAATCTATGCAAATTAGGTGAATACATGAAATTTTTATCTTGAATAACTTCAAAACTATTAAACACAGAAATTCTAGCTTCACTTTATAGGTTTGTGACACAGGTGCTTCCAATGAACTGAAGTTGTAAGATTTTAATTGATGCAAATAAGGCAAATACGCAAAAACTAAATCTTGAAAAACTTATTATACATATAGGTACCATTCCAACTTCAATTTTTAGGTTTGTGATATAACCGCATCCAATGAACCATGAACCAATGTTGTGGGCTTTTAACTTATGCAAATATACAAAATTACAATCTTGAATAGCTTCAAAGCTACAGTAGACACTGGTGTCACTCAAACTTCAGTTTATAAGTTTGTGACAGAGCCACCTCCAATGAACCAAGAACCGAAGTTGTAGCATTTTAATTTTTGCAAGTAAGGCGAATACACAAAATTTAGACTACGTTGAACTATGGCCAAGTGTAGCAATTCAAACTGTTCGCAGTTTGAAGGCACCCACAAAGATTTGCTGTGAAGCAAATCTTCTTTCTAGTTGTCCTTTGTTTTACATGGCCTAACTGCAGTTGTGTCCCAAAAGCTAAAATGGATTCGGGTATTTATCAGTGAGAAACGCGTACCTTTCTGTGGCTTTTAAGGATCATACAAGTTGATCATAGCTATTCTATACAGTCACAGACGTGTAACGGGAACGAATCTTTTCACAACTTGTCGAGCTTCGATCTTTACATTTTATTTGGAGCTAGAAGAGTGATTTGCTTATGAAACACATTGAATCACTTATGATCGACTGAACGAGTGATATATCGTTTTTAGTGCTGAAGTCATCGTCAACCTGTCTGTCTGGTTTAACAGAAAGTACATGTGCACTTATACCAAACCAACAGAGTGACCTGAAAAATAAAAATACACACTTGCCTGTTAATTAAGATCCTAAGACTTGTATTATAATGTTAGAGACAACATTATTCCACGTCTAAATATACAAAGATATACTACCCTCAAATTGCCATTTTACATTTTATGTCTGGTTAAAGCAACCTAGGAGTAATGCGCTTGCATCACCGAAACGTTAAATCACAATTCCTTTGCTAAATTGATATCCAACTTCTCTTAACAAGTGGCAGATTCAAAGCTATAGATCTTACATGTATGGTTTACTGAAACTTGATTTGGATAATAATTAGGACTTTGGAAACTTATTTAGAGCTTTCATGCCATTTGTCTCCCGATATCCATAAATAAAGATAACTTAAAAGTACCACATTTGATTCTGCAGTCACATTCCAAATTTAATGAGTTATATATGTCTGTCTGTCTGTCTGTATATATATATATATATATATATATATATATATATATATATATATATATATATATATATATATATATATATATATATATATATATATATATATGAATGTATGTATGTATGTATGTATGTATGTATGTATGTATGTATGTATGTATAACAACCTCCTTTCTATTTTGGGCGCCATTACATTGTACGTCAAACACATTGATTTCTTTACAATTTGCGACAATAGAAATTTTCCTTATAATTTGTGTTAATGTAAACTTATATTTGGTGCTGATTTCACATTTTGTGGTGGTACAAAGGGTCTGCAGACCCGCCCGGTCCTTGCACAGATCCAGATCGACACTACCGTTCTCGTGGTGCAGCTGGCCTTCGACTCGGGGTGGGGCTGACGCAAATGCGGATGCGGAAGTCGTGGTCACGTCCATCATTTGTCAAGCTCTGCGGACCAGGCCCCTGTAAATTACACTGAACCGTGCGTTTACACTACAGTCCACCATAACCTAAAGCTATCGAACAGCACATCTTTTTTTCATATTAAATATATGATATATCATATTTGAAAATAGTTTTGCTCTATGCTATGTCTAAAGGCAGTCTATTGAAGAATGCAAATGTCTTCAATATATGGGGTCACACAGAGGTCAAGGTCACTTAGTCATTTTGATCTACATTCTCACCGAAAGTGCACAATTTTTATCACGCCTTTAAAAATATTTTTAAAAGGCTTACGAGGTCTAATGTCTGGCTATAACTGCGGACCCTAGCGCATATTTATCGACACGTCTCCATCAAATTAATCAACCTAACCTTGACTGACAGCAGCTTAAATTTGGTCATGGGCTATACTAAATTGTATGTATGTAGGGGGTTGAGGGTAAGATAATTCAACATAACTGAAATTATTCGCAGACAATCTTCCGATTTCTGCATTATTAGTACATATTCAATTAATATTATGCACGTAAATCTGCTAGACATAATTAGCATAAAAGTTAGACATTTTGATTTGTTATTTATTATATACAAGAAATTATACTCCAAAATGATAATATCAATCTCGATTTGGCACACATGATTCAGCATAAAGTTATCGCAGTTAACTGCTATTGATGAACAAACATATGTCTATTTAAATTCATCCATATAAAACAGATTAGATATGTATCATTAACTTCTATTATACGAAACAGATTAACTATAACATATAGTTGCATATATCCGTACTGACATTAGTGTTCTAAATCTGTGTACTGATCTCAGTCTCGTGTCGTTTGAAGTTACTCATACACTTGCTACTAAAATCTTGAAAGAGACGAATTGGTCAAACATATTGATCTATACAGACACCGTATATTAATATTCTTGCATTTCAATATACATTGATGCAATAAATATCACAATTATTGCAGGTATATTATGTCACCTACTCTAAATGACCTTTGTTTGCTACAGGTGTAACTGCACATCATGTCATATAGGTATACATATATGTGGTATATTATGTATGTATGTATGTTTGTATGTATGTATGTATGTATGTATGTATGTATGTATGTATGTATGTATGTATGTATGTATGTATGCATGCATGCATGCATGGCTTAATACTAGTAAGGTGTAGGAGTTTAGATTATATGATCTAAATCAAATGCCACAATAATGCATGACATATTTTGGCTTAAACTAAGCTCCAACAAATGAAATGCAAACTACATGGCCCGATTTTGACTTACAGCTCACGAAATAATCAAATAATATGCTGATTATTAATGTTTATTATGCACATTTATAATAAATATTTTAGACCATAGAGCAATGTGTAATAAGGAGGGGTACTTTCTCATTAAAGAATAAATTATGTCATCATCAGTAAAACCTCACACGGAACACGTGTGAAATTATATTTCAACCAGCCAGTCTTACCTCTCACAGTCAACTTACATGGGCATAATTTGATGACATAAAACATCAATTTATTGTCACACTGTTGACACTTTGGATACATTAATGCCACGTCCATCATTTGTCAAGCTCTGCAGACCAGGCCCATGTAAATTACACTGAACCGTGCGTTTACACTACAGTCCACCATAACCTAAAGGTATCGAACAGCACATCTTTTTTTCATATTAAATATATGAGCAGTGATTAAATGACGTCTGCATCTTTCTGTCACCACAAATGTTATAATAATAATAATAATAATAATAATAATAATAATAATAATAATAATAATAATAGTGATGATTAAGATGATGATGATGATGATGATGATGATGATGATGATGATAATGATGATGATGATGTGATGACGCTGCCAGAAAGGTCACGACTTAGCAAATCTGGTTCAAATTACGACTCATGCCTCGAAATATGATCTATCATATTTGAAAACAGTTTTGCTCTATGCTATGTCTAAAGGCAGTATATTGAAGAATGCAAATGTCTTTAATATATGGGGTCACACAGAGGTCAAGGTCACTTAGTCATTTTGATTTACATTTTCACTGAAAGTGCACAATTTTTTCATGCCTTTAAAAAGATTTTTAAAAGGCTTACGAGGTTTAATGTCTGGCTATAACTGCGGACCCTAGCGCATATTTATCGACACGTCTCCATCAAATTAATTAACCTAACCTTGACCGACAGCAGCTTAAATTTGGTCATGGGCTATACTAAATTGTATGTATGTAGGGGGTAGAGGGTAAGATAATTCAACATAACTGAAATTATTCGCAGACAATCTTCCGATTTCTGCATTATTAGCACATATTCAATTAATATTATGCACATAAATCTGCTAGACATAATTAGTATAAAAGTTAGACATTTTGATTTGTTATTTATTACATACAAGAAATTATACTCCAAAATGATAATATCAATCTCGATTTGGCACACATAATTCAGCATAAAGTTATCGCAGTTAACTGCTATTGATGAACAAACATATGTCTTTATGTAAATTCATCCATATAAAACAGATAAGATATGTATCATTAACTTCTATTATACGAAACGGATTAACTATAACATATAGTCGCATTTATCCGTACTGACATTGGTGTCCTAAATCTGTGTACTGATCTCGGTCTCGTGTCGTTTGAAGTTACTCATACACTTGCTACTAAAATCTTGAAAGAGACGAATTGGTCAATCATATTTATCTATACAGACACCGTATATCAATATTCTTGCATTCCAATATACATTGATGCAATAAATATCACAATTATTGCAGGTATATTATGTCACCTACTCTAAATGACCTTTGTTTGCTACAGGTGTAACTGCACATCATGTCATATAGCTCCAACAAATGAAATGCAAACTACATGGTCCGATTTTGACTTACAGCCCACGAAATAATCAAATAATATGCTGATTATTAATGTTTATTATGCACATTTATAATAAATATTTTAGAGCATAGAGCAATGTGTAATAAGGAGGGGGTACCTTCTCATTAAAGAATAAATTATGTCATCATCAGTAAAACCTCACACGGAATACATGTGAAATTATATTTCAACCAGCCAGTCTTACCTCTCACAGTCAACTTACATGGGCATAACTTGATGACATAAAATATCAATTTATTGTCACACTGTTTACACTTCGGATACATTAATGCCACAAATTTGACAAAAATGGCTGAATATGTATATAGAAAATTGTGATATTTCTGTATCAAATATCGATGAATTTCCCGAAACTTCCTTTTTTTTTCTAGAGGGAGGGAGGGGGTAAGTGTTCAGCCTTGACTGGTTAAATGTTACTTTGGGACCCAAATCAAGTGTTCGATGTTCAGAGTAGAGAGGTGTTAGGGGATTGCAGGTTTCTACACTTGGTTCTCCTATTAAATTACATACAAACAATTTGGGACCCGGAAAAAGTGTTCGGGTAACAGAGGTGTTCGGGGATTGCAGGTTTCTACACTTGGTTCTCGGACGTGTTCGGCTGCGCAGGTTTTACTGTGGTGCAGTATTTTTGTCTTTGTTACAGATATTTTCAACGACCTAGGAGGCAGGTATACTCTATGTCTGTTATGACCACTGATATCTACACCATGTACACCTCCGGCCTCTGTGCAATAATTATAGCTACCTTTTAAGCATTTTACTGCAAGACTGTAAAGAAAATGTATATCAGTGGAATAAAGTTCTTTTTCAGTACATAATTACACTTCGCTTACAGTCATGACTGAAAAAAGTATAAAATGAACAATGGTGACATACCGCGCATAAAGAAATGTTTATGTTTTGGGACTTCATGAGACTAAATTTAAAATCGGTTTGCTTCAATTTTTTTATTTTTGTGTCCTGGAGTGTATGGTTAGACACTACTGAATATCATTCAGTAACATTACACAGCTATACCTGATTTTCTTTCATCTGACATGACAGAAATCACATTTTCTTGTTTAAAAATGTTTACACAAAAGAAAAGTTACAAGTAAGGGGACAGGGGACGCACATTTAACTGGCTCTCTTCAAAACCAATCATGGGCATAGGAGGCTTGGTTTTATTGTCGGGGAGTCACTGTGATTTAGAATTTCAACTAGTCCTTGCGGGTGTGAAGCGTTCAACTAGAGAGAAAAAGTGCCACTTTGAGCACTACCTGTTGAGTGACTGGCATGCCCCTTGACTTTGGAAAATGTCAGAAGGAAAACAAATGCAAAAAATGTGCACATGTGACGTATAATCAAACATCCCTCACACACATTTGACTTTGTTTAAATCTTCATGCACTACGTGAGTGATGCAGGCGTGTCACCATTAAAATATAAATGTTTAGGTCATGTGTTCTACAGTGAGTTACTACTTTTGAATTTCACTGTAGAAAATTATAATTCACCCTCAAACACAGAATAAATTATTGCTTGTATTTATTCCATGATTATCTACCTGTCCATTATTATTTAGCAATAATACGAACAAGATCCAAAGTACTCCAGGTACCTGAAGACTTTTTGGTGCCAAGAGGCTGCCTTGGGTTGTGCACGAACTCAAAACGTGCACGGCAGGCATAAAACAATGTCAACAAAATGACGATATAGAGATCATAGAAAAAACAGGACCGATTAGACAGATGTACAGATGTTCATAGAACTCAAACCTTCAGTGCCGTCCAAAGTCTGGCAGAAAAAAACAACAATAATCCAACAGTGATTTGATGTTTTTGCGATTCGAACCCAGACTGGGTGCGTCAATATTGAAACAGACCTTGGGTCAAATAGGTAAAGATTAACCATTTGGCTACCATCAACATGCAATTTATATTATATCTGATCACGTTGTTTCTCCTCAGTATTATTTACTTCATCTAATTGATTATTATTCCGCAGTCTGATTTAATTCTCGCCTATTTTACCACGTAAACAGTCTATGTTTAGGTTTTATCGGGTTATTACTAACACATTGAAGCAACTAGGGATCACGCCATGGGTGTTTTGTATCACAAGGGGCAGCTTGGTTGATTTTCATGTGTTCACAAGTACATCATACGTCACCAATGCAAAGGGAGGCTATATTTTTTTTTATCTGGCGAAAACATTGGGGATCTCTTGTAAACAAGCGCGTTTCTGTTAGTTACAAACCCTGCTCTCGAGGCCAAAGGTCTATCAATAGTTCATGCGCGAATATGGAATAACGCGGAATATTTACTGTATT
Source organism: Hermodice carunculata (assembly GCA_964020975.1). Lineage (NCBI taxonomy): Eukaryota > Metazoa > Annelida > Polychaeta > Eunicida > Amphinomidae > Hermodice > Hermodice carunculata. Next base: position 101,327,504 of record OZ026614.1, on the reverse strand, counting down.
TAGTAATTCCCAACAGGAATTTTGATTCGAACGAATGTGTAGCCATTTTCTACAACGAATGATACCAGGCACATAATTCTCTCCCAGCGTCTTTTCCTTACTTCACTTTTTTAGGTTATAAACGCCTGATACAAGAAACTTCAATTTATTGGAGGCAACTAGATGCACACAGTCCCTGGATGAAATTCTACGTTGTTGTTAACATGATAAGGTAATGTTGTTATTTGAGCAGAGACACCTGTCGTCCCTAACCCTTACTAATCCGTGCACTTGGACGAGGAACTTTCTTCACAGCACATATACCCCATCAAAATGTGCAGTCTTTTTCCATATTTTTGTGAATCATTTTATGATATGAATGGTTAGAGAAATATAAAGAAAGAAAGAAAAAAAGCACAGGGATTTTGATTGTTGGCATCTCCGCCTCTGTAGGAACGCTTCTAAGTCTAGCCCTTTTTTTCCACGATCACGTTATACAGGGCAATGGATATTCACTTACATTAAAGGATTTATTCACGAAAGAGGTTCAAATTGCAGAATAGGTGACGTGTGATGTATTATTTTTGCTGCCGCAAGAGCCAACTTGCAGGATCTGTACACTTTAGCATCATTTAGCAACACAAACACTCCCAAATTGTACAGATGTCTCAATCCATTGTGACATACTGTGATTATGTAACGTCCAGAATGCTGGTGCAATTTTTCTTTCAGAACATCCAAAAACTGCTGGATTTGCCATTTGCATCGCTTCGTTTTGTCAGTGGAATACGGACCTTTCCAAATGCAGTTTGCGACTCTGATCACATGAACGCAACGATCGCGGGCATGACTGATTTCATACTTTCCATGTCGATGGCGGAAACGCAAAACCACCGATCTGTTTTTTTACAATTTCGAGTAAAAGAGAAATGAAGTTTTGCAGATCTTAAAATAGTATAAAAAACAGCATATATTCAAATGTTTTGGACATATTTTCTTGATTTTCATCACAGTATTAACAAAAACGATCCTTTCCAAAAATTTGTGAAAAAATTTTTTTTTGCTCTGTCAGCAATATTTATGTGGCAGATAGGAGGTTTTGAGCTTTAGAGTTTTTTTTTTTTAAACGGGTTTAAACGAGCAGTTAGAAGGTTTTGCATTTATGTATACTAGGCAGCAATGATCTCCATTTGAAATAAAAATGGCATTTGTGGTCGCAAAGTGGTCACTTAAAGAGCAAAAATGTAAATTGGGAGCTATATGTAACATCAGACATGGAAATAAGTTCAGGGTCATATTATTTATTAATTAAATGATTATTGCAGTTATTAAAGGCATCATCAGGATGTCTGTACTAGATAGAACGGGTGGCTGTATTTCTCACGTAAATCAATAAAACAGAACAAACAAATGGATGGCATCACCCTTGAAGAAGCCTTGCTATGACCAAAAAGAAAGGAAAAAACTACATGTTTCTCAGAGTAGTCCCTAGGCTCAATGCTAACCAGTCGAGTTTCTTCAGAGGGCTTTCTCCATGTGAACTTTTCTTCCTGCCTGTACTGTATACTTGTATTTTCATCAAAAGAAAGGTTCAAGCACAATCATACAAAATCTCAAACATATATATTTATTGAACAGATGTTTTTGGATAATCAATACTTACCGAGTGTGCACCAGAATCATTCCGAACAAAAGCCACCACCAGCGCCCCCATCACCAAAAAAGTTTAGGATTATTGGCAGTATTTTCAAGGATGGCCTATTGATTCATCACCTACTTTTATCATTGACATTAATGGCATAAACAGGAAAGTTTAGGCCTACCAATGTCACCAATGGACCGACTTTATAAAATGCAACAACACCTATTGTTTATTAAGTAATGGTTAAAACTGTGTTTTTCCTTGATTACTCCAAAACTAAATGTCGTTACCATGGTAACTAATAAAAACATATATCAGCCATCAAATTGATAGTACACTTTACCTCACCTTTAACTTCAGGTTCTTATCTTCCAATTAATTCCCAATTTAGCTAGGTATTTTTTTGTTTAAGGAAAGATTTACCATCAGTATTATCACATGTATCATTTCTCAGCAACGCGCAGCGCTAGCCATGAAATTGCCATATCCACAAAAATCTACTAATTTTTAGTTATCTATACATTTAAAAGAACGTTGCTAGGCGACCCAAAACACTCTTTCATCCCTCAACTGACCTCATTGTTAGTGCAGAAAGACTCTCTTTACATTTTAACATCAAATGTGATGAAAATTATTCCTGATAATTAAAACTATAAATAAGTTTCTAATGTTTAATTGCAAATTTAAGTGATTTTTACAAATATTCTGTTGCCATGACAACCAACTGTTGACACTTACTACCTCGATCTTGTTTCTTATGAAACGCTTGTATGGTAGGTATGCTGATGTTAAGTTGTGTATGTGTGTTAAGTTATGCTTTATAAGGTGTTTTTCCCTTCATCTCATGAAAAACTTAATTCCGTTGCCATGGTAACCAAAATAAATACAAATTGACCTTGAAATTGATAATACACCTTACCTAACTTTAAACCTCAGGTTCTTATCTTTTGATTGATACCAAATCCAGCCGGGTATTTTTCCGGTTGAACAAAAACTGAAAATAAATTTTTAATAAGCCTTTTTGAAATTTAGCTGCTCTACTATATCTAACCAGGGATGAAGTGCATTTTAATCTTAGGGACCCATGCATTTTCGTAGCTTTGGTTATTTCTTGTAAAAAAAAAAACGAGGTAATTTTCAATGTTTGTATAAAAACAAAGTGCAAATACAATTGTTGTGAGCGTTTCAGCACGTCCAGACACTTTTAGGCCTAGTATGAGCAATAATACAATATTTTACCAACAGCTTCTAATTTTATCATCAATTTGACATTCCGCTATTATCAAATGTTTATTTCTGTTACCAAACACCACTTTGTGTATGTATCTTGCTTAATGGTTAGATCAAATAACAAGATTCGACAGGTTAACTACATACGATTTACTCAGAGAGTGTTTGAAGTGACACACTTTGACACTGATTTATCCGATGCACATTGAAGGTTTTGCGCTTTAGAAATTCAGAGCACTGGAGATAGGAGTTTTCGACTTGCGGCGGCTGTTATGACTAAAACGAGAATTCGGATTTCGGAATAGTCACGAAACATCGATCTTAAGGAAAGGAAGAATCGTGCATTGGAAACTGGAAATCGTATGTTTTTCACTTAGGAAGTTTTGCCTTTTCGCCATCGATGCGCTTTTATTGTCAACTTAGGTGTACCTGCCTTGACCCGCACAGCGTAAATCAACATGTGCGGGAAGCTATGGAAAGTAGCACTCAACATCCATAATACGCCGTATGCAAATAAATTTTTCCCGCCACAAAGCACGGGTTTGACGCGAGGCGACCACGGGGGACGTGCGGGTCACATCACTGTCACAGACAGGGCCATGTGTTCATTTCTCACAAAATTCGCAGTTTTTTTGAGACATCGAAGTTCATAAATGCCAACTGGTATCCATTTAGTACTCTCAAGAAAAAATTTTCATCTGCATTTAATAAGTATTTTCAAAATATTAGTAATATCCCGCTTGTTCGCACAGGTACAGACCCGTATCTCTACAAATCCCGCCAAGCGAGACTAGGGAATCAGGTATGCAGTTCTGGCGGGGAATTAAAATGCACATCTCCTATTATTTCTCCAAATGCACGAATGTCTGCGTATCGGGAGGACACCCTGGTACCTAATAATGGGAGGGGGAAGAGAGAAAGAGAAAGAGAGAGAGAGAGAGAGAGAGAGAGAGAGAGAGAGAGAGAGAGAGAGAGAGAGAGAGAGAGAGAGAGAGAGAGAGAGAGAGAGAGAGAGAGAGAGAGAGAGAGAGAGAGAGAGAGAGAGAGAGAGAGAGAGAGAAGCTGTTAACTAGTCACCTTTATCATTCTTGCGGAAGAAAGAAACAGACGACATTTTCGAAACTGGACCATTGCTGGTAAGTTTTAACCGCGAAAAGTTGTAACTTTGGAAAGGTTTTAACAACGTATGCTAAAACTGAAAAAATATAATGGATGCCAAAGGAGACAAAATCAGAGTATGTAGCAGGTAACCCCTTATAAAAATTGCCTTCAAAGAGAGACTGTACTCTTTCAAAACTATGTCACCAAATATCTGTGCAGTTATGTACATTACATTGTACCTCTAATGAAAGACCACTTGTTTTGAAGGACCACTTTTTGACTTGCCCTATTAGTTGTCTCTCAGGACCACTGTCAGAAATTGGCTCATCTAACTCACGCCACTTGTGACAGATGTTTCTCCAGTAAGATGATACTATCAGGTGAAAAAGAAAGGTTTTTCATATTACATGTACTTCAGTTATTATACTTTGCAGTATGAAAATACATGACGTTCATGAAAATAATAATGAAATAATATAATTATCTGTTTTGTAATAATAACAGGTTGTTTAATTTGTTCTCTCGTGATTTTTCCAATGTCATTCATGTAAAAAAGACATATTTCGAAACCAGAAAAATATATCCATGTTACCTGAGTGACATGAAAGTGTGAATTAAACACCTTGAATTACTATTAAAACGATAGTTACATACCTCATTATTCTTTAAATATACTCAGGATACATTTGTTGTGCATGGCAACAATTCGGTTGATTTGCATAACCTTCGTTGCTCCACTTGACAGGGGCACTTTGTTGCGGAACTATCATAAAGACTTTCCGTTGTTTTTGTGATCATGACTGGCCTGTAAGACAGAGCCTTACTTTTTCTGTGTATCCCATTAGAAAAACATTGAATAGAAAAACCCAGAACTTATGCCATACATCATCTCCAAAATGATAAAACAGGGACCCACATGTATATGCACGTTTATATGAAGATTATATACTAAAGCTGGAGTGCCATTTCCAATCACTAATAAGATACCTGCAACCCATCTGAGTTAGAGTTATTACTTTGAGAACTTTAATTTTGTAGGTAAAATACCAGACGTACATCTACCAGATTCGAGAAGATTCACCAAATTAATAAAATTTCCCAATATAGGTATCTCAGGGCCATTAAATATACGTTTTGTCACATTTTATGAAGTCTTTTAAACATGGCAAATTCGAGGTAATCCCTCATCAAGCAAAAGAAGAGATAATCATAAACATTTAGACAACCCCCCCCCAAATGAAAACGAAAAACAAAAGCACAAACAAACAAAGGTACCTGTACACTGATTTCTCTATGCTGTCCACATTTATTTAGAAAATAAGTCCTCTGATATTGAGCAATAGTTGTGAAATGCATGGCAAAGAAACCTTCCTTCAGTAGACACACTTCCCTGCAGTACACGACACGTAGTATATGGATCTTGCTTAAACATCCACCCTTTCCTGCAGTGTAGAACACCCGGCCCAGAGATCTTGCGTAAGCAGCCACTCTCTGCTGCAGTGTAGGAGGACATCCAGCATATAGGGATCTTGCCTCAGCAGCCACCCTTTTCTGCAGTGTAGGACACCTGGTATCATGGGCTTAGAGATCTTACCTCAGCAGCAGCCCTTTCCCGCAGTGTAGGACACCTGACACCATTTGATACAAAATTACCGCCCAGTCAGTGTTCCCTCATGCCTGTTAGAAAACTCTTTGAGTCAGTTGTGACCGATCAGCTGGGTGAACATTTTCTCGCCTTATTTCTTAGCATATAGGAAGTGGTACAGTTGTTCCATAGCTCCTCTAAAACTTATTGAAGACTCGAAACTTGCTCGTGACAAAATATGATCACCGATGCTGTACTAATGGATTTATCCTCCGCCTTTGAAACTATGCCACACGACTTGTTTCAAAACTCTTTAGTTACAGCGTGTCTGATAAAGCATATCGCATGGGTTCTTTATTCTTAAACACAGAAAACAAAGGGTCGAAATAGAAAATGTGAACAGCACTTGGTGAGAAATTGCTTGTGGCATCCCTCAGGAGGTCTATATTGGAACTTCTCTTGTTTAACAGATTTATGAACGACATTAGTTACGGGATTGACCGCACATTATAGAATTAGGCGGATGACAATATGGTCAGTCATATTGCGGACGCCACAGTGCAAATAACATCGTTACTGGAAACTGAGACCTCTTCAAGCAATCCAGTGGTTCGACGACAACAAAATGTGTGTGAATCTAAATTAATCCCAGTGTATGCTATCATACGACTCGGACGATGTGCAACTCGGGGAACAAAGATTGAAAACGCTGAAGATGTAAAGTTACTGGAAATACTGACAGACAGAGAACTCAGCATCGATGCACATGCAAATCAAATATGTGTTACGGCGTCCCGTCAAATTAATGCTGTCAGGAGACTTAGTCGGATTTTAGACATTCTCAGCAAATGAGCAAATTTTAAATCATTTATAAGATCAAATCTGATGTACCCATGTATTGTCACATCATATGGCACTTTTGCAGCCAAGCCAGCTCAAATACGCTTGAGCAAATTCAAAAGAGGACACTACAGTTTGTCTACAGTAGTGACGATGCTTCATATGATGAACACCTTGATCGTGCTGGTGCGCGCACAGTTCGTGTACTTTGCCGGCGGTCCATGGCCATCCAGGTGCACAAAGTTATAAAGCACATGACCCCCCCTCCCCATACTGTGGGATCTTTTTGAACTGAAACAGAATAAGTATAACGTAAGAGATGGTGCCATAATTTTGCTACCATGTTGTTAATAAATGGACAGGATTTTCCTGCACCCAATGTAGCGATCACTAGCTTGTATTATGGTAAATGTAGTCTTCGGTCAGTTGTTACACTGTTTTTCAATTATGGACTATATGGGATCACCCCAAAGAATACTCTTTATTTGTTCATGCTATTATTTTAATTCATTTTAATGCAGTATTCTTAATAGCATAATAGTGTTTAATCATATTAATGCGTACTTTTTATCATCGAATTATCCAAACGTTTCAAAGATTTTATCTGTATTATCATTTTACAGTCGGAATAAGTAGCCTCTGGGTTATGTTGTCTATACCCACACCAACTGAAAATAAAGCTATGTCTACGTCCATGTTTGTGTCTGTGTCTGGCATAGGGATATTGCCTCAGTAGCTACCCTTTACTGCAGTGTACGACACCCGGTATAGGGATGTTGACTAAGTAGCCACTCTTTCTTGTAGTGTAGGATACCCAGCATAGGGATCTTGCCATAGCAGACTCCCTTCTTGCAGTGTAGTACACCCAGCACAGAGAATTTGCGTCCGCAGCCAACCACCCTTTCCTGCAGTGTAGACCATTTTGCGTAGGGATTTTACCTTGGTAGCCACTTCTCCTGCTAAAAAAGAGGGACTGGTACTTTTTATATGAGTCCATGGTTAACTAGAATTTTCATGGGCCTATCGGTCATGTTTCTTCGTAGTGTATAATGTAATAAAATGGATCTTGACCTGATAGTGTATATCCTTGAAGCTGTCATCAATATATTCTTGTTGTACATGCCAATTTTTGCCCATGCAGGTCAAACATAATTCCAAACTGACTTCAAGTACAATCTCCAAAGAAACAAGTAAAGCAGGGTGTAATCACTTTGTGAACTTAACTACTTTCTGGATAATATGTTACAATATTGTGTTCAAGAGTACAACAGATATAGCTGGAAATATCAACAACAGATTTGCACCCATACTGGTAACTTGGACAAAAATGTACTATGTTATAATTGTTTTACAATCAATTTAGTCATGTACCAAATTGTTGTACTGAGTATATATTTTGAGCATGTTCTTTTTTTGTTGAAACAAAAAAACATTGGCAACTCGGATTGCAAATTGATGAACAGCCTGCATAATTATATCAATATGAATATCTTGCATCAAACATGTACATGTACATGGTCAGAGGCATCTGTGGATATGTCTCTGAATGGATTAAATTTCCAGTTGATGATCCAGCTGGATTATCTATGATGGTCTGATTGATTGGGACTACACATTTTAGTTTATCATACGGACATTGTGGATGCCTGACTGCGATAAGTAGTGTCCATGCTAACTTGTCAGACAATATGCATACATTTGAATGACAAGAAGGGGGACATGTTCTGTTTGACCAAGGGTGTGCTATCTCGACACACAAAAATGAGATCTTTACATTCAGCCTCCCTTTTAGGGGTATAAAGCACATTACTGGGTCACATCCAGACCAGAATTTGGGAGTCAATAGCATGCCCCCTGGTGTAGCCATGGGGGAATAAACTAGATTCACTATCGTTTCTCCATGGACCTATTATTCTCGTTAACAGGTCCATGGTTTCACAGACTATAGTTCGTTAGTTGTATGCCTCGCCATGGTAGGATAAAAAACATGCAAGCCAGGGGCCAAATTATTTCATATGAGATAAATTATAATGTGTCCAGAATCCCACGCCCAGGCCAGGCCCGATGGTGTTTACTTTGCCAGTTTGAACCCCGGGCTTTATACACTGCCGGCCTCGTGTCTGTCCACGCAATGTACGTTCATGTACCAACATTCATTAGAAAATCGCTAGTGGTAATATTATAAAATATGGTAAATCAATTCATGTGAAGACCAATAAAACACAGAAACCCATAAAATAAAAACAAACATGTAATAAATAGAATGAATAGATAGATAGATAGATAGATAGATAGATAGATAGATAGATAGATAGATAGATAGATAGACAGATATAGGACTCCTTTTTCAATCATGTGGGATAGATGGATGGGTGGACGGACAGACAGACAAATAGATAGATAGATGGATGGATGGATGGATGGATGGATGGATGGATGGATAGATAGATAGATAGATAGATAGATAGATAGATAGATAGATAGATAGATAGACAGATAGATAGACAGATGACTCCTTTTTCCACTATTTTTTTTTATCTCAGGTAACGCTGCGGACTTTCAACTTAAGCGGCGTACTTGTTCACCAATTGACAACGAACTCTTTGTAGGTCGCCTTTTGGATGACAGTATGATAAGACTTGGTCGATGTCCTCTCAATCACTCAGACTCTGAGAGACTTAATATTGAGTGACCCACGTCGGTGATCACTTATCGTTTTGCATATGGCCGTTCCACATAAGTAGAAAAAAGACGAATTGAACTACACCTATGTGTATTGAAGGCGTGCGGTCCGGTGAACTCATTTTGCAGAGAGCTAAGCAGAAACTGACCAAAAATGTCGCAAACTCTGCCGGAGGATCCCAAAGGGTTCCATGTGGCTGACTACGTGCTATTTGCTTGCACCATAGCCATATGTTTAGGTATCGGGGTATATCAGGCATTCACAGGTGGTAAACAGAGGACCACCAAGGAATATCTAATGGCTGACAGGAAGCTGAAGACCTTACCTGTGGCAGTGTCTATGTTTATGTCGTTCGTCTCTGCCATCATCGTTCTGGGAAACACGGCAGAGATGTACACCAGGGGGACTCAGTTGTGGATGATGATGATAGGGGCAACCCTCGGATGCGTCCTGGGGGCCCAGATATTTGTGCCCTTGTTTTTCCCCTTGAAACTCACCAGCTCCTTCGAGGTAAGTACACCCATAAACTAGTAATTTTTTTTCGAAGTGGCGAAAATTCCCGTCTTTTAAACATGCATCATTTAATTTGTAAAACGTTTAAAGATAATACTGTTTTGGAGCAGTATCGCATATTAGGGTAATCTCTGACTATAGAAATGAATTGTGGCCCATACTTTGAATATGTCTACTCTTTTTTCCTTATAAAATTTGATGTTTTTTCACGTTTCAGCGCAGTGTTCAATAAGTATATATAGATTCAGACTCAGATTCAGACTCGGACAAAGTATATTCTACAGGAATTTGTGAACATACAGAATTGGTAGTATGATTAAAATATAATGAATGTCTCATTTGCTAATCAAGTGGATACTAGCAGTGTAAGATTAACTGTCGGGATGACCCCTGCTAAGGATTTAAAATCCGCTACCGCATAAGCCACGTAAGAAATATTGAATCTGCACATGTGCCTACTGGCTTATGGAGTTAAAACTTTGAAACTGCGGGTATATTTATCGTAATTTGTCATAAGGGCATATAATTGCAGCATAATATACATGCAATAAATATTGTGCATTATTAGCAGGTCGCAACGGTACAAATCTCAGAATATTGGTTTATAAAGTGCACATAAGTATATTTGGAGAAACAAGAATAAGAATGGGTGTTAATTTTGTATTCTATGTTTGGAGGTATTTCATTCAGTACAGTTGGGATATAGTAACGCATGCCATTTTTTGTCAGACTTTCGTTTCACAATGGTATGATATTTTCGTGGATGTGTCGGTGTCTTGTGTCTTATGAACGGGTAAGGGGTTGGGCAGCGAAAATATATTCAAGTATTTCGGCAATTGGTCACTGGTATACTTGAAATAAAATTTCATTTTTTTTAATATAGTAGATCTTTAAATTTGAATAAATTTATTTTTTTAATAGAGGTTCAGTATGCCGAGTGAAAGTTGTGAAATTAATCAGACGTATATTTTTTCTTAGCTCATCTGACTTGTCAGTCAGATGAGCTTTTGTGAGGGTCCGTCGTCCGTCCATCGTGGGTCGTCCACAATTCACATTTTCGACTTCTTCTCCAAAACCGTTGGCCAGATCCATTTCAAACTTGGTTGGGATGTGCCTTGTGTAGGTCTCTACCAAGTTTGTTCAAGTGGTTACAGTCCAGTGATTTTTGGATTTTTTATGAATTTTTTGTTCATTTTGGGGGAAATCTTAAAAAATCTTCTACCCCGAAACCGCTCACCCAATTACTTTGATATCCCACAGGGACACTCCCGGGGACTCCTAGTTCTCATTTGTTCAACAGGTGGCGCTGCATTTTTTCTAATTTTTCATGAATTTTTGTGTGTTTTTGCTATTTTCGACTTCTTCTCCAGAACTGTCTCTTAGATTAAGCTAAGACTTGGTGGATATGTTTCTTGTAGAAAGGTCAATGTTGTTCACTAGGTGGCACTGCTGGGGAATCCTGATTTTTTACGATTTTTTCAATTCGGGTACTTGTCGGTGAATGCAGCTTTCCTATTGATCACTATGTAAGTCCATGGACATTCTAATACTAATTCACTTTTTAGACTTCTCCAAAACCGTCATCCAGATTGACTTCAAACTTGGTGGCAATGTACTTTGGGTGGGTTTCAACCAGGTTTGTTCAAATGGTCACAGTTCAGTGATTTTTGGATTTTTAATGATTTTTTTTATGATTTTTTTTTTTGTGTTATGGCTATTATCTACTTCTTCGCCAGAACCGTCACTCAGATTAAGCTTAAACGCGGTGGATATGATCCTTGTGGAAGGGTCAAACAATGTCGTTCACTATGTGGGAATGCTGCGGATTTCTGATGTTTAACGATTTTTTCAATTCGTCTGCTTTTCGGTAAATGCACCTTTCCTATTGATAACGATATAAGTCAATGGGCATTCTAATGCTAATTTACATTTTTGACCTCTTCTCCAAAACCTTCATCCAGATTTACTTCAAACTTGGTGGGGATGTACCTTGGGTGGGTGTCTGTCAGGTTTGCTCCAATGGTCATGATCCAATGATTTTTGGATTTTTTTATGATTTTTTTTTCAAAAATCTCTACAAAAGTTTTAATAGGAAAGTTTAACATGGGAAATTCTTGTAATGGTTATAACTTAAATAATTTTGGCCAGATTTACTTCAAACTTGGTGGGGATGTGCCTTGGGTGTATCTCTATCAAGTTTGTTCAATTGGTCACGGTCCAGTCATTTTGGATTTTTTATGATTTTGGGGTTTTTTTGGTGGGCAAATCTTAAAAAAATCTTCTTCTCTGAAACTGCTCGCCCAATTGCTTTGATATAACACAGGAACACTCCCTGGGACTCTTTGTTCTTATTTGTTACCAGGTGGCGCTGCATTTTTTCTATTTTTTTTTTATGAATTTTTGTGTGTTATAGCTATTTTCAACTTCTTCTCCAGAACCGTCACTCAGATTTAGCTGAAACATAGTGGATATGTTCCTTGTAGAAGAGTCAAACAAAGTTGTTCTCTATGTGGGAATGCAGTGGATTCCTGATTTTTAACGATTTTTTCAATCTGGGTACTTATCAGTCAATGCAACTTTCTTATTGATTATTATGGAAGTCAATGAGCATTCTAATGCTAATTCACATTTTCGACGTCTTCTCCAAAACTGTCATCCAGATTAACTTCAAACTTGGTGGCAATGTACCTTGGGTAGGTTTCTACCAGGTTTGTTCAAATGGTCATGCTCCAGAGATTTTTAGATTTTTGATGATTTTTTTTTGTTTTTTTTTGGACAAATCTTGAAAAAATCTTTTTCTCTGAAACCGCTAACCCAATTGCTTTGATATCACAGAGGAAGACACCTAGGGACTCCTTGTTCTTACTTTGTTCACCAGGTGGCGCTGCAATTTTTTGCTATTTTTTATGAATTTTTGTGTTTATAGCTATTCTCGACTTCTTCTCTAGAACCGTCACTCAGATTAAGCTGAAACATGGTGGGATATGTTCCTTGTGAAAGGGTCAAACATAGTTGTTCACTATGTGGGAATCCTGCAGATTTCTGATTTTTAACGATTTTTTTCAATTCGGGTACTTGTCGGTCAATGCAGCTTTTCTATTGATCACAATGTAAATCAAAGGACATTCTTAGGTTAATTCACATTTTCGACCTCATCTCCAGAACCGTTAAATATATTCACTTCAAACTTGGTTGGGATGTGTCTTGGGTGGGTCTCTACCAAGTTCATTCAAATGGTCATGGTCCAGTGATTTTAAAATTTTAATGAATTATTTTGTTCATTTTTGGGGGAAATCTTAAAAAATCTTCTTCTCCGAAACCGAGTTGGAAATTACTTTGAAATCGAATAGGGACACTTCTGGGGACCCCAGACCTTAAATTGTTCAGCAGATGGTGCTGTGATCTTTTTCTATTTTTTTAAATTATTTTTTTATGAAATTTTGTGCGTTTTTACTTTTTCCGACTTTTTCTCCAAAACTATCTCTGAGATTGTGCTGAAACTTGGTGGATATGTTCTTTGTGGAAGGGTCACACTAGGTTCTTCACCAGGTGGCATTGCTGTTGATTGCTGATTTTTAACGAATTTTTCAATTTGGGTAGTTGTTGGTCAATGCATACATTCCTGTTGTTTACTATGTAAGTCAATGGGAATTGCAATGGTAGTTTACATTTTCAACCTCATCTGAAAACCGTTAACCAGATTCACTTCAAGCTTGGTGAGGATGTGTCTCGGATGGGTTTCTACCAAGTTTATACAAATGTTCACGGTCCAGTGTTTTTTTTTTTTTTTAGGAATTTTTCATGTTGCTTTTACATGCCTATTGTTTACCATGTAAGTCAATGAGGATTGCAAAGTCATCAGGGTTTGCAATGCTAATTGACAATTTTTGACTTCTTCTGCGAAACTATCAGCTAGATTCACTTCAAACTTGTTGGAGTTGTTCCTTGGGTGGATAGCTGCCAAGTTTGTTCGAATGGTCACAGTCCAATGGTGTTTGGATTTTTTTATGATTTTTTGGGGGTTCATTTTTTGGCCAAATCTTAAAAAGTCTTTATCCTTGTATATACTCAGCCAATTGCTTTGAAATTGCATAGGGACATTTCTGGGTATGAGGGTGATACATGTACAGTAGGTGAGTGACCTTGACCTCATTTCCGAGATTACAAGGTGATGTGCGTGAAATTCACTGTTTATAGGGTAACTTGAGAACTATTAAGGGTAGGACATACATATTTCACATGCTGCATGTCCTTAATAAGGGCCAGACTTAGACAGTAGGCGAGTGACCTTGACCTCATTCCCAAGGTCATAGGGCCTAGCTCAAATTTACTATTCACTGGACAAGTTGAAAGCTATTTGAACTTGGATCTTAATGTTGAACATGATGGTTGTCCTGAACAAAGGCCAGACTTAGACTGTACAACCATGGGTGACCTTAACCTCATTCCCAAGGTCACTGGGACCCAGACACTTACATGAATTTTACTTTTCATTTTGTAACTTGGTGGTCCTCTATTTACGAAAGATTGATACTGTACATAAGGGACCTTGACCTCATTCCCAAGGTCACAGGGCCACTAAAATGGATTTTACTGGTCGCGTGATAACCTGAGAAGTATTTGTACTGTGAATTTGATCTTGCACCTGGGGATGGCCCTCTATGAAAGTTAGATTCAAAATAGGTCAGTGACCTTGACTTTATTTCCAAGGTCATAGGGTAAGTAAGTCAGCTGAGTACAGGACTGTCACAGTCTTCTTGTTTTTTTTCTGTGAATTACTGATTCGATCGCAGGAGTATACATATATCATATATATATATTATTATAATATTATGGGCTCGCGCTGGTGACGAAAAAATAGTTGATCTGGTGAAAGAAAATTCGAATAAGTTCGCCAATTTGGCGAAGATAAAATTTTCCAGGACAAGTTTTCTTCTGGGATATTCTTGTAAAAAACGGACGTGCATTATGGACGTAACGGAAAGAAAACTTTATTCAACTTCAATATAGACTTCAGAGAATAAGAAAATATATTCAGAGACATATAATATTACGTCTATTTGCTTTGCTCAGGCATAAATGAATCGATGTTCTTCTCTGTCAATCTCAAAATGGCTTTTTGACTCAGCACGCGTAAACAAGCTGTCCAAAATACATTCTTGATCAAGGTCATATCGTTACTTCCAGCTCCCAGTTTAGGTCTTCATATTATTGGATTCCTTGTCAAAACATTGTATCTATCCACTAATGACCGCAGACAGAGTTGTCATGATTCATGAATGCCTTGTAGTGACGAAATTCATTGAAATAAACAAGTGAAAAATTCGCGGGTGCCATGCTCTTTTTGATTAACCTTGACATTGGCACATGTGTAGTAGTCCTGCCATCTATTGACAAAAATGAAAAACACTTGTGTTTCTTCAGATATGGGCAGCAAATTTGGTACATGTATTTTTATCTTTTACAGATTTTTAATTAACAAGCATTTGTTTGTTTTTGTTTTTGTTTTTAATCAGAAGTTTGATACTTGAAGTTTATTTCTGTTAACATTGTCCTAAAGGAAGTAATAATATTGATTCAAGCAGCCAAGATTTTCAAACCTGTATAATATCTGCAGATTCTCAATAGACATTAGGCCTACCGATTGACAGGCCTGTTTAATGGTTTAGTACACCTACACAGTATTTTGTCTGTTGTCAAGGTGAACATAATGCAATATACACATATTTTCTTACTTTTTATGTCCAATGTTTTAACTTAGTTCATATTTTAATAACTGTTTACTACAAGTATTAATTTACCAGTGTCAACTCCAGTTATTGAAAAAAAAAGAAAGAAAAAAGGAAAGAAAAAGAAAAGAAAAAAACTATTCTGGAATGAGCTGATATGTTTCTTCCATAGGAACTTTATTAAAAGCAAATTAATGTTTCCTTTTAATATTTTATCCCTAAATTTAGCTATGATAAATATACCAGCAGTGATTTAAATATCTTTCTGTTGATTTAATTACTGATGATAATCAAAGTATCATAACCATTATCTGAACAAATTTTCAGAAAGTTGGCTGACAAAGGGCATTTTTTTCAAAACTAGGATTATAAATTAAAATCACAATATAATTAAGTTGTGACATGTCTTGGTTACTAACCTTATCATATGTCCAAGTTTTATAACTTAAAACTTTATTTTAGAAAAAAAAATGTAAACGAAGAAAAACAAAAGAAAATTTACTTATTTTAATAACAATGTAAGTATGTATGGTTTGATTTTATATGTGTCAGATTTATTGGACTAAAGTTTGGCTAAAAAAGATTCCATCTGGCTAAAAGAAATTTGTAGTTTTAGCCAAATTGGCCAAGGGGTAAAAATTCCTAGCTCTAGCCCATATATATATATATATATATATATATATATATATATATATATATATATATATATATATATATATATATATATATATATATATATATATATAGATATATATATATATATATATAGATATATATATAGATATATATATATATATATATATATATATATAATATATATATATGTGTGTGTGTGTATGTGTGTGGTGTGAGTATATATATATATGTATGTGTGTGTGTGTACTCTTTTATGTACTTACAAGTGCCTCTGGCTGTGCCCAGGTTACAAATTCAACTGGTGTCAAAGGAACAAGTGTGTAAAAGGAGGAAAGAGCATCCTTTTAAACATGTCTCGACGAATGTCTAAGTTACCAAGGCATAACATATATATATATATATATATATATATATATATATATATATATATATATATATATATATATATATATATATGTGTGTGTGTGTGTGTGTGTGTGTGTGTGGCTCCGATGACCCGACCGACGCCACTGAAAATTAAAAAAAAAAAATGTAAAACCGCCCTTCCCTCATAAAAATTGATCGACTTTGGCTGAAAGATTCTATTGAGAAAATGGCCATTGTGTGCCGTTATTTTGTTGCAAAGTCAACTCAAACGCAGTACTTCATTTCAACTTCTCTGCAGTGGAGGGTTAACTTGGGCCGGAAAATGAGTATAGCTACATAGTCACGGTTGTTTGGTGAAACAGCATAGCCATAGCTCCGATTGAAAGATTTTGTCGAGAAAGTGACCATCATGTGCCGTCATTTTGCTATAAAGTCAACTCAAACACAGCATTTACTCCAACTTTTCTGGAGAGTTAACTTGGGTCAGGGAAATAGCATAGAAACACAAAGTTCAATAAGGCACACAGCCATGATTGTTCGATGAAACAGCAAAGGCCATAGCCCCGCTCTTTCGGTGATTGTTTTTGTAATATTTTGCTAGGTTTCAGGTGTCCGTCCTCTGAGTTACCAGTGCAAACGGTCGTTATAGTACTTCAAAAACATGACTTACTATATGAACTTTGATTCTCTCGCTCGGTTGTGTCTGAAGCAGTTATCATCGTTAATTACAAATCCAAATGTGACACGATACATTGGCTCTACTGGTATATGGTGAGCGCCACTTTGAACATTGCGCAATGCCGCAAAAAATACATTTGTTTTGGATATAGAAGTGAATCGCGGCCGCAGCATATACCATATCATAATTGATGCTCTGAAACATTTCCAAAATGTACACTTTTGGTTGCATGTATAGTGGTGAACTTATATGTAGCCCTCTGTCGTTAAAACCTGTACATGCTTTATGCAAAAGCTGGTTCCTTATTGTAAATAGTGACAAGAATTCTATGTTATATAACCCGTATTTGTGTTATGTTGAAACGTCATACAAAGATAACTCTACTTGGTTAAACTCGTAAAACATGTTTTGCATGAAGTAAATTTGCAAGTGCTTTGAAATAATCAGGGTAACGGTTTGCTAATTTTTCCCTGATTCACATTCAAAAAGAAAATTAATGAAAAGTTTAGGGAACATTTGGAAAAAAAAGTTTAGTTATGATAATGATGAATCCAAATTAAGAACATAAGCTCACACTCACACAAAAAAAAATTTGAGCCTTATTTGAAAGTTATCCATAACTTTGAAACTCACTAAAGTCTGACAAAATTGCATATCAGTGGGCATAATTCATGTGTCAAAACAGGTGAAAACAGGCGTACCATACAGAATCCCGCTGGACCAAATGCAGTGCATGCGATGATATAGAAGATGAATTCCATTTTATTATGAGTTGTGACCAAGTTAACGAACCCAGAACAATTTTTTTTCGATAAACTGGAAGAGATGTTTGGTAACCTGGCAACAACAGTAGCAAGCAATTATTTTCCTTTTGATAGAACGTAAAGATTTTAAAGGGATTAAATAAATTGAAAATACATGACAAGGTGCTTATGTATATATATATATATATATATATATATATATATATATATATATATATATATATATATATATATATATATACATATATATATGTATAAGGCTATAGCAGAGTAGTTTAAGATGGCATTATTACATTTATTAAAAACATTTTGATGCTATTATTGCTGTACAGTGGAATTTCTCCATTAAGACCACCCAAGGGACTCTTTATAGGGAGTGCTCGTAATAAGGAATAGATGTAAGTGGATAAACAAGAATATGGCTGTCAATTACAGGTCTTAATATAGAAATGGTCTATCCGGAGATGTTCTTAAATTGGAGAATCTGATGTATATGTATATTTGTGTATTGTCTCTTTGATGTCCGTACTTGCTGTATGTGTACATTTTGTAAATTGCCCCTTACATCTGTGTCTTATGCGGACAAGTGCCTAATTTTACGTTTACTTTGTAAAACTTCATTTGATCAAATAGCTACAAGAGGCAGAATAATATCTGAAAACAGTACATAAATCAAACACAATCTAACGTTTGGTTGGTGAACTTGTCACTTCTGCGCCCGATGGCCCCAAGCCAGGTTCTCTGGCCACTTTAAAAACACACTTATAGACTGATTTAAAGTTCCCAGGTCATAAAGTGTCATGACCCCATATTCCCTAGGTGCAGCCAGAAGCATGTAATGGCACTACTCGATATCATTATGAATGGAATGTGTTTATTGACTCCATTCAGTATGAACGGAAGCAATTTGTCAGACAACAACATGTAAGCGGATTAAAAAACTATGCATTATCATATTTTTTTTTAACTGATATAACAATGCTTGTACTGTTTGTTTTCTTCATCTGCCTGGCGCCTCTCCCCTCCCCTCCGTGTAAAAGAGGTACATTCCAAATGAAATTATTGTTGTTGCTGTTATTATTATTATTATTATTATTATTATTATTATTATTATTATTATTATTATTATTATTATTATTATTATTATTAGTATTATCATTATTATTATTATTATTATTATTATTATTATTATTATTATTATTATTATTATTATGAAAACTAATGTCCAAATGACAAATGATGTTTGTAAATACTGTGATGCAAGTGATGCTATTTTGTCACACCATATATAAAACAAGTGCGATGTAAAAGTCCAAACGTTTTCTGGAGTTGTAGCAATGGGTGGTTTATATTAGTTTTAGTGCGGCGGTTACCTGTGTATGGCTCTGTGTTGAACGTAGTGTCTTTTCCCATTTGCTTTTAACAACAATGTGCCAACACAGACATTCTTTTTTAAAAATTCTTTCTTTCTTTCCTTTTCCCAGCAGATTTGTCCGAGATTTTATTTTAGGACTGTTATACGTAGAAATGCCAAACTTGACATTATTGTACCTTCATACATAAAGTCTGACCTTTTTACAAACGATAGTGATAGCTTTAAAAATACGCAAATTTGGGCCATGTGAAAATTTAGATCTTGCATAGCTTCATAACAATTATTGGTAAAGGGGCCATTCCAACTTCTATATATAGGTTTCTGACAAAACTGCATGCAATGAACCATGTACCATAGTTATTATTAAAGGGAAAGCCTGAACGGGGTAATATTGAAGCAGGTATCCCACAAGGGTCCGTACTAGGCCCACTGTTATTCCTTATTTACGTAAATGGTATAACAGACATTGTGCAGTCTGAAATCAGACTTTACGCTGATTGCATCACCTTTTATATTCAACTTCAGGACCCAATTGACAGCGCGTCTACCTTAACCAAGACCTTACATCAGTGGGTTGTCACATTTAATTCCACCAAAACCAAAATACTTTCATTTTGGTAAAAAGAAAAACCCCTGCTGGTCACCCCAATTTAGTATTTGAACAAGAAATTATTACTGACATTGTTGAACAACACAAACACCTTGGTGTTACATTGTCTTCGGATCTCCGCTGGTCGGCGCACATTACTTCTAATGTAGCCAATTTAAAGAAATTGATAGGTAATTTGAAATGTTTACAGTACAAACCTAATACACGTGCACTTGAATCTTTGTACTATGTTTAGTTATACCCCGCTTAGAAAATACCAAAATGAATGTAGTTTGGGATGGATGCATACGGTCAGACAGGGACCTTTTTGAAAGTGTTCAGCTGGATGCAGTTAGAGTTGTAACGGGGGCTTTGAGCCGTACTACGATTGGTAAATATATGCTGAAACGGGATGGGAGCCACTTTCTGAACGACGACGGAAACACAAACTCACACTTATGTACAAAATAGTTTATTGACTGGCACTCTCATATTTATGGAATTTAATTCCACATACTGTTCAAGAACAAAGTAGAAATAATATTAGATGGAGGCAGGATGTTGTGTCAATTTATACAGGTACTTCTTCTATAATATTTTTTTGCCGGAGTGCGCGAATTGAACTTTCTTCCACAATCAGTTAAAAAGTCTGACGATTTGCATGAATTTTAGAAGAAATTGTATAAATCCCAGCTGAAAGGTAATGAAAAGTTTTATTTTGGAGATCGAAGGATAGGTACTATTCATGCTAGACTGTGAATGGGCTGTAGCTAGCTGAACAAAGATGTGTAAAAGATGAATCAAATTGAATCACCACTTTGTTCCTGTGATACCTCAGCTGAGGACAGTTTTCATTATTTTTTCCATTGCAATAAATACGTTGCGGCCAGAGATAAACTCCAAACTAAAGTGTTGCCCCTTACAGACTACAATTAAAAAAACTTACGTAATGGATTGTCAACAAAAAAATGATCCTGGAAATCGGGGTATATTCCAAGCAGTTCACAAATGTAGCAGAACCACTGGAAGACTCAATGTTTAGATGTGCTAGCATCGGGTTGCAGGTGTGCCATCATAATTAGCGACATAATTAGACACAATGTAAAAAATATTACAGAGATAAGTCATCTATATTTGTTCAGATTGTTGCCTACAACTATATATTCAAGTATTAACGCGAATAACGCCCACCTTTTTCCTTATTCCCTTCCCCTTTCCCATCATATTTATTATGTTCTGTGCATTTCCTATTTGTTATCTGCCTGTTATCCACTTTTTGTTGTATTGTCAATTCATGTACAAGATGCCTTCATATAAGCATTGTGCCTGTTGGCCAATTATTTTTGCAAATAAAATATGTTAAAACCAACATCAATTTATAGGTTTGTGCTGTAGTCGCATCTAATGCACCACAAGCAAAAGCTCTAGAATTAAAATTTATGGTAATGAGGGGGACTTGAAAATTTTTAAGTGTTGAATATCTTCAAAACTATTATAGGCAAATGTGCTTTTCCAACTTCAATTTATAGCTTTGTGCCTTAGTCGCATCCAATGAACCACTAACAAAAGTTTCAGAATTTTAATCCATGCTAATTTGGGGGCACTTGAAAAGTTTAAATGCTGAATATCTTCAGAACCATTATAGGCAAATGTGTCATTTCTACTTCAATTTATATGTTTGTGCTGGAGGTGCACTAAGTCAACCACCAACAAAAGTTGTAAGTTTTTGATTTTTGCTAATTAGAGGCATTGATCTTCAAAGCTATAATAGGTAGAGATGTCAGTCCAACTTCAATATATTGTTTTTTTTTTTTTGTATTGCAGCTGCATCCAATGAACACAAAAGAAAATCTGTAGAATTTTAATTTATGCTAATTCGGCGCATTTGAGAATTTGAAATGTTGACTATTTTCAATCTTATTGCAAGGAGAGTTGTCATGCAAACTTTTAGTCAGAGTTTTGCTCTATAGGCACATCCAATGAACCATGGACAAAAGTAGTAGAATTTCATTCTTATGGGGATGGGGGACTTGAAAAATTTAAACGTTGCATATTTGTCTTTAATTCTATTTTGCATAGATGTGCCATACCAACTCCATATCCTAGGTGTGTCGATCATCAATATTGTCCGAAGTTAAGCATTCAGAAGCCACTAAAAATATCTGAACAGTGTCTGTGTGGCCCTACTAGTGAAATGGAAACAATGCAAATTAGGGGAAACAATGGCAGACATGTGCATATTTTTGACATACCAAACATACAACAGGCTATGATCTGTCAAAAAACGTCAATAACATTTATGTGTACATCACTAGGATTTGCTGTTTACACTCACACCAGACGTAACACTTTTATATTACTATGTGATGACCATTTTGTCACCAGTCCATGCTGTGGTGTCAACAGTGATCCCTAAATGAATCAAAGGTGCAATAAAAAGTGTGCTCTAGAGACTTAGCCAGGGTTTCTCACCACAAAACCAAATCTTGTTTGTTTGCTCACACTTGACATTCTGTTTTATTCAGAATTCTTTCTATCTGTCATTTCCTTTTTGCCAGCAGGTTAGTTCATGCCAAGTACTTTATTTTGCCACAGTTAGTTTCCTCAAGTTTTATGTTTTTTAGCCATGCCACTTTCCCAACTCTAAATTCGAATGTACAGGACAATTTTCCGTTGTAACGCACACACAGACTTGATTTGAAGCAAATCTTCTTTCTAGATCACCATTGTATTACTGTGTTGGTTAATATTGTAAATATCCTGCACGCACCATGCAGCTTGGCCAAGTTGCAGGTATCGGTGCGCCGGGTCTACAAGGGCAGATTTCCGAATAAATAATGAATTGTATCAGTCACAACACACTTATTAATAAGGGTATATATCTTTTTCACAATATGAAATGTAAGCAAAATGGTGATCATTAAAAAGTATTATGAAAATAAAAAAGTATGCTTTCATAGCAAAACATAATTTATAAGAAAAAATATCCCTTTGATGTGCCATAAAAGTCTTTTATGTGTCCTGATTCTGTATAATTGATATGTAATTGCAAAACACAATTTAAACACGAAACCTCAATTTTCATGAAAAATCACGAGCAGTAATTATTTACTCGGCCTCTCTGGTATCATATTTTCACAAGAAAGCAACCAGTCTTGGGACCGTTAATTTGCTTGTTTTTTTTTATTTAACAAAACAGTGTCATATATGTCATTTGAGACGGTCGGACACCGCATTGCCTTGACATAAGCATTCCAAATCTTTTGGGGAACAGAGATGCGAAATTATGAACTCGTTAAATTGTCATCCAAACCATCTACTGAGTATATTTCAAGTTCCATAATGTTACAGTCATAAAAATCCAGAGAAAGAACTGAAACAAGAAAATGAAACAAGAAATTTGAATCCAAAATAACAGACCGGGACTGAACTAAGAAGCAAATGGCATGTTTTCCGACCTAAATGATACAAGTTTGAAAGTCCTCAGGAGAGTAATGATCCTAAAGCAAGTCTTTAACTCTTTCAGTACTAACTGCGACTAAAATCGAACTACATATAACGAACTGCTCTGAATTACGTGTTTCGTGAGTGAGGTTCCTCGTAAAGAGACCTTTCCTTGAAGTGCCAGCAACCTGTAGTTTCATAGAATATGGGTGCAATCCAAAATGCGGCACGAAAAGAGTTAAGTAAATTTTGCCTCTGTTTCAATGAAAAGTGAAGTTGGCTTTTTATCGCCAAGCTGATGAATCTGTTTGATTCAGGTTTGAACGCATTGATGTATGTATCATGAGAAATGGAAAAAAAGTACACCTTGTCGGTGTATCCGTTACGGAACTACCCAAATTGTAGGTTGAATCACACAGACAAATTGCAAGTTAATTCTGGTAATACGGTTTACAATTGTTGATTAACAACGTATACTCTCATTAACATCCGGGCTCTAAGCGATCCGCCGGACAAACTGATGTGTTGTGTCCAAAGCTGATCAAGCTCCTTATCACATGCCGTGGAATACTCGAATATTAGTTTGTTTGGGCGGTAAACTTATGCGGTTATGCATCAAAAGCAAGTCATATGTTTGCCTTCATACAAAAATACATGTTGTAAGAATAAATACACAATACGTAAATCATGTTTATTGTGTTATTGATAGTGTATGTAAGCTATATATGATGTTTGTAAAAGGAATATAAGTTAAAGATAAGTATATACTATAAACAAGTATTGATGTCTTTCAGTACCTTGATGCGAGGTTTCAGTCACGGCCCTTGCATTTGACTGCAGTTTTCCTTCTTATCCTCAATCAGGTGAGTTTCGCTTTGAATTTGTATTCTTTGAATCATGCCAGACTTTTACATTGTTTGTCACGAGCCAATAGTTATTGAATATATCATAATCTCCCTAACCATAAGGAAGGAGCACAGGTGTCGTCTGCTTGAAAATAAAGGAGATGATTTTTTTTTGGTTCAAAAAAAATTTAAGTGCCTATGATGAGTTAGTTTGTGATTATACTCGTGAAAGAACCTAACAAGGCAAATAGCGATATACACTAATATATATGATTTACCATATCATGCTAAATATGGAAATTGGCAAATTCTTGTTAAAATGCGTGGTAAACACATCTTATTTTGTAGATTTTTTACATGGGCTTAGCAATGTTTTCCCCTGCGACAGCTCTTGAAGGAGGTAAGAGTTATACGGTAACTATAATGAAGATGTAGTTGTTCATGCATTCCAAACGTATCACATTTACACTGTTGACAGTAATTTTGTATCATGAATACCAAATGAACCAATGCAATGTGAATGGTAGTGCTTCCATGGGGTTTTTAAATGAAGCAAAATTGCAAAAGTGGAAGTGAAGATTTTTGCTCTCATTCTATAGTAAAGAAGTAACTGCAGATTTATTCCAAATGTATCGCGTTTTACCGATCGATAGTGCTCGGTACGCATCTGTAGTGCAAAGTGAACCAATGTAATGTCCGTTGTATCCATCTACAGCCTTCTAATATGAAAACATCAGATGCGCAACTGCAATGGCATATACCCAGAAACAGGAGGTAGCAGATGATAGCACTAGTCAAGAGGTACCACGTGACCTACCTAGATGTTCCTATTGGTCAGAATAGGTCAGGAAACCTCTTTTTTTTCAATTATAGTACTGCGGTCTATTTCCTGGCTCTTAGCTTATGTCATTGTGCAGCCTGGTCTTCGACGATGGGAGCTGTTTGTGACTCGATGCACGTCCAGCCTCTTATGTTCGTCGTGCCTCAACTGCAATTGTTTACCATATTCAGCTTCATCTTTATCTTGCATACCATATTTAGGCTTATGTTGACATTAGCTTCTGATTATAGAACAAACAATGGTTGGAATAGACCCATATAGGCTCTTTACGTCTTCTTTACAGTGACTAAATTTCCCGTTTGGGCTTCCATTTTACTGTCCGGCATTGTCGCCACAATCTACACAACAATGGTAAGTTTCGATTGCATACTTTTCCTGTTGGCGAAGAAATGCATTAACTGCTGGCAAATTGAATCAGTTGACAGGTTGTACACCACTTTGGTCTACTAAGTACTGTTGACTCAATCTGTGACCTCTTGGCCTTGGGCTGTGTTTTTTAATGCATCAATAATGTCGAAAGGCTGAAACTGTTCCTATGTCTGCCGTAGTTCAAATTTAATCAGGAATATACTGCCACAGCAACTGATATCAGAATGTTTACTTGGTCTAACTGAAAATCCCGCCATTCCACGCTTGTGGGTCAGCAGTGATATACGTCATAATTTTTGTACACATATATGATACTGCTCCAAAATGGTAAAAGGTGACCAATTTCTTGAATGTTAGTAATATATTCCAAATTAAGGGCTGATGCATGGTAACTTAATTTTTTATCGTGAAGGCAAGACCTGGAGCCAAGTGCTGCCAGCTCACTCTTAGCTGCCTCTTTGTCTGCCCAGCTACCAGTTTTAGTCTAGCCTCCTGTTCTGAGCCACCTGTCAGTTCTATTATAGCTGGTATTTTCCATGCCCAGCTGCAATGGTAGTTCAGTTGTCAGCTCTCCATGCAGCTGCCAATTCCATCATAGCTACCACTTTTAATGCCCAGCTGCCAGTTTTACCCTAGCAGCCTGTTATCAACCAGCTACCAGTTCTAGCACAGCTGGGATTTTCATGCTCAGCGGCCAATTTTAGCAAACCTGCCTGTTATCAGTCAGTGCTGCCAGTGTAGCCCAACTGCCAGTTCATCATCCAGCTGTCAGTTCTTGGCCAGCTTCCCGTTCAATCATAGCTGCCACTTTTTCTGCCCATCTGCCAGTTCTATTCTAGCTGCCAGTTCTCTTCAGCTGCTTTTTCTGCCCTAGCTGCCAGTTCACCTACTGTTCAGCTGCTCCCAGATGCCCGTTCTATTATAGCTGCCATTTCCCATTTTGTCCAGTTAGGCGGGGAACTGGCTGCCGACACAGAACTGACAACTGTCAGATCACCCACTTATCTGTTCAGCTGCTCCTAGCTGCCAGTTCTATCGTAGCTGCCATTCCCCATTTAACCCAGCTGGCTGAGAACTGGCAGCTGGATGGAGATTTGGTAGCCGGACTACACTAACAGCTGAGCATGGCAAATGTCAGGATTATCAGAACAGGCAGCTAGACTAAAACTGGCAGCTTTGCAGACAAAGTGGCAGCTATGATTGAACGGGCAGCTCGCTGAGAACTGGCAGCTGGACTGAGATCTGCCAGCTGGGAGAAATGATGGGTGTTGCTTTATCTAAAAAATGTACAAAACATTTATGTACATTATATTTGCTACGACCATACAAAGTTTACTTCAGGGGAAGACATGATGTTATCTCGACTAACTATTATTATTAAACAAGATATGGCATCGAATTGGAAATCTAATTGATTTTAATACATACAAGACGAAACGCTGTTTGGAACAACATTTGTTTCATCTACCCGGGTATAAGATTGTATACAATCCTCCCTTCCCCCCGAGGATTTTATGGGGGTGGGGGGGGGGGTACCAAGGAGTCTGATTACTAGTAGAGATCGACAGAAAGCGTGGCAAAGTTAATACTAGTAAAGATGTCTGGTCCCTTCAGAATTGGCAATTGGCAACTGGCAGCCAAGATTACAGAGGTCTTCCTCGAAGCACAGGCTGAGAGGCTTGGTACGGATTGCCTTTACACTGATACCCACATCCTTTATTATTAACGTCATTCAATGAGTACATGCTGAGTCGCAAGAGGGAGACATGAAGATTTCCATCACTTTTTAATCTACTAACTGCAATGTTTATTTTCAATTGATTGCACTGGTCAATTTTTAGGGAAAGCAGCATCTTGGTAAACGTTTTCCAGAAACAGTGCTCTAGGATTTGAGCCACATAATATGACGAATTGAAAAAGACGTTAATTTATTTCTTTAAGCATCGAGTGTTTATTTGTATGTTGCGTATGCACAATCCCCAGAGAGTCCTACTGATTAATATAAAGATATCGAAACCAAACCAATCAACTTAAGGCAATCACTTGCATGTTTTTATAACCATTTTCTTTGAGTTAAGACTGAGTCAACAGCTTTCATCGGCGTGGGTAGGGCTCAAAGGGTAGATAATGTTATCATGACAGGTGTCATTGACAATTCTTCAATCAAATTGATTTCAGTATTGTTGCAATTAATCATATACATTGAAGCAGACGATATTTGCCCACTGGGTAGTTTTAGGCCGTTTATGGGGGCCTGGTTCCGTTGCAACTTCAGTCCAACAGTACTAAACTTAACTCTTTGGCAACCGATTCAGTAGCTATCATTGCCCACTTACTGCACCACGCGCCCATGAAATATGTTGACTTGTAGCGTATTATTCTTGATGACAAAAATCAGAGGGCATTTATGGTCATAGACGCTTGCCAATGATTTAAAGGGACACCTTTGCATGCTGACACATCGGCGTTTCGAATCTCAGTCTGTTATGGACAGAATATAGCAGATATAGTTTTCTGACTCGGACTTGTCTTATTTTGCAATTTAAGAATATTATGTTTTGTAACAGGGAGGAATGAAAGCCGTCATTTGGACGGACGTGTTCCAGTGTGCCGTCATGTTGGTTGGAGTGATCTCAGTACTTATCGTAGTGAGTATCAATGACTTTTCACACTTCATTACGTGGTTAATCAATAAAGCATAGCACTCAAGATGTTATAGGGTATGCCAAGTGCAAAGGTTTCGTACCAAGTTACGGTAACAGAACACATGACCCACAATTAAGGATTGCCACCTATCTGTTTTATTAACTGACAAGTGTAACTAAAATAAAACCTGGTGGCATTTCATTTTTCATGTTTCAAAATAAAGTTTTAAAAATTATTTATGTTGATGATATTGCAATTTATGTTTCAAACGTCACCAAATTTCTCGAAGAGTATATGCCAGGTGCAATGTAGTGTGTGGTGCGTTACCGTGCTAACGCTCATCCACCCCCGCCCTGCGGGGGTGGATGAGCGGTGGCACAGTAAGATTTGTTGATGTTAAAAGGGTAAACTAGAATTGATTCAACAAGACGCATGAGCATATCAGGTAGCCACAGTTCTTAACTTGTTAAAGTGCTGACCTTGACCCAATAATCAAGGTCACCAGGACACCTTTAGCTTAAGTAGTAGATGATAACGAATAAGAATTGTTTCCCTCAGATTACAGGCGTCTGTGAGAGCTAAGTTTACACCGCCCAAGATGGGCTTGAACAAATTTAAAGAGCCAGGGGGCTTTTTCGCTGAACTAAGCGTTCATGTGACATCTCAATAGCCGTTTTGGCTAGGACCTCCTTATTGCACCTGATGATGGTTCTTTTGAATGTAGAAATGCTCAATGTACATGGGTGAGCATAAGCTAACTCTAACGGTCACAGGGCATTAGTAAATTGTAATTTTACATCGTATCTTGGATGGAGTTGAGCTAGGACTTTGATATTTCCCAGAATGGTGGTCCTTCATAAGCATGGGCAGAGTGACGACTGTATATGCGTGACCTTGACCTAAATTCTAAGAAAACCATTCTCACTTGCTAACTAAATAGATGATGCGGGTCTTTGAAAATGCACGTGATGATGGTATTGTGCATTATGATAGTCCTTTGTAAAGGCCAAAGGCAGACAGCACATGGGTGACCTTCAGTTATTTCCAAAGTTTACAAGTTCACTACAATGCAAACAGGCACGGTCAGCGGAACACAGGACTGTCGTCTCATTTGCGTTGAATTCTCGACATTAAAAAAATTCACGAGACCACTTATTTTTGTCAGCTTAAGGTGGAAAATTAGTACACAAACCTGACCCCTGAAAATCAATGTAGTTAGACTCATAGAATACCACACTAAACCGAATCCAGACATATTTGATTGAACGACTATTGTCATTGGATTTGAACCACTGTTGACCAGTGGTACGTTATTCTTCATGATTTTCATGACAAGGGAGAAATAATACGTACAACACCAAACATTCCAGTAGTTTTGCACACGGAAAAGTTTCGTTGTTGACACATCGGCGTTAGGACTTTCGGTGTAAAAATTAGGTGAAATATTATCTGCTGAGTGAAATATTATCTACTGACCTCTATCTGATTCATAAATCAACACTATCCCACTGAAATCACACCAAAACATTCAGATGTAAATTGTCATCTGCTTTTACATTTTTATGAATTTTATGTTCACAGAAACGCTTTTGCTGATAATTCTACTTGAGATCTCTTATGATAGCACTTCTCATGTTAATAGTTTTCCTTTGTGTAGGCTGGGCGCATAGTGCCAAACCCGTGTTAAGGAAAGCAATTGACTCGGTCTCATTGTAACCAGAAAAGACTAAGAAGTAGTTCTTGCGACTAACGCCGAATTGATTGCATCATTTTGTGTTGGCCATGCTATAAATGTAACGTTTGAACATACTTTTAAAGATGTCAAGACAAATAGTGCAAGATAAAGGATTTTTTATCAGTGCGATGATATCAGCATACCGATTCCTGAAATGTGGCTTTAAGATTAAAATTTTCTCAATTATCAAGCTTCACCATTTTTTTTTCAAGCTTGTTGATTTTAGTAAGTGATTGTTCAGATTATCAGTTCTCAAGTATATTTGAGTATGTTTGCCCACGACTCACTGAGTGCATTTTTATCTTGATGCTACCGTGGTTTCCCCAGTATTTTGTTTAATATACAAATAACATAGATACAGCTGTACATATCGTTCAGTGAGCGACATATTGTTTATTACATGTTTCATTACTTTATCACATTTTAGAAAATACTCAAAAGTAAAGTCACTTCATACATCGTATTAAAAGGCCCTTTTATTATCAATACAAGTGTATAACGAATGTGCGACATCAGAGCATACTTTTGTCGCAGTCATAAATTACTGTGAGGGTATACGGTTGATATCAAATGCAGTAGATAACTTAACTCCTGTATACCACATAATGGTTTCTTCTCAGTTTCGAATAAGTTAATTTTATGATAAATACATTCGTGACAATTGACAATGCGCTCAAAATTACGAAATTAAAATATTATGCACAATGAAA
Organism: Hermodice carunculata; assembly: GCA_964020975.1. Lineage (NCBI taxonomy): Eukaryota > Metazoa > Annelida > Polychaeta > Eunicida > Amphinomidae > Hermodice > Hermodice carunculata. Next base: position 101,297,203 of record OZ026614.1, on the reverse strand, counting down.
GAACCTTGCAAAGTACTTCAAACGGTATTTTATGTGTGATTAAAATCATTTGTTCTGGACTTGTTTACAGCAGCCTTACGAAATCATCAAATTATTTCAAAAATTGTTATTAGGAGATAAATTTGTGACGACCGCAATTTTCTCTGGTGTTCCCATGAGTCTCCCGTGCATAGCAGACCCAGTCACCAAAAAATTAGAAAGTGAAGCTCTTAGATCGTTTTGTGAGACGGTGATGTCAGTTTGATCTCCTTCAGTTCCTGGAGATACTGTCTTAAGGCTGCCGAAAATATACTGTGACAGTGTTCACCCTGTACCTAAACCTATATATGGTCAAACGTCATCCGCTTCATTGTTTCCATTTCAACAGAATTGAACAACAGTTTGACTGAGAATTGTAGATGAGACCTAACAAGATTACATGAACAAGGTCAACAGTTTCCCTTGACATGGATTAGGTACTTAGTAACCAGGCAAGGAAAGCTGTTGCTTGAGTCTAAATTAGATGGGAAAGGTTTAACTAGCAATCATAATCACCGTACCAGTGACCGAGCCTTCATCTTTAAGAGATGCATATCAATCTGAGTTAAGGTGTTAGAAATCGGCATAACAAATTTATGCATGAACTTCCAAGACACCATCAAATTAAGCTACTTACAGAAGAGAGCTCATTAAAGCCTAATTTATACTTAGGTAGCAGAGAGACGCTAACGTGTATCTCTATTCTTTGTAACAATATAGTGTGTATGCAAATCCAAAAAGTAGAAATGTCAAATTCCACTTGTAAAATTGTCTCTGTATAGCTTCGAAACCCAATACCCAATGTCCCATGTCTTCCTATTCCGACGCGATTACTTAATGCAATAACCCCTTCATGCATTAAGAAGTCATACTCACTAACAGATTGTGTAAGTTCAAGGATGCACTCTTATATTTTTGTGGAGATACAAGCAGTTCCTAATCATAAATAAATAATCTGAAAAAATTGCATAAACAGTACCTTAGCCACTGATCTTTAAATGCCTGCCTCAATGATATTTCATCTTTGGTATGACTAGCGGCAGTGACCCGAGTTTGCACGAGTTTGATTTCAGTAAAGGGTCGATATCCAACAATCCTTTCTTTTCAGCTGCATGCGACATTTGCATTGTTGTTTTCCTTATATGGCACATGACCTAGGTCAATCATCCTTGTATGGCAGATAAGAATGAAACTTTCCAAAGTATGAACCGGAACTATGTTGCCGATTCTAAAATTATTATCATCTGCTTGAGCCCTATTAGCGCAAGTAATTCTATTAAATTTTGTTTATTTTCATTTAACCATTGGAAGAATAGAGTCGCCCTCTTTTAACTGAAAGCGTCTTTACTGGTTAGACTCGTCGCTTTAACTGGGAATTGCTCGTCTCATTTCTAAAGCTACATCCAGTTACTTCACGCATATTCTTCATGCACATATTTGAGTAAACTTCTGCTAGAACCATATAAAGTTTTTTTATGGTTCATGTATCGTAAATATTTAATAAAATTATGTCATGTTTCTCCTCTCAAGGTTTAACGATTTTTGTATGTTTGGGGGATTAAGATTGCCACATGATTGCTAGATGCCCTTTGATTCGTGATTTGGTTTATTCGAACGCTTCTATCCCTATCCAAAAATATATTCCATTTTGCTATAAGAGTGCATCTTAATGCTTGAAAATTGCTCTGTTCTTATACACACAGGGTTGCATGCGAGTAGGGGGTCTGGCAAGAGTCTGGCAACTGGCCAACGAAGGGGGCAGATTGATTTTCTTCGAGTATGTATATATCAGGACAGAAATTTCTGGACTTGTTAGCTCATGAAACCCTTGGAAAAGACTAGGGAGACCGTTGTAACGAGCGTGAGATAGTTACAAAAGTGGTCTTTCTGGATACCCATAATTATATACCAACTATTTATAGCTGTTTTTTGTTTCGTTGTACATAAACGGCCATTCGATGCTTCTCATAATTCAAACACAAAAGCATTGACAAGATAACACATCATCTTTCCCGTTATACGTCCATTGATGCATTCACAGTAAAATGGCACGCGTTGGAAAACTTGATTTGATGAAATTGAAAGGTTTTTTTGTTTGTATATTCGCTAGTTTCGCACATGGCACAAAGCTACAAGTATAAAAATATAATAACACAATGAAATATTAAGTAGTGCTCATAATAGGTAATATATCAAAGATAGTGAAACTAAAGCTCCAGCAAAATGCCTAAAATGCATAACCCCTGAAAATGAGAACAAGTGCACACGAGTACTTGTACATGTTTTAGTCATATGTTGCACCTCCTTCCATCTTTCATAATTATTACGGCATTGACATGACTATATTCATAGTAAGCCAATATTTTCTATTGCCGTCAGCTTGAACCATTTAGTAAGATAGCTGTTGAAAAGGCGCATAATGTCTTGATACGCCCTATCTGCAATTCTCATTATCGTGCTTTTATTACAGATAAAATTACTCCAAAACATTGAAGCAGGCGTTATTTGACTGTCAGCCTGGGTTTGGCTGGTCAAAAAGGGGAAACGGTTCATCTTTCTTCAAGTTAGAATAAATACGTTATCGTGGCAGCAGACAAAAACAACTGTACCTGTGTCCCGCCCCCCCCCCCCCCCAGCCATCGAGTACCCTCAGATTGATCCTGTTATTCGAGGATCCAACAGCCATTTTACTTTACTCTTGCAAAGTAAAGTAGAACTTCATTCATTCAACCTGGCGCAGTGCAAATTCCGTCTGAATGGTCAATGCTGCATGCTAAAATATTTAATCAGAACGTCAAAGCGATAAAAAGTTATATATGAAGTTTTTTTTTCTTAAAATTATATATATATATATATATATATATATATATACAATTTCATATTTCAAACGATATACACAATTCCACTGGTAGGTCAGTCACCTTGGCAAGTATGGTGGTCTTCAGAATAATAGTGTCTGAGAAAAACTTCAGACCAATTTGGTTGAAATGAAAGAAAGAAAGAATAAAAGAAAGAAAGAAAAAAACAAAGAAAAAACAATTTTGGGAAAAACAAACTTCTATGATTAAGTCAAACTGAACATATCATGTTCTAGAACTGTAATTATGATCATGATTGAAAAAATAAAAGATGTCATAGATGTACTGAAAGAGTGGTGATAGACAGATCTCCTCACTCGTTAAGTACATCTATGAACTCTGAACTTGAGTTTGAATGGATATATTGCTTAGTTCCTTCTTGCATACATAGACGTATAGTCATGCATGTAGGCTGTTAGGAGGCAGTGCAGCATGTCGTTTAGTGAGGGTGGGGGTGGGGGTGTTAAGGGTATTTCCTTACTAGCACCATGTTAGCACACTGGGGTAATGTGTTTCCCATGCCAGCAAACTGGAGGCCTTCTTTTTTTCAGTATTTCTGATCATCATATATGTTCATACTTGCCATTGTGTTGGAATATTCCTATTTTCTGTATCTGTTATGGCAAAATTCTTTCCTGTACTGGTTTACTGGGACATCCCCCCGTCCTCCCTTCCCCTGGGTACAGTCTATCTAGTATATCTGAGTCCCACTTGTGATCTTTTACTACAAGTTGGGCCAGTGCGTAAACAGGCCAAGCAATGTTAATTGAGCGGACGTGTAAATGATAAATTGGGTCAGTGGTTGTGTAGTTGTATTGTCTTGACTGAGCTTCTCAAAAGCTGTCTCAACCTGGTAATGGAGGGGTGGGGGCAATGCAGCTAGTAGGGGATGGTATACTGTGCACAATCATGGACTAAAATGAAAACCATGTGGCATGAGGTGTGGATGGAGTCTTCAAAACAACCCTATGTAAATTACTGTCTCAATTATCAGCTCCTATGTTGTAACTGACAACAATGCATACATCAAACACATCCTGGCCAGAGACCAAGATTTCAAGATTCAAGAGTTTCAACATTTTATTGACAAACAAAATTCGAGACTACTTATTCTTCTGGTTTGATGTACATGCTGCACATACATGTATTTCTCTTAAACAGACTCATAAGACTGGTAACCCAGGTTGTTCAAAATAAGCCGGCACATAGTAGATTTTACCCTCTACTTCCAGGGCAGTACTGGCTACTCAGTCTTGTGCTCAATACAATCATGCAATGCAATTTATATTGCTCACTTGGGTTTACCTTGGGGTGCCTACAACTTTGTGACTACTGTCCAGCACCTTAAAACATTTGAACACCCTGTAACCCCCACCCTCCACCCCTTCCAAGTTTAACAGGGATCAAGACTGTGCACGTCCTGGTCTCAGAGGTATTGTAGAACTTGCAATTTAAGACCACTGTTGTGAGAGACCACTTGACTTGTTACCATATTTCTGATGGCACATTAGTCTAACTTCTTTGCATATTTACCTGCAATTTAAGACCACCTGATACATGTGACCACTTTAGGTTGGCAGAAGTGGTAGTTTTGTATTGTAACATTCAGCAGACAATTTTTTGTATGGGTGCCTGCTTAGCTGTATGTCAGGCCAATTTTGTGGCTGGTGGCCTGTCAGTGGGCCCCAGTCATGCAATCAGTCAAAAGCCCTAGGTCTGCTAAACAGGCAATTTATATGGCATTGATATGCACTGTAAAACACTCCCTCTTAATGGAAACGAAGACCCCGGCAACAATGGCCACGGATGAAAATAGCTGACCATTGTCCACCAAGTCACTCTGGTATGATGTAATCACTGAAATAATACAAGCTTAATTAAGCCAAGAATGCTCCTTGCAGGGAACTGCTCTAAAGTGTCACCCATGGATGCATGTATGCCAGCTCCCCAGGCTGCCAAATAAAAGCTCTGATCGGTTTAAAAAATAATTTCCACTAGAAAATGAGATAATCAGATATGCTGATAAACAGGTGAATGGGGCAAAAAAAAAACGGTTGATGGCCCCTGGACCTGGTCACGGTAGTAAGTGGGATGAGGGGAGGGATAGCATATTGGCCAGTGATAGATGGGTGAATGTGAACGTGCACCCATTAACAAGAATAGGTCCATGGTGTATAATATGGTTAATTTTGGCTTGTTGATATCTGGTCTGAAAGGAGGTCCATGATCATTTTTCAATAGCATGTCCCCTAAATAATTGGTTGAATCATATTTTTATTGAAGAACAATAATGAAACAAGGAAAGATGATTTCGTGCATAGCAAATCAGTGTGTGTGTCTTCAGAGCATATTGGTATGGCGATGTACAATTATTCCTTAACACAGGAGTAGAAGTTGGAATGGCATCTGTATCTATCATGGCTTTGAAGTTATTCAAGATTTAAAATTTCTAATGATGCTATTTAGCATAATTTAAATTGCTACAACTTTTATTTTTAATTCATTAATTATGCAATGGTCGACAACCTCCTGGTAGAAGTTGGAATGACATTTCTATCCATTGCAATGTTGAAGATATTCAAGATTGGAAATTTTGAATATTGCTAATTAGCATAATTTAAATTGCTACAACTTTTGTTTCAAATTCATTAGATGCGCAATGGTCATTAACCTCCCAGTAGCAGTTGAAATGACATCACTATCTATTATACTTTTGAAGATATTCAAGATTTAAAATTTCAAATGCCCCAAATTTCCATAATTTCAATCATCTTCATACCACAGTATAAAAAGATCCAACTCCTTGTATGTAGGTACAATCAGGCCAAGTTTGGAGTTTCTATGTGTTATAGTGTCAGAGAAAAGTGTCAGTTAAAGAAGGAAAGAAAGAAAGAAAGAAAGAAAAGAAAGAAAGAAAGAAAGGAAGGAAGGAAGGAAGGAAGGAAGAAAAGTGTGTGTTGACACTTTAATAAAATAAGAGCAAAGGCAGTTGGTCATTTATCACACTTTGCCTAATTATCCTTTGCTAAGCTGTTGCCTGCTTAGGAGACCTACGGCCTTTGACTGGCGGACTGGGGCCCTCATGCCCTCACAGGCCACCAGGCAGATAAAAAATAGCCTGATATTCAGTGAGCTAAAACTATAAGCAGGTTAGCTCCAGGAGGCAAGCAAAGCTGTGACAATAAAAAAAAACATAGCTGCATGCATATGCAGTCATTTTGACACAAGACTCCTGGAGCATTCATGGTTTCACTTCGAACAAAATAATGATCATTTGGAATTTTTGACATATGTATGTCATTTTGACTATAACAGGGGTAGACATTATTTTTTTCACCTGTCTGACAGGGCAGAAAGGGGTCAATTTCACATGTCCTAATTTGTCCCCTGCAGGTTGTGAAGTAGAACAGTTGTCTGTCACAAAGTGACACTGCGTCACTCAGTTACAAGTTAATACCACACAAAACATGCCACTTAAAATTGTGTCCTACTCAAGTTAATGTTTGAATCTTTGACTTACTCAACGAGGGCCTTTGCAATATTTTAAAGATATGATTCTGTCTGTAACATTACAATGTAGGCCTATGGGAAACCCAGATGTAGAGTGCAACGTACCTTTCCCTTGTAATGTTTTTAGCTTAACAGCTTGATACATGTTTGAGTACGTATGGGCTTTGCCACTACATATTAACAAGAGCTCATTGACGTGGAAAAATTCACAGTGAAACCAGTGTGACTATACATGTATATTGGAGGGTACTCACAAGCAGAATTCTTTAGTGTGGGTGAAATTAAAGGTTTGTATTTCATGGTTGACTGACCTACTCTATAAAGTGCACTGGAGCTGTTAAGCATCAAATTGAGTGTCTAGTGATGGCTCTTGCTCATTTATTTGTAGATATTTAGATTTAACATCACAGGCATACTACATGTATAAAAAAGGCAATTACTTATGAACCACTGGGGGTGCCGCCGGCTGTATTTGATGAGAAATTTATTGAAGGAGATATACATACTTTAGTTTAGGGCACAAATTATTCATGCCCTTGATCATTTTTTCAAGGTCATTAGGTGCCGTAGTAAGTGGTCATGACTTTGAAATACAGACGTTATTTAACAGAGAATAAAATTATTCTGTGTCAAAGATTTGTGTTGTTGAGGTAGTTTCAATTTTGTATGTCAAAGCCTAGTTGAAGGTCATACCATTTTAGGATGTGACTATTGAAATGCGTCATAATCGTTATAAACATAGATTTGGCATGCAGATTTATTACCCTATATGCTTTGAAATTACCATTATTTTCCATATACATGCTATTAATGTTATTTTATCTCAAATGTATATGTTTATTGTTCGTTAGTTTTGTCCTTTTTTTCCTCATTTGTAACCCAGAGTACCATGCAGTATTTTGTGTGTGATGTGTATTTTGAATTTTCATACTAGACTATTTCCACAATCATTCCTAATATTACATGTATCAGCAAATTTCTAATTCCTGGGACTTGAATAGCGTTCCTCAGTTATGTTCCCAGGAACTTGCCATTATATTCCCAGGAATCTTGCCGCTATGTTCCTGGGACTTCTGTTAAGTTCCCAGGACCGGCATTATGTTCGCAGGAACTTGCCTAAATTCCCAGGATATTGTCTAAGATCCCAGGAAATTGCATGAATTCCTGAGAATTTATTTATATTCATAATGCCATAACTCAATTATGAGTCAAGTAGTATTAATAAAATTGTGATACTATGCGCCGCGCTTACAACTTTCCTTGGCACGATGCCTTCAACTCACTCCAAGGACAACTCTTATGAGCCTGATTCTAAGAAGGCAAAGGTTAAGATAAAAACTCTCTTCATTTTGTTTTAGCATGAACCCAGATCCGTTTGTACGTCTGAGTTTCTGGTCAGTGGCGGTGGGCCGTACCATCAGCAGTATATTCATGGTCGGTGTGCAGCAAGCCAGTGTGCAGAGATATTGCGCACTGCCCACCATGAAAGAAGCTAAAGCGTAAGTACAACATTCGTGTGTCATGCGGATATCCATACGGCAGTATCAGGAACAGGTGACGAAGGTTATATGTTCATATATAATGATCCCGCCCCCAACACACAACTTTTATCCAGGTATCCAGTTATTTGAGACAAACCGGCAGAGTAAGGTAAGATGCAGTGGCACGAATTGTCAACAAGATGCCAGATATTATGCATGTTATATTATGTGCCAAAAGTTTGAGCGCTATGCTGATGGATTAATGCTACCCCTGGGCGGACTTAAGGTTGGGAAATGGATGTTTCACTTTGTCTCCTTTCTGACACGGAACAATATCAGTGACACGACCACACAAGCGTCAACAAAATCAGCTTTCAGAAGACTTTAAGGGAAAGACCCTGGAAGACGAGAGACAGCATCATATGGTGTCATCATTGTGTATGTAATTTTATCTACGGACGTAACAGCATACAATTCAAGAAGTTCGAAGAGCAATGATGTTTTTTTTACCATTTTCCACAAAAGGAAATTTTCAAGAGATCGTTTGTGTACAATGGAGCCAGTGTTTTTAACAGATGAGCCAGACAATCTGGCATATTTGCCTCCTTTACCACACAAACACCTTGTATGTTAGAGCGGTAATAACGTTGTGATCGGTACAAGTGTTTTTTTAAAATGTATATAGTTGGTCGCATCTAAATGGGTCAGTTTTGAAAGTGGCCGTCACGCGTTGGGCCGGTCGCACGTGTTATCCTGAAAATAAACAAAATTATGTCTCCCGTGGAAGCCGGGGGACATATTGTTTTAGTGCCCGTTTCTTCTTCTTCTTCTTCTTCTTCTTCTTCTTCTTCTTCTTCTTCTTCTTCTTCTTCTTCTTCTTCTTCTTCTTCTTCTTCTTCTTCTTCTTCTTCTTCTTCTTCTTCTTCTTCTTCTTCTTCTTCTTCTTCTTCTTCTTCTTCTTCTTCTTCTTCTTCTTCTTCTTCTTCTTCTTCTTCTTCTTCTTCTTCTTCTTCTTCTTCTTCTTCTTCTTCTTCTTCTTCTTCTTCTTCTTCTTCTTCTTCCTTCTTCTTCTTCTTCCTTCTTCTTCCTCTTCTTCTTCTTTCTTCTTCTTCTTCTTCTTCTTCTTCTCCTTGTTCTTCTTCTTCTTCTTTTTCTTCTTCTTCTTCTTCTTCTTCTTCTTTGGTAAGTCACGAAGAACTTGATGGAATTTAATGAAACTCGGTAGGATTATGTATCTAGGCAACACATAGGTTGGGATTGTATTTGGAGGACCTTGAGCGAAATCTCAAGATTACAGGGTCACTTATGTGAAACTGGTTACCGTGCGATAAGTCTTGCAGAACTTGATGCAATTTGATGAAACTTGGTAGGGTTATGTATCAAGGTAAGACCAAGGTTGGGATTGTATTTGGGTGACCTTGACCTAATTTTCAAGTTCACAGGGTCATTTATGTGAAATTGGTTTCTCTGCAATAAGTCTTGAAGAACTTGATGAAAATAGCTAGAGTAATGTATCTAGGTGAGAGCTAAAATAGGATTGTAATTTTCAAGCAAACTTGGTCATTTGTAATTTGTTATCACCTGTAGCTTATTCAGAGACGTAAGTGTTCCACCGGGAGCCATTTGATTTTCTGTTGGAAAATCAGTCTGTTCTAGTTAACTTTGAGAAAGTCCTATCAGTAAATCAGCAATTTTAAATTTCGTCTGAACGCAAGGAAAATGCTGGTGACGAGGGATGCACTGACCCGCTTGATTTTTAAATTTACTCCTATTTAAATTTAATTAAAGCATTTAGCACAAGAAAGCAGGAAATGCACGACATTTGAAGTTATTTTTGAAATGAAAGGTTGCTATCAACCGGATTGTGCTTGGAAGTGTTAAGGAAGAGAAATCATTTATCAGTAGGCCTATTTGGATAATTATATGGACAGCATGCAAGACGAATTGAAGAGTCTTACGTTCAACGAGGAGTGTGTTTTCAATATCTTCGTCGAACGTTGGAAGCATTAGCCCAAGCAAAGCTATGGCGCATTAAATATTATCAAAATAGGCATGCATTATCATAGTTTGTATGATACTGTGCACAAGAATATTACAGATAAGTAAACACGCAATAATTTATTATAATTACCATCGTTATAATAATAATAATGATAATAATAATAATAATAATAATAATAATAATAATAATAATAATAACAATAATAATAATAATAATGGTTATTATTATTAATAACAGTAGTAGTAGTAGTAGTAGTAGTAGTAGTAGTAGTAGTAGTAGTAATATGATGATGACGTTTCATGTAACGAGGGTGAAAAGACAGATCTTAGAAATTCTACATTACTGGAATTATAACAAGAAATGAATGGCTGCATAAATACTGATGCAAATAAAGTACAAATACAAGTGGCCACAACGAAGAAAATCGGCTTGCTGACGTTGACATTCACGTGGATACAGTATCGTGCGGGAATGACGTAACGCCCAAAATAAGTCACAAAAATTAACAGCCCTTGACTCTACCTAAGAATGTAAAAATCAATACGCTGCGAAGGAGAAAACACATTTATTTACGAAGAATATTTATGGAAAAGAAAAGGAAAATGATTATGGTATTATGTGTTCCGTTCGTCAGCTTCATATGCTGATACAGCGAGAACGATGCTAATATAAAACCTTTTGTGACGTTGGCCAAGTTAACACTTTGAGCGCCACGTGTTGACTGAATCAACGGCTTTCATCGACGTCACGCTGGTACAGGAATAAATATGGATCTTATGTCGTTGTTTCAAGCAGAGCACATCGACTTGTGTCGAAAGTGACATAAAGAAAGATAAAACAGTCAATGAAATAAAAAAGGTAAATTGTTGCACTATATGGAGGGGCTCCGCGACACAGGGCAAGACAAGCAGGATGCAGACTTTCCTTTCCGCGCAGTTTTACCGCGATGTTTATGCCCCTGCGCAAATACCATTCCCTCCCTGGCGCAAATTTATTTGCACACCTTGTGGATGTACAGGAATATCTGAATTCTGACCCAACGTTCGGTCAGTGCCGTTCAGAAGATACAATAAAATCACCGTGTCAAAGTTTCTCCGTAACGAGACCACTGCATATCACAGCCAACAGTTCGAGATATGTAAAAAAACAGTGTTCTGCATTCCTCATTGAAAATCACTCCCTCTTTAAAATTCTATTTGTTCCAGTCGCTTAGCTGGTTTTACTAACGAGATTGGGTTGTGTGTAAATCATACAATAATTGTACAGCCAAATTAATGTCAGACAATGATAATATTGCATTATACCGTATGAAGTTCCATCAGAAATGGTATAGGATAATGCTGCACTTTTGTCAATTTTTTAAAGACTCAGAGTTAAAGTCAGAAGAAGCTTTATCCGCTGTAATAATAATAATAATAATAATAATAATAATAATAATAATAATAACAACAACAACAACAATAACAATAACAATAACAATAACAATAACAATAATAATAATAATAATAATAATAATAATAATAATAATAATAATAATAATAATAATAATAATAATGATAATATTAATAATAATATACAACCATTAAAAATGAATAGGCCGGAAGATCATGCTGTCAAATAATCATGAGCTGTTGGCAGTAAGACAGATATAGCAATTAGCAATAATGCATTTCATATCATAATTACCTGTGATGTAGGTTTCGGTGTATTGTGGAAGTCATTTGAAAGAATGTGTTCTAACTTTATTCATTACTATTTTAGGTAAGTATTTGTCATTAATTAAAGATGGTAATTTGTAACGGACACATAATCGACATGTCATTGTATTGGTGTAATTTACTGACAAAGACGGATAAAGAATGGGAATTTCTGTATGAGAATTTTCTTACCTGAGTGGAGTTAGTGCTGTCTTACGAGGTCATGTTAGCTGAAGACGAGTGCTGGGATGAAAAAAGTGATTAAAATGGCTGGTAGTAAGTTGTTTTCGTTTTTATGATAAAGAGTTTGATGCAAGATAGTTAAATATATCATTTAATTTTAAAAGACGTTGCTCTTTAAAAAGTATTAAGGCATGTGCATTGTATTTATTATTACAAATTGCTCGCATAGTGTTTTTCTGTAGTCTAGTTAGTCTGTTACACGGGTGAAACCCCCAGGCTGTTATGCCATGGGATAAATATGATAAGAGCAACGGAGTATAGATCATTTGTAATATGCGTTTAGGAAGTTGTTTTCTATGTTTTGACAATATACCACAGGTGCGGGATAGTTTGTTTGCGCTGCTGTGTAGGTGGCTATTCCATGTGAAGCGTTGGATGATTAGTAAACCTGGGAATTTTAAGTGCTCAACTCTTTCAACCGGTTTGTTACGTATCATAATTTCAGGTATTTGGCTAGGAAGAACATTTTTTCTGTCTTGTATGGAAAATCATATATTTAGTTTTGTTCACATTTAAGGATAATCTATTTACGGCAATCCAGTTGTTGACTTTTGTTAGTTCGTTGTTTATTTCATTGAAAGTGGCCCATTGTGTGTCGCTCTATGTTGAAACTTAGAGACCGTATTTAATAAACTTGTGTCATCAGCGTTCATTATGGATGTAAAGCCATCAGCAGAATATATATATATATATAAATATATATATATATATATATATATATATATATATATATATATATATATATATATATATATATATATATATATATATATATATATATATATATATATATATATATATATATATATATATATATATATATATATACATATGAAATAAAAGGGGTCCGAATATTTAGCCCTGTGGAACATCGGTAGTTTCAAGTTTTTTTTTCATGAAATATGCAATTATTTAACATTTGATTTAGCATAACAGTGGTTTAGTTATTATGTTTTTATGAGCTTTTAGGTTTTTTGGGCATACCATTATGATCACAACTAGTTTTTAGTCGCAGGCTGTTGATTAAATTCGCGATAGATTGAAAGTGTTGATTATATTTTTTTTTTCAAATGGGTTCCTTAATTTGTTAAACTAAATCCAGTCCAATATTTTTGAAGAAAATACTGAAGCAATTTGCTATTTCAAGCTTTTCTCTGATCTGATGTCTCATACATATTATTCAGGAAATTTTTTTCTCTTTTATTTTGGAAAGAGTTTCATTTTTTGTATTCCACGTCCTCCTCACGTCGTTTTCGTGTGTTTGAAAGTATCTAAAGTAGTAGTCTTTTTTAGTTTTGGGTATGTTCTCTCTCAGGATACTGTTATAAGTTGCTGAACTTCTCTGTGAAGTGTAGTATAGTGGAGTGTCAAATGGAGATGTTTTTAGTTTTTTTTTTGTAATGGACAATCCTTCAATTTTATGGATCTGAGAATGCCAGTTGTTCTGCAAAAATGTCTTAGTGTTTATGCTTATTGAATTACACTACTTTACATGACAAGTGTGTACTTGCGGCAATGTTTGTTTATTGTGTTCATTGACTTATTATTATTTTGGTTGGGATTATCCATTTCACTTTTGGCTTTTGCATCATCTACGCATGAGTGGTTACAGTTCAAAATATAATTTACTTAAATCAGATGGCTTATGATGTTTTAATGTAATAAAGGTATGTGTGGTCTTTGGATTATATGGTGTGAGTGTGTCTAAAGAGGTGAAATGTGGCTGATGGTCAGATTATTTTATTGTTCCTGAGGAGGTTCTGTGGGCAGCATCACTGATCTTACAAATATGTATCATCTAGTAAGGTTTTCTCTTGAATTTTAGCATTTAGTTGGAAATGATATTTTTGGGTATAAGCTTTACGACATCATAGTTTTAAAAATCATTAAGGATTTCTTTATCATTTACTTTCAATAATTCAATGTTGAAGGCAACATAAATGATACTTCACAATATGTTGTCTCAAGTGTCGTTAATTGAGTTTTAAAGAATTTGAGATTGAAAAATTTATTATTTTCTGACAAAATCCATGTCAAAATGACTATATTTTTATTGTTACAAACTGGTTGCTAGATATACCATAGCACTATTTATAAGTCAAAAGTCATATTCGGCCAAATGTTTACCTTTTGACACTAAAGCGTTAAAATCTTTGCTCCTGTGCCACTGAGACGTTCATAATTATCTGCGCCATGATTATGAACGGGCATTGTTAAATTTTGTATTTAGTGTTTTTGGAATACTGTTTAATTTAGGCCGAAGAAGTCCCCGTGTTATAAAAGACGTGTATGGAATTATAATAATGTAAATTTTGACGTGTTTAGAGAAAATTTATCATGTATAGACTGGGAAGCCTGCTTTGATTCGGACAATATGGATGTTATTAGTGACTCATGGAGCGAGAACTTTTTAAGCTGTGCTAAGATAGTATTCCCCATAAGGATGTTACTATCAGACCAGACGATGTACCTTGGTACACAAACTCTCTTTGTGCTTTATAATGCAAATTTTTCGAATCCACAAAAAAGGAAAAGGAATAAACCAACTCCTGTGGCCTTATTTTGGACAGTTACAAAAAACATATATTGAAGAATCGAGGTCGACAGAGAAAGTATATTACTAGCGACTCGAAGATTCTGTAAATTCGTCAACGCAATAGAAAAAGAGTTGGTGGCAGACAGCAAAATTCGTTTTGAATAAACCTCAACATTTCGATTTGCCGTCACTCTGCCACAGGAACCAAACAGTAACGGATAATGAAGCTAAGGCACAACTTTTAAACGAGTTTTTTGAATCCCAGTCCAGAGTGGATGACTCCAATTTCTCACTCTCTCCTTTCGAGCAGAGAAATTCCAATCTTTTACAACCTATCTCTGGTAATGAAATTGAAGGACAAAACATATTGGAAAGCCTTGACGTCTGCAAAGCCAATGGCTCTGACGGAATGAGCGCACGTTTGTTGAAGGGAAATGCCCTAGCTTTTTCTAACTCGCAAACTAAATTATTTAACTTCTCGTTGGATTGTCATAAATTTCTGTCTAGATGGAAAAAAGCAAACGTGGTGCCAATTTTGGAAAAAAAGTTGTCCGAGTTCTTGTCTCAGCTAGAGGCTTATATCGTTACTTAATACTGCAAGCAAGAAGTCTATAAATGGGGGTCCAAATTTAGACTCTTTGCTGCAAGCAAAGTTCTTTAGAAAGTAGTTTTCAAATACGTTTTAAAGTTCTTCTAGGACAATGCTGTTTTGTCCGAATACCAGTCAGGATTTATTCCTGACGATAGGACGGTTAATTAACTAATTTACCTGTACTATCACTTTTGCAAGGCTGTGGACTTTCAGAAGGAATTGTATTCTGTGACATTACCAAGGCCTTTTATCGTATACACAACATAGGTTTATTGTTTAAATTACGTAATGCGGGTACTGATGGTCCTCTAGTAAGCTGGTTTACCGACCATCTAGAGGGTAGACAGCAACGTGTTGTTGTAAAGGGGGGGTGGGGGGTGGGGATCGTCTTGGAGCCGAATGAAAACCGGCGTCCCACAGGGGTCGGTACTTAGTTTTCTCTTATTCTTGATAAATATTAATGATGTTGTTAACGTTGTAAATTCATCTATTCCATTAATTTGGCGATGACAGTTCTTTCTATCACTGTCGAGTATCCTGTAGGTGCAGCAAATTCATTGAATTCGGACTTACATGATATAGTAAATTGGGCTTACAAATCGTTAGTATTATTTAATCCTTTTAAAACCAATAGTATGACCATATCAAGGAAAGGACTTCCACTGCTTCATCCGGACTTGGTTTTCATGGACAAAACATCAGCACTTGGGATTATTGATACGATCTGACTTAAGCTGGGCAAGTCATATTCATGAGTTAACCACCTAAGGCATGAAGATGGTTAACATTTTGAAACATCTACAGTATCGTTTGAGCAGAAATACTCTGGAAACTCTCTATTTCTCCTTTATGCGGCCATTTTGTCGTGTGAGATGAGTGTACAAGTAGCGACTGCGAGGATCAAGAGAAAGTCAATCTAGCAGCAGCATGAATTCTTACAGCAGCGACAGCTGAAACGAGACACGATCAAATTTATCAGGAATCTTGTCTCGAAAAATTGTTAGACTGAGGAAGCAAAGTAAACTAATTATGTTTCACAAAATTCTTAAGGGCGATGCATCCCAATATTTGACTGATTTATTGCCAACTTCCGTCAGGCAACGAAACAAGTATAATGTGAGATTTGCATATAATTTGTCTTTAATTCGGGCACGAACTAATTAATCAATGCATCCTTTTTCCCTTCAGTTGTTAGTTTCTGGAACTATTTGCTACCTGCCACTCGTGATGCCGAGTTTCTAGACAAATTCAAATTTATTTAAATCAAAACAAGCCTAAAGCTAGTCCATTATTTTACATTTGGGTCGAGAAAAGTAGCAGTTTTACATGCCCGTTTACGTATGAAGTGTAACATTCTTAAGGCAGATTTATTGTTGTTTGCGAGATCTTTGTTTATTGGTGTGTTTGGCATCCGCTTCCTTGCTGGTTTTGAACGCTAAAAATACAATATGCATTTATCCCAAAATAGAAGCGAAACAAAGACTGTCCTCGTCTTATTTCGTAATTTCCGATGCTGATATCTAGTTTACCTACTATGTTAGAGATGATTTGTTCATTAGGCCTGTTCTTATTCTCAGTTTCCTTAGTTCTACTGATAACTAATTTATTTAGCCTCCCGGTGGTGATAATCTCTTGTTGAGCGTCTCCTTTCATTCTATCTGTTACTGTACCAGTAAACATCATGTCGTGCGTCGCCACTGAAGTTTCAACCATATATAGTCGGCTATATTTCATCATCACAATGATTATGCCCCATTCAAAATTTCGGGTAACAAAGCACTGTTTATTGCAGTTACTGTTTTGGGGCTAGTGAAGGCTCGTACAACTGCCATACCAATTTAATATTTCCCTTTGAACTAAGATGGAGTCAGCAGCTTTCCTTTGCACGGATAGAACACTTAGTGCCCAACCCTTGCTGTTTACTTGGGGCTGCAAGCTGTTGAATTGGGGGCATATGATCTTCACAGGTCTCATCTATAATTCGCAGCCAAATCGATTTCATCCCTGTTAAAGTTAGTTTAAAACAGTGAAGCGGAGGACATTTGACCACCGGCCGGTTTTGGTCAGTTTAAAGGGGGGAGGGTTAGGCTGATAGGCTGCTTCGTCAGTTCAACTTTAACTTACATCAGATCCAATCCTCCTTCTTTTTTTATATTTTTTTTTATTATCTTTTTTTTTATTATTATTTTCTGTTTTGTTTCTTGTTTGTTTTGTTTTATTTTGTCTTTTGTGTTGCCAGAGGAAGATTTGCTGAATTTTGGAACATCTGCAGTGTTAGTGGAGAATTCCACTAGTGTATGACATGGAAGAATGGCAAAAAATAGATATCGAGTGAAAAGTTTCTGTGTCGAAACTATACCGTCACTTGAAGTTATATGAAGTTTGTTTTCACAAAAACATGACACCTGTAACACAGGTGGTATTGGTTTACGTTTTGCAGGTGGGCATGTCACAGTCAAAACTTCAGTTGAAGTAAACAGGAAAAAGTGACGTCAAGATCGGACGGAACCTTTTCAAAAGAATCCCCAGTTCTTGTTGCATCATGTTTTCCACATTGTACGTAAAATAATGAAACAAAGACAAGTTTAAGGCTGAGATAGAATTCAGTCGACTGCCATCGTCGGCCATCATATCGTGCACACTTTGCTCAAAATAATGAAAAAACAAGCTTAAGGCTGCAATAGAATTCAGTCTGCTGCCATTGTCGGCGCAGGAATTTGAATTCCCCAATACATCACTGACAGCGGACCGATATCAACGATTGCAAGCCTGTGACAAGGCACGGTACACGAAAAGGATTGAAAGGGATTGTTGGCCACTATGATGAGGCCAAAATAAAGATTCAATAAAAGTGTCAACTGCCCAACATATTTGTCTTTATTTGTTATATCACTAGAGTGCCATCTTCTTTCCCCCGCACGGAGCGCATGTCATTGATCATAAAACCAGATACAGCCCACTATACGTTTGCATGTACAATAGATACATACTAAATTCGAAAGGGAAGAAGTGAATTTCAAGGATGGATTGTATAATGGTCATCTAAATGTTATTGTTGGTTCTGCATGCCAGGTGATCACCAGATTCACTGTGAAGATCATTTGTGGGTTTGAATATTATAAACTTGCAATACAGTATGTGCAATAACTAAACAATTAATTCTTAAAATACCTTTCAGTCGTGTATTTATACGATTGTTCAATACTGCCCTCGAACTTGGACATTTAGTGGTAAGTTTTTAAATGTTTTAACCATGATCCGTTGTAAATATCCAATTTGGAAAAAAATGATCTTATGTTTTTAATCACTTACCACAGTTTTCCTATGTGCTATTTATTTATCACATGTTTTTAACTTTTAATTCCCTATCTTCCAGAAATATGCATCTAAGGATTTACCTTATTTTGCAAGAAAAAAAAAAGAAACATGCTTAGTTCCACATGAAGTCTCACGACGAGTTTGTTGCATTTCTTCATTACCCATATGCACTTGCCAGCAAATACCTTGGAGTCCTGAAGTGTTTCACTTTTCATAAAATACAAATGTATCCACGATCTCTCTGCTGCATGAATACTTTAAAATCAGTCAGCTCTTTTACTTGCAGATCCCTATACTGGAACATCCCAATGGCTGTTGGAATCATGACAATTACATGTCTATCGGGATTGACTGTATACGCTTATTTTACTGAGTTGGGGTGTGATCCAGTTCGGATGGGCTTTATTAAATCTAACCAGGTGAGGACTAAAATTTTATCATGTCATATCATCGTATTCAGATAAACCTGCATTTGCTCAAATTATTTTATCCTGCCAATTATGGAACTTACACATATGGGATTCTTTTTTTTCTCGAAAATACAAGAATATTTAGCATAGACCTATTACACAAACTACCTGTGCGATATCTTGTTTTAGTATTTCAACTTAGGATTACATAAGTCCATGACTGCGAAATCGTATACCTCCACCAGATATAATTAATTACCAAAAGCAAATTGAAGAGTGTACCTTCACAAGAAAGGTCATGAAATGTGTGTTAACTCAAGCTTCTTTTGTACGTACACCAATTGTCTACAAATTCCAGACACTGTAAGGGGTATCTGCACGCTTGTCGTAGGCACAAAATATAACACAAAAACTGTAGATTTTAAGGGACAGTCCTATGGTACGCCTTATATATAATTCATGTTCCAATTTTCTCTTGTAAATCACGATTAGGTTTCCTAATTTTGCTGATAAATGTATGTACACACATACACACACGCACATAGCACACGACAACCCTTTTGAATTTGCTTGAAAATTTTTCAATTAGCCTATCTCGCAGAACCATTGCTAATTTTTGTAACATTCGAAGAGCTAGAAACCTGACGTAATAAAAAAATCATCAGGCGTTTCATCAATATTGTTGTTTACTTATATCAAATATTGCTTTTGGAATTTTAACTCTGTGATTTAAATTTGTGAAGAAAATTCAGTAATGTTAGTTACAAAAGCAAAATTAAACATTCGATACCATGTTCATGCCAGGCCGAATTATTTTGCCCTTAGAAATACTAAACATATCAATCCAATGATTTTGCAAAGTGTGGGACATCGGTGCTAATTATTATTGTTATTGTAAAATGGAAGTTCTGCCAGGCACTTGCAGGGATTAATTGACAATGCATTTATAAATAATGAACTGAAACATTGATGTTTTAACCCTTCCAGCTCCTTCCTTACTTCATTATGACAGTGATCAACATTCCTGGCCTGCCGGGACTTTTCCTAGCAGTTCTTTTCAGTGGGGCACTGAGGTAAATAAATAAAGACAATCAGTACAACAGCGCTTTCATTACATCATATTTTTTCTGTAGGGTTTCAGGATCAGTGTTAACCGTATCAGTGCTGGGATGGATACTTAATCCGTAGCTTTTCTCGAAAGGGCTTTTGGTCCATTGCAATAAAAATGCTCCGACGAGTTAAAATTTCTTTATATTTTCTTCGGAACTACAGGCATACTGGTATACTTTAATAAAAAATAGTACAATAATTCAGATTAGTATAACTTTAATGATCATTGACGCTGAAGAAAGTTAACCAAAAGAACGTAATCTTGATGGCAAACGTGATGAAAAATATATTATATGATGTTCAAAAATTTGATTTACGTGACACTTTACACCCCCCTAAAAAACAGAACAAAATAAAATGAAAATTCACATTCGCAGTGACTGTATGACGCAGCATATATGATTATTCTTTAGAGATACAGGTGGAAGGTACATATTCAATTGCTTAAAGAAATGAAATGTAAAATACCTGCATGAAAACATTTACGCCGCTAATACCAGCGACGCTCATTTCGCAGACCACAAAACTTATTTACATAATCATACACTCGGATATGCCGGCAATTTCAACAAAATAAATGCATAACTATACATATGTATATATATATATATATATATATATATATATATATATATATATATATATATATATATATACATATATATACATATATATGTATATATATATATACATACATGTATATGTATATATATGTATACATACATACACACACATATATATATATACATATATATATATATATATATATATATATATATATATATATATATATATATATATATATATATATATACAGTAAAACCTGTCCTTGTGGACACCTGTCTACTGTGGACACCTGCTTAATGCGGACAGTTTTGGCCAGAACCGAATATTTTTAAGTCATTTTCATATTGGTGATACCTGTCTTCAGTGGACACCTGTCTATTGTGTATTGCGGACACTTTTTGGGGTACCAAATGCAAAAGCAACCTGTCTATTGCGGACACAGTATATCAATGCTTTTTTTGCAACTTGTTATGTTCCAAGCTGTAATGCCTGAACAATGCCGTGCATATTAAGCTGGAATCAAAGACTAATTAATCCATTGTTCAGTATCCTGTAACACATAATAAGCTCACTCAGCCAAGCAGTTAGGCTGCAATGCCTTAACAAACATGCCAGGTGTCTCTGAGCACTGGTGCTCCTGTCGAGTGAGGCTGCTCACACTTTCTCTGTCTATCAAACAATTAAGCTCCATAGATCAATCATTAAGCCTAAAACAAAGGACCCACTGAGACTCATGTGAAGTTATTCACAATTTGTAACAATGGCACATACAGTTATACTGTACTCAAAGGATAGGATATCCTTGTGGTATGTTTGTTGTTTGTTTCTTTTCTGTTAGTAAAAGAAATTACGCAAACTTTCTTTAGCCTTGTAAGCCCATACATACACAATTTTTCCCTTAAAAGATGTAAAACTGTAAAATCCCAAGTTAAGATGAGTTTGAGTAAAGTGTCAGGGGCATAATGTACAAAACCTTAGAGCAAATGCTGTATGATCACTTGTGCAAAAAGGCTTACACTGTACCTGTGACAAAATTTAATATTATGCCATGCAGACTGCTATACATTTAATGAAAGTCTGTGTACAACCTGGTATGTGTACATTGTGCTCATGAGGATATGCAGAATACAATGTGAGAGCCGGGACACATAACAAATGTGAACTTAACATTATGTTCATACATGAACATGTACTGGTTAAATATATTTCACCCATTTATATTGGTTAAAATTTGTGTTGTTGCAATGTAGTAAAGTTATCTAACTTTGAGTTTTCCTATTTTTTCATTATAATGATTAAGTGGAATAAGATGGGTACACATGTGCATATTTTATGACAGTCTATACAAGTTTATCTCCTTTGATACAAAAATGTACTCTGAGTTCCAAAAGATCAGCCCCTGCCTATTGTGGACACCTGTCTATTGCAGACACTTTTGCCAGAACCGCAGGTGTCCGCAATAGACAGGTTTTACTGTATTTATATATATATATACATTTATATCATACAATCATTATTCACAATAAAATTTCCGAAGCGTATCGAATATTTCAAATAGCTTATTGCATAAGCATGTAACCTTCTTGAGAATGTTTTACGCTGAATACCGTCAATACAAATTTTATGCAATGAAGCTGCAGGGAACTACGTGCAATGTTAAGACATGCATGTGTTCCACCATAAAATTTATTATAATCCTGACTGTACGACTGGATTAGAGGTACAAATTAGCAATATCTAGGAGTTGCGTCTGCTCTGCATTCCCATTTTCAGGTAATCATTGGGTGATCGACCAATGTAACTAACTCTCCTGCTTGCTCACCTTACAGCTCCTTGTCATCTTCACTGAGCTCACTCTCAGCAGTGACCTGGAAGGATTTAATGGAAGGTCGCTTCAAGAACTTGCGTGAAGGGCACAAGGCATTCATCACCAAAATGTTGGGTAAATGACTGTGGCTTTCTGTTGTTCCTTGAAAATAGCCTGAATGGTCAATCATGGGACACTTCTACTCTTCCCTGTCCAGTAATCGTTATACAACCTGAATCATTATCATAAACTGATTTCTGGTATTTGGATAACGATAATCGCAAAAGCTGCCCAGACAGTCGTATTTAGTTGAAGTTTCCATCGGGCAATTAATGTGGCACTATCTCTCCCCTTAAGTCAATATTAGAGCTGGCTAAGCATTTCTTCGCAAACGTAATTTAAAATGAAGCTGGCGGGAAAGTACATATTTGATGTTTTTGTCGTCCGATGGTGTCAATCTTAGATGTGCCCCTCAAGAGAGGACAATCTGTATGTAGCAATTATGACATTTCTATATTTGACGCCTTTATAGGGGACACCACTCTTACAGGGTATACTTGTGGCGCATTTAGGATGGCTCTGTACGAAGGTTTGCACTGAATACACGATCCTTATCGTCATTTTATTTTTTCGTACGCAGTACTGGTGTACGGCATACTGGCAATGCTGGTAGGGTTACTGTGTCAGATATTAAGCGGTCATGTTCTTCAGGTGAGCTTACCCTCGGGCTATGGCACAGCCAATGGTCATGTTAATATGTCTTATGGAATGCAGGACGAGGACAATGTGATTTCTATATTAATTTTGTAGGAGACAGTTCAGCACGGACAGTCAGTATAAAAAATATCATAAGCTGGTTGAAAATCTCTTTCTGACATACTAACACTGTGTACTTTGCACATTCGCAAGTTTTATTTCCATTTGTGTGCATACCAATGCGTTCCTCGAAGATTTTTTTTTACATGACTCGTGCACCGGCGAATCATAACCACCGAGACATGTATGTATGTATGTATGTATGTATGTATGTATGTATGTATGTATGTGCATGCATCGTTGTATGTACATTTACATATACATACACACTAAAATTAATTGTTGTATGCAATGTTTAATAGGCATTCTAGTGAAAGACTTGTCTGTTATACAATTACTAAAATTGGATATTTATAAATCAATTTTGCTGACAAAAATGTAGATGAAATATTTCAAATTGCATTATGAACATCTGTAATTGTCAAGCTCAACTGCGCATTTTTTCTAAGGCCTCCCAGAGTCTGGTCGGTGGTGTTGCTGCCCCATTGTCGGGCATTTTCTTTCTTGCTGCGTGCATTCCTTGGGCAAACTGGAAGGTGAGTGCTCCATTATTTTTTTCAATTTTGAAGAGAAAAGATACTTTCCTTCATCGTGATATGTTATCTGTTTAATTCTTGTCGCCACAAAACACCCACTTGGGAAAGGATAATGACCCATCTATAAGCATCTGTGGGCCTGGTCGGTAATATCTCATCATTATTTTTCTCTATATTATCATAACATTTGCCTTTTTATCCCAGGATCAATTAAACGAATGCCATCACTGAAAAAAAACAAAAATAAAAAAAAAAAAAAAAACAAACAAACAAACAAAAAAACCAAACAAAAAACTAAAAAAAAACCAAAAACACAAAAAAAAAACAAAAAAACAAAAACAAAAAAAAAAAAAAAAAAAAAAAAAAAAAAAAACAAAAAAAAAAAAAAAAAAACAAACCAAAAAAAAAAAAAAAAAAAAAAAAAAAAAAAAACCACCCTCCCCCCTCCAAAAAAAAAACTCGGCCAAACTCGACTGGCAGCCAGATGTCGTCTGTTTCGACGTTTTTGACCACATAAATCAGTAATGAAAATCTACTTCAGTGAGAATTTAGATAAGACTTAAATAATAATAAGACAACATGACAGAGGCTAACATTCTTTCGGCAAAAATGATAGACCTTGCCGTATTTGTTGCTGGTAGTAAACTATTGTGAATGGCTGAATTTTGGCCCACATTCAAGCACGGAATAGGAAATCTTGTTTGGAGCAGAATACACTACATACATTTAGGCCCAGTTGATCTGGGATAAAACTAATCAATTGTATTTTCTGCGGTTGAACTGGGTTATGTTAGGTCTCATCCAGAGTTCTCATTCATGTTGTTTTTCATTGCTGTTGGAAGGGTCTTGGAATTCGTCAAAAGCACTGAAGCCGATGACATTTGAACAACATTCTGTTTTGACCGGTCCAAGGAAAGTTAAAGTTGTTTAGCACATTGCTACCGCTTGCTTAACATATCCATACACTATTCAATGTTCAGGGATGTCTCGCAGGCACAGTGGTTGGTTTTGTCCTACCGATGTGGATCAACATTGGTGCCTACTCCAGCCAGGCTCATCGTGGTACCTTGCCCACACCAGTTCATAACTGCACCTTGGCCCCCAATACCACAGCGCCACCTATCATCGTTGACAGGTATTATTGGAGACATTACATTCACCAATCGTACTTGATTCATACTGTTTTCTGTCAAAGATCCTATATTGAAATACATGACAGCAGAAATAAAATGAATACTATTTAAAAGGAAATGATTCAACACTGCAACTCGGTGGCCCAAAAATGTGGGACAGAAGGTACACGTATGCATAAACATAGTTTGTCTCAGTACATTTTCATAGGATTGGAAAGTTTGTCTTCTACACATAGTCAATAGGATCAACATAAGTTTCAAAAAGCTCTTTTGATAAACAGTTTTGCTGGTTTAGCACACAACAACCTCGGACATAAAGAGAACTTCAGATCGACCTTTTTTGTAATTTCTGTACGCACATGCATACAGAAAACCGATAAAACATTAATTTCCGTATGTCGGCCGTAATTTCATTTCCAAAAAAAAACATTACAAACTATTTACAGCGTTTGTATATGCAACTTATATTTAATATGTAACCTTCAAACACTAATTTGCTGAAATGGCATTTCGCACAGATTCGAAATCTCTTGTCAAAAATTTAAAACGAACTTTTTAATATACTTGTGAATGTCTTTTTATATCGTACCGTAATCGTTCACTTCATTCAGTCGCAACATAAAAATGTTCAAAGTTGGATGTTGATTTTACATTATGGATCTCGCCGTGTTTAGACTGATTATCCCCGACGTTTTCTTCTTCTGTGTACAATTTCTGCAGATTAAATTCGTGCCAATGTTTTGTTGACAGGGATGATGTATTCATTTTGTATAAACTCTCATTCATGTGGGTCCCCGTTGTTGGTACCGTAAGCTGCATATTGGTTGGAGCTCTTGTGTCCTTATGTACAGGTACTTATCATTACGCACATAAGTATGCTGTCTTATTTTACTATATTACCGGCATATGAATAACTCGATCTTGCGATATGACAGCTGGTGTACAAACAAGAGCAAGATTGCCATATCTTCCGCGTTGTTCTGAAAAAACAACAACATAAAATTGAAAACAAAAGCAACCAAAAAAATAAATAAACAAAAATAAAATAAATAAATAAATAAAATAAATAAATAAATAAATAAATAAATAAATAAATAAATAAATAAATAAATAAAAAAATTTAAAAATTCATCCAGTATCTATGGTTTGATCTATGCGTTTATTGATTACTGCTGTCACGTTCAATGCAATAATTTTAACGATTCAAGCATTCAGCAGCCGATTGAATTTTTGAACGGGTCATTAGCGGGAAACAATCAGCATGTTTTGCAGTCATAAATTACAATTACGCATGTTAGGCTCTTTGATGTTTTTGCGGTCAGTGATAATTGTGTGAATGATAAATGCATTTCAAACGTCAGTACGTACGTTATAAAATGTTGTATTTTGTCCTTCCTTAAATTACGCATTTTGACAAGCAGGAATTCCAAGTGACAAATTATTGAACGTGTACCAGTAATTTATCTTGTAAAAGAACAAATACTAATTTCAAAGTTAATGTGATTCAAAAGCAAAAGGAGTCTGCGAAACAAAGCAAAACAAAAAACTGAGCAAAGTTGTGTCTAATATTTCCAACAATTTGTGCCGCAAACATTTTTCAAACGAGAAAAAGCAATTTAAAACACACACACGCACACACACACACACACACACACACACACACACACTCACACACACACAACAACAACAACAACAACAACTACAAAAAACAAACAAACAAACAAACCATGAAAAAACCCTAAAACTAATCAAAACAGACAAAGATATACCCCCGAAAAACAAAACAAAACAAGAAACTGAGTATTCATGATCGGACTTTCTGTAGCTCCATTTACAATTGCAGGCCCAACAAAGCCACGAGACTTAGATCCAAAACTTATATCTCCTTTATTCGATCGCCTGTGCTGTTGTTTACCAGAACGTTTGCGCAAGCACTGCCGGTGTGGAGTAGAATTTTTGCCAGTGGTAAGCTATCAGAAGCATATGTTCTGTTACATTTGCGTGTGATTAAGATTTGGGATAAAAGTTCAGTCATAGCCATTTAATTGACTCAATTTTTAGCTCATTTTGTTGCAGGCAAAAAGAAAAAGTTTAGCAATTAAGACAAGGAATATGGTGACTTTATTAAGAAAATTTCCATAATCAGGAAATACGCTTCTTACCTGTTTTTATGACCGTGATCTATACACTAATAAGCCTTGAAACTAAATTTGCGGCAGGAAAAAAATCAGAACAATCATGATAAATTGAAAGCGTGGTCCTCACATGGGTTTTTAACAAACACGATTTTATATTTTATTATTGTGCTTGTAGCCCCTACGGTTGCTTGTGTATGTTTGTCTTAGTAATTTGCCCGAGGACTAACATTTACAAGGTTTTAAGCGAAGAAGTATCAGTATTTTTTGAGTCTTTCGTGCTTGCCCCGAAGGCTTCTGACAAGCATGGAATTATTGTGCATTTAAGAAAGCAACTTTGATGGAATAGCGGATTATAGTACTAGTACAAAAATATGTTTGTGCAGTAACAATCTTTACCCTCATATTTGAGTTACATCAAAGTGCAGTGGAACCTGTTTGTGATGACCACATCCATAATGCGACTCCATGTCTATTGAGGAAGTACCGGGAATCCCCAGAGCATATTTTTTTGTTTTACCTGTCTAATGCGACCTGCCAATTGTCTTCATGCATTTTTTTTTATTTTGTCGTGTACACTGAAAATGTTTGGCAAGCTTCATTTAGTCTTCAATAATTTGAATACATGTAACTTAGCTAGGCATTGAAGAACGATTTTTACTAATATGGTTCATCTTTGTGAACAAGATATACGTTGAATATATTAAAGCTTCTAAAATGCCGCTAATAATCAAGGTTGACTACCTGTGTCTCTTATAATTCATAAACATGTACATGCAGTACTATTACCCTGTATAAACCTACCCCCTGTCTATTCCAACTACTGTTCAAATGTCTCTAGAATGATCGCAACACACACGTTCCCTTGCCCTTGCGTCGGTTAAATTAATATGAGTTCCTTTGTGCCAGGAGGACGACGATGGAAAAACTGAAGATCAAGACCATGTGAGCACGCAGCCACCTGCCACTCCAGATTTCACCCATCAGAAGGCGGCTGTCTGTACTTTGAATACGAACGATGACAGAAATCAAATATGGACAACTGGGTCTGAAAAAGTCAACCCTACGTATACTGCAGGGGAATATGAAATACGTGGGAGAACTAATTATGGTTTTGAAAAAGACACATTAGCCAACGATATGTTCACCAGATTGTGACCATGGGGAGACAGACTTTGGGTTATGCATAAATAGGCACCCTGCAATACCTTTATCACTCTGCAATAATACCTCTATTACAAAATGCCTGATGACTGTTGCTGTCGCCAGGATTGCTCAGCGTGGTTTTGGAGTACTTCGCAATAAGTAGGACACATTCTTGAGATTCTATTATTGTAGCTTGGGAAGTGAACGCGGAAATACGAGTAGATAACTATGTAGGATTACATTATTCGTGGTTCTGGCCGGTTTCATACTTGGAAAATGTGTGCGAACAACGACAAGTTTCTAGGCCAATATGCAGACACCAGAAAAGTGAACAGACTACTGAAATACTCAAGGGTGTTAGATTTCACTTTTTATACTCCCGTCACAAGAAAGATGAGCGTGAGCTTCCATGCAACAGGTCCTGTGTGGTCGCTTATGCGAGTGATCGTTACGCCAACCCGCGGGAGTCCAGGGAATGGGTTTCATTAGCTTGCTATTTGACATTAGCTCTATGTTTCTGTTACATACAAGATACATTTCAAACATTGACAAGACTAACTCATTGCACAAAGGATAATAACAAATGTAATAAAGAGAAAACGTCATTACCGGTTATAAATATTAAATGTAGCACGGTGAAAAATTACAGTTACGAAAGAAATAAGTCTGTCCACTGCATTTCTCACAGCGGCTCTATCCATTGAATTAAATGCATACGTACAATTCGAGAATGTGCTAATACGTTGCAGTCGACTGTTACGTTTATTCATCCGTCTGTCGATGGACAGGTTAAATTTGGGAATCAACTTATCCTCAATATGACTTGACATCATCAGTGCAGCAGCATTCTTGAGTGCAGTTACATTTTGTTGTACAGGTGGCCCTATTATGTTAGTTTAATCTCTTCATTGGACTCCTGGAATTTGTCTTTGTAAAAGTGACTGTTGGAGAAAAAACCCTTCAGGCGAGCCTGATTGCATGATGGCTAACAGGAAAATTTGTTGACAGTTGCAAAACTGAAATCGTTACAGATCATTTGTGTAGAAAACACAATGCGTCAACATTTCAAAGATTTTGCATGTGCACCGTTTAAATGACACAATGCCTTTTTAGATGAAAATCATGTTTGTACTTTTTTCGTGTTGTGATTTTACTGTTATCAATAAATAATTCATGCATGTATGTCCAGGGCTGCATCCCACGTTTGAAAGATGTTTCGAATTGCCCAGTCTGAAACTGTAAGAGTTCTGACGGTTTGTGTCAATGTGTTTGTTGCTATTCTTGGTTTCTATATTGTGATGTCCCTACGTTAACCTCCAAGGTAAGCAGTTGCAATATTATATCATTACTACACTAGCTTGAGTGGTACAAACACTAATATTTAGTTTGTCTTTACCCAAAGACACAGGAGACCACCTGGATCAGCCTTGCGCACATTTTTAATGACGTCTGAACCAGAAAGGCATTTATCCCGCAAAGTCGAATGTCGTGCAAAGAATCCATGTCGTCAACACTACGAAATCTATCCCTCAGACTCCATACTCTCCATGTGCATTGTAGTCACTTTTCCATTTCTAACCGATATAGAAATTTTTTATAGATTTTCTCATGCCATGTTCAATAAATAAATTTTGACAACAGACTTTAACATCGAAAATGGTAATTGTTTTTCATCAAGTAATTACCAGAACGCGTTTTGCAGGTTGTCCCGGACGCGTATTATTATCTGATGTCGACTTCTTGTCTCTATCTAATATTTAACTAAGGCAACCAACACTGAAATTTCAAAGAACTGAGAGCAAATGTAACTGAAATTATAAGATAATTCATTAAGATTCTTTCATTTTTAATATATATATATATATATATATATATATATATATATATATATATATATATATATATATATATATATATATATATATATATATATATATGTGTGTGTGTGTGTGTGTGTGTGTGTGTGTGTGTGTGTGTGTGTGTGTGTGTGTGTGTTTGTCTGTCTGTGTGTGTTTCAGTGTGTAAGTACGTTCACATAAATGTTACTTACAGAATAATGTATGGCCATTACCACCCTACATCAACTTGGGATCAAGGGCATTTCAACCAGCGCGTATTTGGTCTAGAACACGGTATCTAATATCAGCCACTGCTTTTTTTTGGTCAATATTCCAGACCCGGCAATCTTCAGTTTTCCTGTCGCATTGAAAAAAAAGCAATAATCAAGTTGGTGGAGGATTATAATTAAATTTTTTACACCCACGGATACACATTTCTGTGAGCAAGGATGCTGCTACGGGAAAGTAAAAAAAGCCGTTCTTGGCTAATACCACACATAATCCGACCGAAGCTGAAAAAAAAGTTTTAGGCATACCTACCGACCGAGGCACCCCCCCCCCCAATCGTTCTCTGTTGGGTTGAGAATTATGTGCTGCCGTTCCACTCCTGTCCCTTGATTAACACTCGAGGTTGAGTGTTGGATTAGCTAAAGAGAGCATGAAATTTCGTTCTTCATGTATGGATTTTGTAGGCTGTACAAAGATGGAGCCGCATTCACATCTAAGTATCAAACATGCACGAAGTGGTTAGCAAGCTGACCATCAAGCCCGGTAATTTACAAGAGATTTGAAACTGTTTTCTTGCTTGACGTGATCAGTGAAAGCAAGGTGCTTAAAAATAACGGCACTGATATTCGCCGCAAACTGTAGATAACGCATTTATACTGTACAGTCTCATTCACAAGCAATCATTGCTAGGTCAAACCTCTGTGTGTATGTTTTGTTGAATTTACTAAAGCATTTGAGCTTGTTAATTGAGTTGCTCTGCACTATCAGCTGTGACACCATTGTGTCTGTGGGGAATGTTAAGATTTTTGTTGAAAACATGTTTGCGACAGCGAAGTAAAGAGTCAAATGGCAAGGTCTCTTCAGCAAACCATTTGCTCATGGGTTTTGTGTACTCCAAGGCGGGGTACTAATCAATATTATTTACAGAATTCCTAACTGACCTTACTTCATATTTAGACAAAGAGTCTGATAGTTTTTAGTTGATCTGCTTTATATTTCCTATTTATATACTGACGACATGGCGCTGTTCTCAGGGACACCCTGTGGACTACAAAGGCATCTAAATTGCCTTTCTGCAGACTGTAAAATAGCAGCTTATTGTAAATCTGCCAGAAACAAAAATAATGCTTATTATTAAAAGAAATTGTAACAGCTGCTGGACATGTAATGGAGATCCTGTTCCGATCATTTAAACTTTCAAATAATTTGGTGTTGTTTTAGACTCTGCAAAAGGACACCCATTCTGTAGATCCCCCACTTGGTCGAGCAATGTTCCAAATTTCACAGTTAAAGTACAGTGCCATGGGTAAGCCACGGCCTGTTGTATGTCTTAAATTGTCAGACTGCCAAATTCTCCCTATCTTAGAATATGGTTGCAACGTTTGGTAAAAAAGTAAGGAAACTAGTCGTCATTGAAAAAAAGTTAAGTTGACCTAAGCACGTGCTTGGCGTGCGTGTTTAAAGGGCGGTATATACGTAGATGCTGGGCGTTTCCCTTTACATTTACGTCAGCAATCAAGGCTGATAACATATTGGCAACATATTTCAAGATTCCCATGAAATAACGTAATGAAGTATGCATACAATACATTGCAAGATCTATATAAGTTCGGGCAAATAAAACTGGTGCACTGTAGTATCTGAAATAACAATGGACGTTGGCATGTTTTCATACTGGGATGATCAGCTTGTATTGAATTACTCGTTGTTTCTAAGGAATTTTAAGGGCAAACTGTTCGGGCAGTATGTTCCGGCAGCGGAGAATAAAGTTGCAATCATTTACCCTGAATTCTTAAATGCTTCGAAAATGAATTCAGCAAGACGATATTTGCCGTATATTTTTGAGCTCATAAGTCCAATGAAACTATTTTGACTTTTATATTTAACAGTATTCTGGTAATAAAACGGTGCCTGGTTGTTCATATAATTTACATTCAGTTATGAAATGAAATTCACTTTCCATGCACTTTTTACCCTGATAAACTAAACACCTTTTTACAAAGTCTCCATTCTGTCTAAACCTTTTCTCCTGTCCTGCACTATTTTTAAACAACGTGAAGAACAACGCAATGTTGTCAGTGCAATACCATGTGGCCCGTAGAATACATGCGTTAAATACCTTTGACAGCCAATAAACACTTTAAGAACGTATAAGCTCCAACTTACTTGACCCAGTCATGGACATATGTCCATGACCCAGTAATGCGGGCTCTCTATTCTATTTTACAACAATATTTTACCCTTTGCTTAAACTGTCGTAAATGTAATACCGAGTCTGCTTCAACATGTTCGAACCACACACTGCCAAAGCTAATTCTAAGAATTGATTTCCTTAATTTCAGATCACCAGGTGTCTCTCTCCATTCGGTCATATTTTGTAACATGTTATAACATTTATATAAAATATTAACGCATCGACGGATCTTTATTTGACACGAATAATTGGTTCCTTAGAAAACCTACACTTAATCTAAAACAGGTACTAGCTGACCTCCTGTAGGCTGGGAAGGAAACGAAACAGATGTTAAATACCCTGCTATGATGATTCATAAACGTTTAGGAAAATAAACAGCATAGAGTTACAGACCACGGATGTTGGTGTTCTGTTGGATCCATGTTGACGATGATGAAATAAAGGAGGCAACAATGAGATAATTATAAAATTTACGTGTTATTACTATTTGGTCACGGTTTAAACAGGTATATTAGATCTCTTCAAATGGAGTACATCCAGATGAACAAACATACGCATAAAACTTGCACGAAAGATGCACTTTTTTGCTTTTTCAATGTCCGTCGTTTCTACCCTCTTAAGTTTGGGCCTCGCATATTATGCCACTGTAAGGCAAAAGTATATGTCAACCCTGTTTGCTAATTGAAATTGAGTGTTGGACTTTTGTATCGGCCTTGTGGGCAGAAGAATAAAAGAGTGCCTTGTCGGCAGAGGGACAAAGGATTTATCATCTGTTATAGTAATTAACACTTACGAAGCTAATTGTATCACCCATTAGAGGTCTAATTCATACTACGATTAAATAATTTGAAATGTATAAGACAACCCAATCTAATTTGGATCTTTTGCAAAAACGCAATTACCCAATGTCCAATTGTCGATCTTGAAATAGCATCGTCCTTGTCTAGCGAACAGAATATATTCAAAAGTATTGATTGTATTGACTGTGAATCGTAATATTTTGTTACAACAATTTGCCTTTATCAATTACATGGTTTGTTTGATATACAGTTCCATTAATACGTTTCCTTTGCCAGTCCATACTTTTCCTATTTTAAATTACCGTGCATCTCAATGTGTTTATTGTTGGTGACAAGACCGCTAGAGAGCTTGTGCAGCGACGTAAAATATCTATATGTCTGTCTGTCTGTCTATCTATCTATCTATCTATCTATCTATCTATCTATCTATCTATCTATCTATCTATCTATCTATCTATCTGTCTGTCTGTCTGTCTGTCTGCTGCCTGTCTGTCTGTCTGCCTACCTACCTACCTATCTATCTATCTATCTATCTATCTATCTATCTATCTATCTATCTATCTATCTATCTATCTATCTATCTATCTATCTATCTATCCATCCATCCATCCATCCACCCACTCACCCATCTATCCATCCATCCATCCCCATCCATCCGCCTATCCATCCATTTGTCTTGGCAATAGTCACTGTCGTTTTGACAAAACGTTAAGATTTCTGTCTGAATTGCAAAACAGCAAAGATAACAAACGATTTCTTTCTGACGAAAAATGGTGTGCCAAACTGGCCAAAAATGCATCGTCGGATACGGAATTATTTCCCCATGACGATAATCTATGATAGTGGAATCACGCTTTCTGACAGATTGTAGTTTGAAGGAAAACTGGGTCTACCGGTGACGTAAATGGACATAAAAGAAAAGGTGTTTGTATATCATGGATGGATGTGTCTACGTGTGAAATATTCAGCGAACAGTACATAAAGCTAACTTCCGAAAGTTTATTTGGCCGCCCTGCACACGTAAATGCCATATGCGGTCCAGGTTACCAGCGTGGACCTCCTCTGCACAACCTTCAGCACACACCGTGATCAGTACCTTTTCCCAGCTAATACATATAGATTTAGTTTCACAAAACTGCAACTGGGCAGCGGAAAATCAATACCAAAAGTCATGTATTCAAACAAAGATGTTGTTTTTGTGCAATCACAATAACGTAGTGATGAATGCACTGTCAAAGTCAATATTTCCCTATGGAGAGATGATGCCTATTATATAAAAGTACTTTTTTGGTCGTGCCGTGTACTACATAATTATCTGAATTTAATATATATATATATATATATATATATATATATATATATATATATATATATATATATATATATATATATATATATATATATATAAACTTTAAATTGTCACAAAGCTGTCATTGTCATGTACCATTTTTTATACTTTTTGCATTATTTGAAATGGAATAAATGCTACGTAGCACCTACTTGCTTTTTCTGATGCATCAAGAGATAAATATATAGCATAAGAATGGCCATAGATTAATTTTGGTATTTCGTAGTGTATAGACGACTGAACAAATGTCTTTTCGAATGAAGTATTAAGTTGATTTTTTAAAATTTGATACTATCTTCTAGGGGCCTGACTCGGTGTAGGTAAAAATGAAATTGTAGCATGAAAACCACACACAAAATTTTTCATGTTGTAGGTATTGAATTCTAAAAACGATAAAAAAATCTTAAGGCATAAAATAACAAGTATAAAGTATGTGTGCATCTGCGCATGTGTGTTTCTCCGTGATAAGTTGCACTTTTAAATATAAAGACTGGACTGACAATAATCAGGTAAATTATAAACATATTTATGTAAACTGAATTACATAATAGTACATACGACTAATCTGGGGGCTCTCCAGTCCATAAAGACACACAAAATTTTGTACAAGACATACGGGACAATTACAGAAGACTTAGGTTACACAAAGATATTTACTTATGTAGCAATGGTTGAGGTGAAGGACTGCATGGTCCATAAAGTATAGTTCATAACTGCTGAAAGGAGTATCTTTTTAATTAAGAATTGAAATGCCTAGATTCTACTATCTAATGTTGAACGGATTCAAATGCGGACAGATTTTTTATCATCAGACAACTCTTCACTACCGTTTATGAAAATATTCACGAGAATATCACCAGCAGCATGAACATGAAAATCGGAATTGACACCCGGTGCAAGCAAGCGACACACAGTGCCGAGCAGACGTGCTCTTTGAGGGGAAAATAGAGGGCAATATAAGAAGTAATGTATAGTATCCTCGCGCGTGTGTAGGCATGAGCAGCTTGCGTCAGGTATGATATTGAGGTTATGAAGGTGAGCATTTAATGTCGAACAACCAAGGCGTAGCTGGGTGTGGCATATACTAGGGAAACGCTTTCCAGAAAATATGGGGCATTATGTCAACAGGCATGAGAAAGGATTTAAGTTTAGATTTGAACTGAGTTAGGGACGTGGAGTCGCGGACGTCAACGGGGGAGGGTATTCCATAATCGGATATAAGAAGGCAGAAAAGACTCTCCATAACGTCTAGTATTGCATTTGATTTGGCGCATGTTAGCTCGATTTCTGAGGAGGCGTCCGGTAGTGAATGTAACAGCACTGGGTACAAGATTGTACTGATAAGCCGGTGTCAATTTGTTATATATTTTGTAAAAGGAAACCAATTTAAAATATTTACGACGGTATGCAAGAGTGTGCCACCCGAGCTCTTTTAATAAAAGTGCACGAGGTGTTTGTCGAAGGGCACAAAGACATATTCTGGCTGCCTCATACTGTACAGTTTCAAGAAATTGAGACAGGTGTTGAGAACAGTTATCGAACAGGACACATCCGTATTCGAGAATTGGACGTATCATAGTTGTGTACAGCCTAGATAGAATATTCCTTGAAAAGTTGTATTTAAGCTGACGTAGAAGAGCAAGACGCTAGCTGGCCTTGCATGTGATGCGTGTTATATGCGGATCCCAAGAGAGATTTGAAGTTAATGTGATTCCAGGTGTGTGATCTCTTGGTGATGGTATGAGGCTTTTTTCAATTAGTAAGACGGGACAGTCTGCTTTGTTTCTTTTCGAGAAAATAAGAGAAACAGATTTTATAGCATTGGATGCCAATCGCCAAATCTTACTCCAGTAGAGGAGCAGAGTAAGATTAGTATTGAGACTTTCGGCTGAAGCGTTAGGATCATGTACGATTTCCAAAATACCAGTATCGTCTGCAAACAGCCTTATAACGCATGTTATATTGTCGGTAATATCATTAATGTACACAAGAAAGAGAAGTGGCCCAAGAATGGACCCCTGTGGAACGCCAGCTTCGACTGGGAGCCAGGAAGAGCTTTGGCTACCCAGGGTAACCCGCTGGAGGTGGTTTGACAAATGACTTTCTATGACACGTAAGACTGGCTCAGTAAGACTAACTCTGAGATATTCATACAAAATATAATCGACTACGCAAGAACTTTTAATTAAAAACATTACATAGAAGTGATATGGGTCGGCAGTTTTCCTTGAGTTGTTTGATGCTTTTTTTTTAAAGACAGGGCACACATTTGATTTTTTCATGAATCTGTAAAAAAAGAAATAGATAAGCAATGGTTGAATAATATCGTCATAGAGGAGGCAACAGAAGGAGCACAAGTTTTTAATAGGGTATTACCTATACCGTCCGGTCCACAGGCAGAACTTTAAAGAGACCGTTAAATCTTTTCTACTTCGTGGGCATTTGTTTCTAGCTTATGTAGGCGGGCCTGAGTTCGATAGGTGAAATCGGGTGGTGGTACGGGGCTGATATCAGGGGGAATTTTGCACTGGTCAGCGAAGTAAGCATTGAAAATTCGCATTTTTCGAAACGGCTTGAGACAGGTTTACCCTCATCGAGAAGGGCAGGGATATTTTGGTACAGTTTACCGCCCGAGACTGATTTACTGGACACCACCATTTTTTAGGGCTGGTGTCTTTGGAGTCAAGTTTGGAGCCAATATTGTCAAAGTATTTGCGAACAGTGTTTTTAATGGAGTTGACGATAAAATTACGAAGTCTTTTATAAAGTTGGTATAAACGCTCAATTCTAAGTACTGTAGGAAAAGTATGGGGTTGAGGTCCACGGGTAAGATGCTTGTAGGTGCTCCAAACTCGGTTTCGCTTTTTAATTAATCTTTTAATTTCACAAGTTATCCAGGGCTTATCTTTAGGTCTGATATTCACTTCACGAAACGGAATAAATTGTTTGCAAGTGGCAAGGAAGAGATCAGACCAGTATGTGACGGAATCATTAAGGGAATCGCAGACTGCAAGACCGGTGTCCCAGGGGACATTATAACGAGTGTTATTGATGTAATTAATTTAGCCCTCTTGTAGTCCCAGACCAATCGTGTAAAAGGGCGATCCTTAAAGTGAGTCATAGAGGAAAAACAGAAGACAACAGAATGGTCGTAGGTAGAGATAGGGGATAGTACACCAGAATTTAAAACGTATCCTGGCGAATCGGTAATCATGAGATCCAGTAGATTTTCAGAGTATTCTGTTTTATGTGTGGGCTCAGATATTAATTGATTAAGGCTGTTTTTGGTTAAGAGGTCGAAGAGGCGTTGGCCAAGTTCACTGTCAGTAAAATCAGTAGAATTTTAGGGGTTAACTTGATTGCAGCAGAAATAGAATGTAATAAGTCATCAAAAAAATTTCTTTATCAGGAGCTGATTGTCCTGGTGGGCGATAATCTACACCTATAAGAAATTTGCCTATACTTGTTGTTATTTCGGCCTAGACTTTGAGGAGTTCAGCTGCCAGGCACTGGGCGTCACTATTATACTCAAAAAATGATAACACTGACATTTCCCTTAGTGTCCACGGTTGTGGTTTGAGACGGGTTGAATACTAGAGCAATATAACATGTAATTATCTTACTCTTCAACTTATGCAAACAGTTACTCGTTGCAATCATAAATAGAAAAAATAACGTATAACCTTGGCACTACTAACCAGAGTCGCAGTTGAAGTGCATCTAGACTCAAAGGTGAAAAAGAGTAAACATTACAGGGCAACCCAACGGTGGGTAGGAACCAATCAAAAACTGGATATGAACAGGTCACACAAGCAAGCAAATAAAAGAGGTAAATATACATAAGTCCACATACTATGTGGAAACATAGTATAACCATTGAAGTGACATTTAGGAAATCAAGATTTTGGGAGAAACACAAAATACGATTCATGCGCAAACCGATTATGTAATCTAGTATTATGGATTTCAGCTTTTTGGTTAATAATCTATTTAAACGAAAAAAATAAATAATCAAAAATTGCAACAAACCAGCTCTGACAGTACATTAACTTGACAGTCTAACTTGGTCTTACCATCTAAAATAAGAATGAAAGGACATGGATTATACCTGAGCAAATAACACATACAAGATGATGGTATTGAAGCACATGTGCGCGCATGAATCTATAAACATTTTCTAATGGAAGGGACCTGGTCGGCAGGCCCAATAGGTATGTAGACGAGTTAAGCAGTCCATTTTCTGCAAGAAAAGTATGGTTACACACTATGAAATATAAATAAACCTATGTCTATGCGTGGAAAACACTGGGTGTAGATACGTATAAAGACAAGTTAGGCAGTCATTGTAAAGCCATAGCATGTTTGCCAGATAATCCATTTTTACGTCACACACGGTACCAGGTATGGGTAGGAAAAGTAGACAAAATGACGTTGAAGTGTTTTGAAAAAGTCAGAAACGTTTCAAGGGTACGGGGAGGTTAATTTACACGTATGATGCTATAAATGTCCAAGTCCTGCTTGCTAAAGATTTGCCCGATGACACCTTGTCCTGAGTTGTCATTCCATGGGATCTTCTCTCGGACCTACATCCTGCCATCAGTTGACCAAAATGAGTCAATTTTCTTCTCCCTTTTGAGGGCCCTGGCATGAAACATAATATGGGAACACTTATTGGTAAGGTCCTCAGAAATGTACACCCCAGGGCACATTTTCCTTGCCATATACAGGTTTTCCCTGGCATTGTGGGATATGAATTTGCATATAATAGCTCGCGGCTTATCTCCTCTCTTGCGACCTACTCGGTGTGATCGACCAATACCATTCTCAGTTATGGGAATGTTAAACTGATTCGCCAAACCTAGCACTAACTTATCAGTGTTTTCCCCTGGTTGCTCAGGTTTATTTGTCCACACTCGCACAGCTTTACGCCGCCCACATTGCACCAACTCATCTTGCGCTGCATTTAAAGTTTTTAACTTACTTTCCAGGCCCTTTCTTTCCAGGTAAATGATACTGAATGTATAATCGTTGGACATATCCTAACAGAAACATATGCCACCGCTTATGCAAAAATGTTAAACACAGAGAAAAATATGCTGGTAGTAAATTACGCTTAAGAGCATCTGTGAATTTTGCATTTTTAGTCTGATATATGTAGAAATGAGACATGTGTGCTGTAAATCTATTGGTGGGCTTAATCTTGCTGCCTGAGGCATGTGTGTTGCTTTGACAGTGAATTGATGACCTACATCCATTACAGGTTATTTCCTTATTAAGCATTAGCGGCCATAATCTAATACAGAATTTGTGAGCTTTGCCATTTGTCGTGCGCCACGTGGGTCTGTATATAGAGATAAAGGAAGGATATATAAACATCTGTAGTTTAAAAAGTAGAAAACAAAAATCACAGAACAGATTGTTCACAAAAAAAAAAAAAAAATGGAAAAATCACCAGACCATGACTTGCCACACACACTTCGCAAAGATTCCCCCAAGGTGCACACAGGAACTATTATCTCCCCGAAGTGGATCAGACCCATATACAATGAACGGCAAGATGATAATATTGGTCATGGACCACGAAACTTTTTTATGTCTTGAGCAGGTTACATTCTTCAAATGTAATGAACTGCTAAATGACAATAGTGGTAGTAGACCATTTTGCAGTGATCAAAATTAAACCTACACCATTATTCTCGTATGAGAAGGGAGCAGTTATAATAGAGCCATCGTTTAAGAAGATAACTTTATCAAAATGGTGACGACGCGACCAAAAGGCTTTTCTGCAGCCGACTACGTGGTTTTTGCCCTTACATTACTTATACCGATTGGGGCAGGGATTTATTATGCAATTACTGGCGGCAGACAAAAAACAACAAATGAGTATCTAATGGGCAACAGACGCCTCAGAGTTATACCAGTGGCCTTTTCTATGTTTATGACCTATGTTTCGGCTATACTGGTGCTCGGTAATACAGCCGAGATGTATACAAGAGGCACCCAGTTCTGGCTATCGACATTTGGCAGCATGGCTGGTTTTTGGGCGGCAGCATTGATATTTGTACCCCTATTCTATCCACTCAACCTTACGAGTTCCTTTGAGGTGAGTCGATTCTGTGTAAATGTATTTTGTGCTCTATGGCCATTACTGTTCAGTAAAGGCAAGAAAATGCCTATAATAAGAATCGTAATGATGATGATGAAGATGATGATGATAATAAAAAATAAAAATTCCACTAATAATTTATCGAACCACCGCATGTGCAAATAAAATATACATGGAAATGAACTGATACTACATAGGCATAAAATGTGTAAAATCATGCTTTACATCAGAATGAGATATATGAATCAAAGCAAGACAACTGTAATTAAATATAACGTTCACTGAAATGTCACGCCGATCTGAAGAAAAATCATATAGGACATCAGAATAAGACAATCAGTCGAAACGAGACAACCAAATTTTAATAAACCATTCACAGAAACGTCGCGTGGGAACTAAAGACAACTTAAAATTAATGTTAGACAGGCACTGGTTAGGAGTATTCCTATTGTATGCTCACATGACCAAGGTTTTTTAAAATTCTAATGAAATACTACTACATACTGTAGAAGGTCCCCCGCCCCCCGTTCACTACCAGCATACCCATGGGGTGGGCCACTCCCTGCAGCAGAGTCTATATCGAAAGTACCCTTGTTGGCTGAGAAACACTGGAAGGGGATATATCCCATAAGTAAAAACCCTTGCTGCAATCATGCCGGGAATGAAACCCCTCGCACAATATGTTCAAAACGGTGCTAGCAGGTGACAGACCACCTGACTATGGGCGGTTTAACCCTATGCACCATGTGTTGAGTTAAATATTTTAGGACATACAGGATACGCGCACGGCGATATGTATTGACGGATGATGTATTTTTTTACAACAACCTAAAACCCGTTTTAATATTGCGCACTGGAGTGAATGTACACGCTTTAAGTCACCTTGGCTAAGAGAAATTCTATTAAATCCATGTGAAAGAGATTACACGCTGTATGTCTTAACACCAGTATTGAGATCTGGCTGAGACATACATGGGTAACTAAGGTTATGAACAATCAATTCGCATCTCACTGGGATGGATGTATTTGCAACAAATAACATATTTTCAGTTTTCAGTTGAATGAACAACACAATGTTGTTTTACGGAATAGCAGAAGTCTTGGAAAAGAAACAACTTCCCACCATACAATCTATGGACTATTTTGAATTTCTATAGCAATAAAACAGTACTGGTTGATGTATTTTTTTCTATTCAATGATTGATTCACAATATCGTTTAAAGTGATCTCTGAGAAAAAGGAAATCCTAAACAGCTTCAGACTTTAGCATTGTTCCACAACTTTGGCAATGTCTCAGGGCATAGAGATGTCGGCAAAGATAAATACACAATCCACAATGGGATGCTATCTGGACTGCCACCACGCATGTTTTTTTCTGATGTGGTCTGGCAGTATTGCTAGAAGATTGCGTATTATGTGCGGACATCGAACAGAGTAGCCAATATAATATTCATGAATGTCAAATCCAACAAAAGGTAACAGATACATAATGTTCCTATTGTTTCACTGCCAACTGCGACTGAAACGTGACATTTTTAGTAATTTTGGTATTAGTAAGTATACTTTCCTCTCCATCACCATTGCCAAGACCTCTGTGTTTGGGTTAAACAGCCAAGAAAATGAGTTGTGTTCACTCACTTGATTCTAAAACATGACAGTACCGTGGCGCCATCCTTCGGTTTCTAGGAATCCAATGATGATGCCTGGTGTGGGTGCTCCCCATTTCAGCCTTCCTCCTTTGGTCAGTTGACGTCAGCTGCGAGAAAGGCAGCAAGGTGGTTGGGTGGGCTTCCCTGGTGGTTGAGACGTAAGTATATTTACTTATACGGATATTACTGAAAATTTCTGTATTAGTTACCTAAAGTTATCTCTCAAATACCATTGTCAATTTACAGACACAAAGGCAGAGGTCGTAACGTTACTGGCATATTGACC
Organism: Hermodice carunculata; assembly: GCA_964020975.1. Lineage (NCBI taxonomy): Eukaryota > Metazoa > Annelida > Polychaeta > Eunicida > Amphinomidae > Hermodice > Hermodice carunculata. The sequence goes on along the minus strand of OZ026614.1, from coordinate 101,254,839 downwards.
ACTGAATTTGGCAGCCTTGGAGGGGGGGAGGTTAATGTGAGGAGGTGACGTATGAAGAAAAAACGTCAGAGGAACGTGGTCTTGGCCCTGCTAACAGCAGAATCCAGCTGCAAGACAGGAACCCTCCTTCCCAACCAGCATTGGACTGCACTGAACCACCCAGGAACGCGCACAGCAACTTGATAGCTGTTCATCTAGTAGATAGATGCTGTCTCTACTCCTATGGACCTGGAGCTCTAACAGGACCTAGTCATGAAACTGGCAGGCACTGGGGGGCTGGTATATGGTTCCATAGGGCGGGGAACACAAAAGTCAGTCAGCTGAAGCAAGCCAGGTCAGCAGGAATAACTGCCTGACACAAGTCTGAGATTAGATCAATTTAGCATGAGGCCCAATGAGAAGTGTACTGACCAATAGACTGCATTGGATATAATCCATTGTAGCGACATCAACTGGAACCTAGTGGCTCCTCTGATGGGACCGTGAAGCCTAAAGGACAGGTATCAGAACCTACGCAAAGAAGCCTGTGATGCCTAAAATGGTGCACATGCCGTCCTCTAGCATTATCATGTCACACAAGTAGTGCCCGGCAAAAGTTGCAGAGGATTACCAGTGGGAGGTTCACAGGATATCCACAACTGCTACATTCCACAAAGCATGCCAGGAAGCATTGAAGGCTCGCAACTCATGAGCTGTGGCTTAGACAGGCTCCAAGGCACCAGGCTTCTGCAGAGCAGTCTCATAGGCCTTAAAAAACATCTGCTTGATCCACATAAAAATTGTGTTTCTGCAACTTGCTCTTAACAAGGTTTACCAAGTGGTAAAAAGAGAGTGAGCCTCTGACCTGTGAAACCATCCATGATTGAAAGATACAATGCAGTGGTATCACAGGACATGGACTCTTTCTTCCACTGAAAGACCAGTATATATAGCACAGAGAGTAAAACCTTTGAAGACTGTAGCTGGATCTTCAGCCACTTGGCTCTATGCCCAAGGGAGGCTTCAGTGTCACCTGGCAGTGGTCAAGTGACCATTGGATTCAGTCATGAGCTAGATCCTGGATCTCACTATTTCAAGCCCCCAAAGCAAGTGTTTATAGAAAACAAGTTTCCAGGTCCAGTCCTTGAGGTCTGCTCATTGGGATTCCTCAAGACCCTCAAAAGCCCACTTCTTCAACATCACTAAGACCAGCAGAAGCTGCAGGCATGGTATGACATGCCTGGCTGCTGGCCTGTTGGCATAGAAGGATGCAATGGGTACTGACAGATAAGGATTACAACCATGTGAATGTCAAGGACATTGAAGCGGGTTGTGGAGATGGCTGATTGAAATTCCTCCACAGTTCTTGAGCCCTTGCCAAGTATTCCCCAGTGAATAAACAGGGAGTTGGTAATGTCTGCAATATGTGTAGACCAAGGGTGAATTCTTCTACTGGTTCACCGGTCTGAAAACACCTTCCAACAAGCCAAGTTAGCAGTCAGAGAAAAGGATCATAGCCCACCTCTGGAAATTCTTTCTGCGACTGATTATGAGAAACCTCTGTTGCAGATACACTGTGCAACAACCACCAAGCATGTAGATAAAGCACTTGAGGGTTCCTGTGGGACATGGTCATTTGAGGCTGCACCATAAATTTTGGAAACAGTGGTAAATATACAAGGGGCTTGATACTTAATTCCAAGAGGTCTTTTGACTAATCTGTCCCCCATGGGGCAACCAAGATTCAATTGCAGTAGTGTGACTGAACCTTGCAAAGCACCTTCAGGAGGATCTGTGGAAGTAGAAAGGCATATGCTCAAAGGTTGCTCCACTACATGGCTGGAGTGTCCTGGGGGTCCGGGACTGGCTGACAAAAAGTGACAGTTTGGCATTCTCACATGTTGCAAAGAAGTTCACATGTGGAGTTCCCCATCTGACCCAGCTAGCCTAAATGACCTGTGGGTAGACCAACCACTCAGTCCCTACTGACCTCTTCCCCAGATTTGGTTGGCTAGGACATTTTGATGTCTTGGGACAAACGGCACTTGCACACAGAAGTCATGTTCGGAGCACAATTGAATGATGCATCTGGCCAACGCCACCAGCTTGCAGATGCATGATTGACATTGCTGGTTAAAATATGCAATTTATTTCAGTGGTTGCACATTATGAGCACATGTTTGTGCTCTGCCAGGTCTTGGAAGTAGCAGAGCACCAAGTGTGTCACCTCTAGTTCCAACCAGTTTATGTGATCAGATGTGAACACCACTAGCTAGTGGCCAGACGCCTACACAAACCATGTAGTCTCTGTAGATGGTATGCTGGGCCTGAAAGGGGACCAGCATCTGTCTCGACATGATGTTCTCCCAAGTAGTTCACCACTGAAGATGTGGAAGGTCCCTGGCACCAGGGCATAGTAGCCCTGGTCCTGCAAACATCTGCTCCACAGAGCCTGTTGCAAGGGGCAATGGTGAAGGTGACCATTTGGACCTTGGAGTGCATTGACAAATGGGAGCTCAACAGGTCTTGCCATCATTGTGGTGAAAAAAAACCCCACACACACGTCAGAAAGGCTCTGAGCAGGAACTGAAGTCTCTCCTCCTGTACTCCTAGGGTGACAGATGTAGCGAACCAGGTTGAACTAGATGCCAGGAAAATCAAACCTCTGGGCTGGCCAAAGACTGGACTTGCTTCAATTCCCAATTGGGCCCAAGTGTTGGCAAATTTCCAGAGCAGTGCATGTCTGATGCTGTGAATCCAGGTGCTGAAGCACCTAGATAAAGCAATTGTCCTGGTACACACAAATGTAAGCAGTGGACTGATTGGGGTAAGCGACAACTGTCTGTGTGTACTGGCACGACAATACAACTGTCCCATGCTTCTCCCCCTCTGAGGGACCACAGCTTGGTAGCCCAGCAGGCTCTGAATGAGGGCTGTGAGGTATTCAAAGCATTGGGGAGGAGCCAGAGTGATGTCCATGGGTGTGAAATGCTGTTCAGTGGGCCCTATGGTTACCATCGAGCTTGGCTGCTTGGAGTGACTGCAGCATCAGGGTGGATGCCTCGACATCGGCCAGGCCCATCCCAAAACAGAAGCTCTGTCCCAAAGTCTGAAGACTGAGGACTTGCAAGAAAAGCAGTGAGGTCCAAAGCCTCATCAAACAACACATCATTTGAAGGTGATGGGGTGGACTCTTGTGATACCAAGGTTCTGTCACAATGTCAGGCATAGGGGAGCAACGACTTTTGCTGCGGTCACCGCAGCTTCAAACACCACCTCCGTCTGCTCAGCCCATGTGTTGCTGGACAGGTGGGCTTCCAGCAGACTATTAGCAGTTGGCCACTGACTGAGAAGTCTGCTAGCTTGAGGGTGCCTGTTGGATCTTTGGGAGGCCAAGGGCCACAGCTGCTGCGGACTGAGGAGTCTGCAGGTAGAAGGTGTCATGAAAGAGTTTGTGGAACTTCCAAGCCTCTGGGCCAAGAGAGAACTGACTCAAGGCAGAAGCAGCAAGATGCTCTGCCATCAGAATCTGATTGAACTCAGCAGCAGTGGCAGCCACAGTGGAAGAAACTAGCTTTGGTGGACCAGATCACTCAGACTTATGATCTGAGTGCTCAGACTGGAACCCTTAGATTTCCGATCAAGCCTTAATGACTTGTGCAATTCCTTCTACAAGTGCTCAGACCGGGAGGACTTATATCTTGAAAGCTTCAATCGACATTTGACTGACTTCTTTGAAAGGAACTCCAAAGAAGCAGCCTGACAGGGTGATCAGTGCTTACAACATATTAGCTTGCAACTGTGTACTCCAATCCATAGACTCCAAGGGAGGGAAACGCTTGGGTCAGTGACTAGAGATGCACTGGTCTTCTCAGGTAAACCTGAACATTTCTCATCTCCTGAAGGGGATCTCTTGCTGCCCTGCTTGTGACAACATCTTCTCTTTACTCCCCTGGGGCGTTTCTGGTGTAGAGATGGCAGCCACTTGAGTCTGTGAGCAAGCCAGTTTTTTTTTTTTTTTGTCTTCTCTCGTGTCGTGTCACTGGGGAATACTCAGTGGATTCATATTCTACAGCTCAGCATTTGGCAACTACAGACTGCTGCCTATGCTTCACTCTATATACTTTCTCCATGCCTGCTCATACACTAGCCATTTGTCCTCTCTGCAATCCTCACGGTATTTGCATATTAATTCGCATGTACAAACATGACTCAACTGGAGGCAACAACTCAAGCAATGCAAAAGATCATGCCACTCCACCTTATAGTGTTTCAGTGAGTCAAGTTTCTGCCTTCTATCCAAGGAGGATGTGGGTGAAGTGGTCACTGGATCAATAGCTCAAAAGGCAGGAATTGCCTGGTTGGCACTGTTCACACATGCGCTCCCTAATGCTTAATTGTTTGGCACTCCCTTGTGTTGGAGGTGCATGTTGTTATTTTCCTTTAACCTGTTTCTAACCTTGATAGCTATTAATTTATGAATTATCAGTCATTTATCACATATTTTGTGACAATACACGTTAATTTGATGTATATTTAGGCAAGTTTACATGCGCAAAGTTATTGTTCTTTGTTGCTGGAAGTGAATATTTTTGTGATTTTCCTACCTCTAACACTGAAGAGTTACCGGACAGTTTCGCGCTAGGGGGGCTATGTGTGGTTATATGCTCCATGCCATCTGAGCGTCGAGACGACATCTTGAAACACTAGGTTTCAAGCAAAGTGAGTAGCTCTAATCCCAAATATTTCAGAAGTATCAAGCAGAAAGACATCAGCTTTTTAGGTCTTTGAAGAATCCCAGACCACTAGGAAATCATTTCCCAAAGAAAGGAACATGTTTAAACCTGTAGAATAAAGAGCAAGAATAAAAGTTCAAGGGGCTTCAACTCAAAATAGCAAACCAGTTAGGGGTACAAAGGAGGAAGGGTGATACAGGGGGCATGCACACTGAGAGTCAACACAGGATCCATAGGAACTGAGAGACACCACAGGACTGTCAGGTTTTTTAATCAAATGGGTGCACTCGATTTCTTGGGCATTTGACCCAGACACATAGGTCTTAGCAATGGTGGCCAAGAGGTAGCTTTACATAACTAATGTCTAAGTACTTACATCAACTTCTCTGAATTATGCAATAGATAGTATATTCATATTCCTAGTAAAAAGCCTTTGATTCAAGTACCAGCATGCCAATTGTCCCAAAGAATATTATGGTCTAGGTCACCTGCTTTCCCTCAGCATGCTTTGGGCACATTTGGCCAGAAGCGCACCAAGGAAAGTTAGTGACTCAGGTCAAACTTGCCGCTGAAAGAGTTAAATTTTCAGCACCAACCTAATCTCAAAGAAATGACAAATCGTGGGCATAAGTTTATGAATCTAGAGGTAGGACAACATGTTTACAACTATTCACAAGAGACAAGATCTGCAGGTACGTTTGCATCACAAATGTCCTTCGGGTACAAATATGTAACTGGAGACACAGCAAGAGAGCAAAAAGCTTTCCCACCAGCAAAAACTCTGATTTAAAAATGACATATACGGTCCTTTAGAGCACAATACCACACATGCAATTCTTAACATTTAACTGTTTGTCTGGTCAGTCTTCTTCATTTGCTGTTCCTGGCCTGTAACTAGGGAAAGAAAATACAAAAAACAAACAAACAAATAAACAACCATTGCGAAGTCTTTTCATGTTTGTTTCATTTCTTTAATGTTGAAAATAGCAACACTGCATGTTCATTATCACAAAACATATTGAAACCAAACGTTTTTGTATTAACAGTATCTGGAGTTGCGGTATCAGTCAAAGATCGTGAAGCTTACAGGAACTGTACTCCTCATCATACAACAGGTTAGATATATCAATTTATCTTCTTACTGGAATCTTATATGGGCACTCTCTTGAATACAGACATTGTACCTTCCTTCCGCGTTCACATTGGACTAAGTGGTATCAGTTGGCATGCTGTTAGGGATTAGTTACAATTGCCATGAGTTTCATCAAGTTTCAACAAGTATAGTGGGCAATTTGGTTGGGAGCTATGTATGCTTTTCAGGCCACAAAAATGATCATTTTTAGCACACATCCATACCAAATTTTACCCAACCAAGTTTTAACCGAAATCAACTCCAATCTCAGACCTAGGTTAGGAAAACCATAGATGATTAAGGGTATACATTCTAAGAAATTCTAATGGGGTCCCTTTAAAATCTGTCGTTTAGCTAGGCGGAACACATTTTTATCAGAAATAACAGGTCATAATTGAAAAATGCACAAATGTTGAAGTTTCGTCTCACAATGTATTAACACAGTACATTCAATTCGATGGTTCTTATCTGCTGAGTATCCCTGCGTGTTTTATCACCTTGCTGGAATGGAATGTTAATAAACTGTAGTTGCCTTCTTTCTTGTGTAGTTCCTCAGGATGCATTTTGTAGCAAATGAAATCTTCGTTAGACTCATTTGTCAATAGTTATGATTAGGATGGGGGATTAAAAATTGCTTTGAATGTGGCAAGTTGTTCACAATATAATTATTATTCAATATGTAGCAGCACCAAATTAGACAGTGTCATTACCATATCCAAACCGTAGTCCTAACGAAACAAATCCAAGTCAATTCCGACCAAAGGCAATGTTCCTTGGTATGTATAGCTGAAACATAAATTTATAGTTCGTATTTACCCAAAAGAGACCAAAACGTAAGTGCAAAGGTCCATAGGGGGAAAAAACCTTATCTAGTTTTCACATGACAGAATGCAAAAAGTTTTGTTTGAAATTATAGGCCTATTTCAGTAAATTGGCTTGAACAGTTGCATCATTCATGCACATACAGGACCATACAATTAATGAAAAGGGACCAAAATTTGCAGCACATCAGAGAATTTGTAAGTGGAGGTTCTTAACTTGTTGAAAATGTCAATAAAATTCAGTATTTAAAAAGGTACTACTTGCAACCACCATCTCAACAATGATCATCATCCATATAAGTCCACAAAGCGACACCAACGCCAACATCAATCCATCAGAAAAGCCCTCTAGGCCTAAAATGACCATCAATAAGAATATAAACAACATGATTATAAAATTCGATGTGTTTTAGGCATGTAGTTAAAGACATGATGTTGTTTTAAAGGAGATAAACTAAGAGTATTTCAAAAAGAAAAGTGTTTGAATTTCCAAATATAGTAAGTACATTGGTTCAAATCTCAAACATCAGCCAGAAGTAAGTGACATTAGGCCTCAAATCATTAAAACGTAGTCAAAAATGCATTACAGTAGTCAAAATTTGTAAGGATAGCAGTCACATTTCAAGTTGGTTTCCAGAAGTATTTTTGAAAGGACATTTAAATGTTCAAGAAAGCATATAATCCCACAAATCATCTAATAAGTCAATTATTAGGGTAATAATTTAGAATTCCAAAAATGTAGTATGCCATTGTAAGTCATCTGTAAGTCAGCCAAGCATAATGTACATCTAAGTTGTGGTTCTATAAAGTTCAAAAGGTCAAATTGTAAAATTGAGTTTTAATATGAATAGAAATGTTTGGTGTGCGCATGATATATATATGGCAAGTAATTCATTAATGTAATCTCATTTTTTGAAATGTGATTTACTGGAAGCAATATCAAAGCGGGTGCTCATACAAATGATGGAAATTGCTAACGACCCTTAAGTGTGATAAATTGCTAGTATTGTGGAACCACACATATGCGGTATGGCCAGCATGTTACTTTAAATCCGTCACGTTTCGGTTGTTACAAGTTTGCAATATTCACCGATTATTTCACAATTTCATCTGTACCTGCATCGAGTCATGCCATGGAGAAATTAAAGGGCACTTGTATGGACAATACTCATGGCAAAAAGGCATGAGAAAGAATAAAATACTTAACCTATTTTCAACGGGACGGGTATGGAAAAAGTGATTGTGTAGAGTACACTGATGATTATTTGATATAGTGTGAATTCTTAAACAGTTTATCTTTTCACACGCCACACCTTGGATGCTATAAACAGTTTGGAAAAGACTCACGATCAATCTTGATTCTTTGTACCTCTGACATGAAGACTGGCAAATAGTCTGGTATAAGACAAATGGCCTTAAATGATTTGCATTACGGAAAAAATGAAATAAAATCAAATAAAATAAAAACAAGGAGACATGGTTAGAATTAAGTCCGATGCCAATTTATCAGACTGCAATTTCAAATATATTTATGACCCATGATATATATGACACTGTAATTCACGATTGTAGTACTGATATCATCCATAGGGATTTTTTTTTAATTATTTGCAGATTATTTACATGGGTATAGCAATGTATTCACCTGCTACAGCTTTAGAAGCAGGTAGGTTTTACCTAATACCTCTTGATTTTAAAATTAAATTCAATGGGGAAAGTTGTCATTTCTTTCGAACTTTTGGGTATTTTGTTCTGTCACATATAGGCAGTGCTGTATGGACAATAGAAAATTATTATCATCTGTGGTCTCTTGTTTAGCTCGGCAGTATAGACAACCACTATATATATATACATACATTAATATACATATATATATATATATATATATATATATATATATATATATATATATATATATATACAAATGCAAATTTTTCTGTCGCCAAGCATATAAAGGGCGATTGCATCACATTTTGGCTCCAACCACCGCCTGAGTGTGTGTTTGATTTTCAACATAATTGACAAATGTTTACTGCCTTAAGCAGTAGGGACCTGTAAATGGCTCAGTCATGTATGGCATATTTGTGAGTCACATTCTGTTGTAAAAGAGAAACATTTAACAAAGCCAGTGCAATATCCCTTTACTCAATATATACATTTAACGCTCAAGAGTTTGCGGTGTTTAAATATTTTTCGCACAAAATTCCCCATAGAACAATTTGATTTGTTGCTGTCTTTATTGTTTTGTTTAACGCTTCAGCTCTTTGTACAACATATACAGTTTTCCATGTAACAAATTTATGTTGCATGTTACCAATGTTTGTGCCGTAAAATACCAAAGAAAGGTAAGAGACAAAACAGGACATGCATAGGGAGAGAGAAAGAGAGAGGAAGAGAGAAATAGGGAGAGGGAGATGTTTAATACAGCATGGATATCGGATAACACCCGTTTGCTTTACGGCCCCAGACTGCAACATAAGGCCTCATAAGTAAACATACAGTAGCTATTTCGTTAAAAGTACGTGCATGCAATGCCAATATTCTGTCCTTTTTGGTTGTAATTCCCGCTGTGCTCACATGGATGGATTGCATGGAATCATAGTCAAGCAGCAGGAATGTATGTATATATATATATATATATATATATATATATATATATATATATATATATATATATATATATATATATATATATATATATATATATATATATATATATATATATACATATATATATATATATATATATATATATATATATATATATATATATATATATATATATGCGTGCGTGTGTGTGTGTTGAGAGAGAGAGAGAGAGAGAGAGAGAGAGAGAGAGGGAGAGAGAGAGACTAGTAATTTTTTCGGCGGCTTATGCAGTAGACAGCGGCGGTCGTCGGCGGCAGACAGCGGCAGATACCCTTACATGGATGCATCAACAAATTTTGGGGTCACTGTGACGTGTAGGTTTTACTTATACATATTTCCTGAATACGGTACACCAGTTTTGATTGTATCTCAACAATGGCTGATCGTATTTTGCCAAATTGAAAACATATGTACCTCTAACTACCTCAAAAGAATTCAGAATGAGCTGTGTAATTTTCTGGGTCACTGTGACCGATTCATTAATTGATTGACTTGCATACTGATCTGGAAGCATCAGACTTAGAAATGTGAAACTTTTGTGTTTGAGTGATTTCTGAGTGATGAAATTATTTTGTAAAATTCGTTTCAAAATTTTCCGTTTGAACTTCAGGTTTTGTGGCAGTGTGTCTTGGCACATAAGGGTCATAATAGTGCAGTGCAGTTCGTTTGCATTTAGATAGTCGAACAACTGTCCAGTTGCTGGCACACAAGGAATTGAAATTTTGTCACTCAGTTGAATTTAGTTTAAAGTTGTTTTTATGATTTATACCGTGACACTCATTTGAAAGTGTCAAATAAATTGGTCCTTAATGAACAAAATCAGAAATTTTCTTTTATTGATATATCAAATTAACCAGTTTTGTTTTATTGTTTTACCGTTGAAGTGCAAAGTAAAAGTAAATAATTTCATTTAATTCCATTAAATATGCATACATCTTTCCATGTGCAGAGCCAATGTCTGTTCTTCTGGGGCTTTTATAATGATGACAGATTATGTATACTTTATTTTTACTCAATGGATGCATGTGCACTGAGCTCTGTTATGATGTTATGTATATGGTAAAACCTATATAGTCTTAACTATGAACTATGCTATAAATATGTGTGTGAAAACAGAATTGTTTGTCTCTAAATTCTGTTTTAATGCAAGATCACACATGGGCCCTGCTAGTGCCAAATTGTCCGTAGTCTTAGCGGTTGGAAAACCACAAAAATATTCACTTCTGAGAACAAAGAAGAATAAGTTTTAACATGTAAATGTGCCTCAGTATGCACCAAAATTAACTTGTATTGTTACATGTAAATGTGCCCCAATACGCATCAAAATTAACTTGTATTGTCCCAAATGATGTGATAAATGACTGATAATTGATACATTTATAGATATCAAGGTTAGAAACAGGTTATAAGAAAATATTCACATGAACCTCCAACACAAGAGAGTACCAGACAATTTAGCATTAGGGGGCGCATGTGTGATTTATTTGAATGCAATTTAACTGACAGCCATGGGTCAATGAAAATAAAGCTAACTGATATGTACCTCTATATTAGTAAATAAAGTGAATAGAGCTAAACTGGAGTTTGTGTACCATAAATGAGTACTTTCTGTTTTCCTTGCTATCAACCTGGAAATATATCTTATGTTATGCAGCGGCGAAAGCCTCTTTGACGCTATCTGCCGCTGACCGCCACTGTCTGCTACTGAGCTCCCAAAGTCTCAATTGGATTTTAGTGGCAGACAGTGGCGGTTGGCTGGTGTGCAGCCGACTGCCGCTGTAAGCCACTCTCTGCTGCTGTTCACCAGTCTCTGTTGCCAAAATGCTGCATACGCCGCAGGTAAAAAAATATACGAGAGAGAGAGAGAGAGAGAGAGAGAGAGAGAGAGAGAGAGAGGGTTCACAAGAAATACAGATTTAATTGTTACTTTCAGCGACCTCATTTCCGGTCTGGGCATCAGTATTGTCATCTGGTGTGGTAGCAACAATCTACACAACAATGGTGAGAACCTGTTTTTCTGCAGCATCGCAAGTTGTTCAAAATAATTGAAGTTCCTGTCCAAGTAAAGTTTATGGTGACTTCCACAGTTTGTGTTTGTTTTGCTATAAAGGTACCGAAAAAATATTGCAACACGAAAGTGCCAATCATCCATCATCAGAACAAATGTTTAATCCCTTGGCAATAAATCCACTTGTAGATATCCCGAATAATCATTTATCACACGTACAATCGGTGAGATGATAGGGTCATATATTTCATACAGTTTTGGCACCTTTTACTGACTGAGACAATGGATATTCTTGACAAGAGGTATTGACAAGGCATTTTAGAGGAGGGCATCTCTCGGAATGCAGCTTTTTGAGGGGAAAAAGAGTGCACAAAAGGAATTACCAGTGTTAGAAACATGTAAAAAGGAAGTAACAAATGTTGTGTTTGGAGGCTTTCAGTGAGGTTTTTGTTTAAACAGGTCCGGTGTATTAGGTAACCTCGGCTTATTGGTTGTAACATCACTGCAGATGGCCCCAGTCAAGCAAATGTAAACAATTACAGACAACATGTAAAACAAAAATTGGGACATTCTTCACTAACCAGCAGCAGGTGGTATTTTGTGGAATCCACATGAACTGGCATCTGGGCTTGTTGTAACATTATTTGGAGATTTCATTTCTTATTGGTAATTGTCACAATGCATGGAATATTAGACTACCTTGATAAGTTACAACAATTCTGTTTTGCAAACAGTAAGAAATAGCTGTGATATATGAAACAAGTGCCCCTTACAATGTAACATATGACTTCATAGTTCTTTGGACAGGTCGCCCCTATCGTGCGACAACCTGCCTAGTCAAGATGTGAGGTGAATGTCACTTTAGGATCATTAAAAACACGCATATATTGTACCAAAAGCATATCGTATATGCTACAGTGGCTCTTTCTTCAGACAGTATCCATTTCAACAAAATTACTTCACAAAGTATGAAGTGGGATACTGATCTCTCTGAATTTTCAGTGACATGGTCTATTTGTTTTAATTGTCCAATTGCAGAGCTAATTCAGACATACAATTACAATATATAAAGTTTGAACATCAAAAGTGAGAAGTAACACCCAATTTTATCGTTTTAATGATCAAGACTTGATCTGGCTGATTATTGGGATATCTGTACATTCAATCTATTGTACATCTAAGGCATTGACACTGGCACATTGTAGGGAGGGATAAAGGCAGTTGTTTGGACTGATGTGTTCCAAGGAATCATTATGGCTGGTGGATTGATAGCTGTCCTTGCAACGGTAAAATCAAGTATATGTGTATATTTTCTGGTTCATTTTGCAAACTTACCTTCTAAATGAATCACAGAACTAGTGGCATCTACGTTATGAAAGTCTTTCTGTTCATTACAGTACAAGAACATTTAATCCTACCCAAGCAAAGACCATCTCCGCTAAAAAAGGAACATAAGAATTACATATCATTGGCTTTAAAGTGTGTGTGTTTCAATTTTTCTCAAAAGTAATAATATATATCAATGTTTTTGTACAGTAGCATAAACCATGGTTCACTGCTTCTGTTCCTCGAAATATGAAATACCAGTCATTTTATTATCCCAAAATTTACTTCTATATGTATCATGTGTATACTGGATACTCCTATTTGTTCCTATTTTTGTCCTTCAAAAGGTGTAATTAAGCTAATGATGAATCTATGCGCAAGATGGAAATAATGCTATTACAAATATCTGACATACTGGAGACATCAACATTTTTACCCAGACATGTTTTATGTGCACCATCTTTCAGAGTAATCATTTATCATGGCATATTGAAGTTATTTTTATTCTTGCTTTGCCAAAAAAAAAAAAGACTTAGACAACATTTGGTATTAAGTTTCTAAAGTCAACTGCTACTTTTACAACTATATAAATATATACATATATGTATATATATATATATATATATATATATATATATATATATATATATATATATATATATACATATATATATATATATATATATATATATATATATATATATATATATATATGAATATGGCCATAAAAATATACATGAATTACCCAGAAAAATATACCCATCACAGCACGTGCTGAATTTTGTTCAGGGGATAGCACGTGTCGGTGGCCTGGACCGAGTATGGAAGTTAAGTGAGGAAGGTGGACGCATAGACTTTTGGAAGTAAGCAATAAATGTTCTCTGTTATGATCAATGACAAAATGCATGTAAACGCCCATGTCAAGCACCATTTACTGCTCTTATGACACTGTATGCTGCGGGAACAACCCGTTTGTCTTCTAATCATAATATTTCACAAAACTCGTAACCCCAACTTATGAAACATCATCTTCTTGAAATAAATTCGTATTCCTGAACAGATAGAAAGGATATATTATTGTCATAGAATTGGAATGTTAGAGTATCCCTGATAAATCCTTAGAGAAAGATATGTTACAATCTGCCACACGACCCATGCACCCTATATCCAGATTCTATAACCTTACGCTCAGTTAGTAACAGCCAACCGGCATGTATATGTATGTTAATGCATTGTCTTAGACTACAGTGGGTGACACAAAACAGTCAAATTTAAAGCGCAAAGATCTTAAAAAATTAATAATATTTGTAAATAAGACTTGTGATTTTTTGTGACAAGCTATTTTTTCGATATCATAACGGCATAATTTGTCTCTTCGTTTTCATCGGGTCAAATTGTTTCAGTCCTACTGCATATCACTCTATGGTTCCCATGTACGGCATTATTAAAGTCTTAAAGTGGAGAAAATTAATGCAGCATCAGAAGTGAACCACATTATATGGCGGGTGACACATGGGGCACACAGCACTCTATTGTCCCATTAATGGAATTCCCTTAATTCTTTTGACCTCCAAATGCATATCTGTTTCTGGAATTCCACTCAAGAGATGAGTAATAGCACATGGAAGCGTCACGACTACATGTTAGAAATAAAGATAAATATATATGTCATGGGCAAGGCAAGAAAATTTACCAAGTATCTTCTGTTCTACAGCTGGGCTGATTCTATATGTCACGAATGGCGATTCGGAAAATGCGTTGAAGGCAGTGGTGGAAATTTATATTGAAAATAGTAGTTTTTCCAGTTCTGGTTTCGCTTCAATCGTAGTATTGGTTTGGCCTTCCATGGTTATTACAGTTAGCTTCCTATGTATTTCTATTACAGATGCTACTGTAACAGTAATAGATATAGAGCTAATTATAAAAGCAATAAAACAAAAACTCTTTTGTTCACAGGGTCAAGGATTCAGCAGTCAATTTCCGTGCACAAAGAGGGCTTATAGTTATTTTTCCTTTTTATCCGCATAAAAGTGTAAAAGCTCAATTTTAGAAGCCAAGAAAATTGAAAATCGGAAAGTGCCGACTGGTTTATTATTTCATAATACCTGACCCTAAGCCCAGCCAGAGCCGGGGAAACCACATCATGCATACTTGGGAGATATGTTTGTTCATGCACCTGTGCTTTCGTCAAAATGATGTAATTCAGTCGTTCCATGAAACGAGTATATTGTTAAAAAAAATGTTATTTTTTACTGTCTCTTATTTGCCTAGCTTCACCATAGATCCTACAACACGCTTGAGTTTCTGGTCTGTCCTCGTGGGTATATTTTTTATGGCTGGAGGAACTGTGGGAACATCACAGCCAAGTGTTCAGCGCTTCTGTGCCCTGCCTAGCCTACCAAAGGCGAGAATGTATGATCCTATTTGAATTAAGTATCAAATAACTGCTAAGGAACTGGCCATGTGCGTCAAATAATGATTGGTCAAGGCATTATAACTTTTCATGAAATAGCAGTTTTCGTGTATTTAAATGGCATAAGTATCTATTATTGCAATGAATATCAAATCAAGCTTAAAACTTTTCTTTGATAAAGTAATATAATTCCTCATCATTTGTAGACAAGGATGAGCAGAAATAAAACAATGGATTTTAAGATATTGGTTAGGTACATATGTGAACAACTTCTATCATATCATCAGACAGTTTGCATTTGTTAATGCACAGGGAAATAATATTGCATTGCGTGTAGAAATTATCATTTAAGTGCCGAAACACGACAATGACCCTTAAAAGTTTCTCTGCGACGCAAAAACAATAGTCTTGAATCAGAGAAAATATTGCTTTCTATGTTGTTTTATCTGTCTCCGTTCATAGTTTATAATTTCAGTGTATATATATATATATATATATATATATATATATATATATATATATATATATATATATATACATATATATATATATGTATATGTATCAACCAGCAACATATAATACGGTTTAAAAGTTAATTTAGAAATCGATCAGCAAACAACTTTCATGTTTAAATTTACATGTTTCTTCACACTACACACCTGTTGTTATGTGTTTATTCATAACACCTACTGTTAATGGCTATCGCATATAACAAGCAACGCAGTACAAAAACTGACGCATTAAATATTACCATTTTGCATGTAATTGTACAACACTGTTACAGGTCTGTCTTTCTGAATATGCCAGCTGTCTTTATTATGTATTCAATGATCTGTATGGTGGGGCTGACGGTGTATGCATACTATTCGGAAATGAAGTGTGATCCCTTGCGGGCTGGGTACATCTCAAGTGCCAACCAGGTGGGTCTTCCAGAAATAGATGGTGCAGCAATAACGTCATTTTACATATCATCGTCCTCTTTGCTACATAATTGTGATCAGTGATTCTTTGTAAGCCCGTACTGGATAATTTCCTTAAAATGAACAAACATGCCACTATCTGCAACACAAACCTGACAGTGAGTTATGATTCTTTCAACTGATTTTCTAAACTGATTTTTGACATGCTCTGGCTTCTAAATTGGTATTGACGCTGAATTCACACTTACACACAATTTACACATGTTGCAGTCAACACATCTCAAATCCTTCCCAATTTTACATATCCAAACCAATGCCAGACCCTATTGTAATTCATGCAGGCAAATATAGGCACGCAAAATCTTACATAAAGGAAGTATTTGTTTTCTCTCCTTCTTTCTGTACAGTTTTGTCCCTGTACCTTTTAAAGTAGAAGACAGCAAGGGCACACAATGAAGTGTACTGTGCTACAAAAAGGACAATACGGTACATAAAGGCGTTCGATCAGTTTGCTTCACTGTGTTTTAGTCCATTATCCACTCACAAAGTTGCATCATTTTCTAACATTAAGTACATATCACAAGCTGAAACATGAAAATTATGAACCCAAATTGCGTGTTCGTGACAAAAGTGCTGTCCAATGTAAAAGGATTATGAATATATATATATATATATATATATATATATATATATATATATATATATATATATATATATATATATATATATATATATATATAAATATATATATGACAAAATTGCATGCCCAAGGAAGCTTTCCTGGTGAACATCACAGAGTAGTAACAAACACGTGTGAGGTACTCAAAGCACGAGCTGCCAAAGGTGAAAAACGTCATTTGTCTCAGTTGCTTTACTGCAATTGTGTATAGACGTGGCTGTTCATGCTCTCACCAGCGTCATAAATTCATCGCCATGAACCGCATACATGCATCTGCTGAAGAAAATTGTTAACCAAGACGTTTAATCCTTCCCTTCTATTCTTTTTGTCTGAACAGTCCACACATTCCCAAGCTCATCCGTGACAACACTAAATACTGTTGGCGATGTGTGTGCCATTTTACTGTGACATATATTGAGAAGCTTGTCAATAAATTCATAGTTAAATCACATAAACGTCAATATTTTCCAATGTTTAGATGCAATGCTCAAAGACATTTCTGAGTAAATTTTTGGACACTTTGGCTGTTCATGTTTCTTTGCGGAAATACATTCTGTATTATTGGATTTCATCACCTTTGTAGCCCACATTTTAATTTTTGTTTTGGTTTTGCATTTATTCCTCAAAAATAACATATCTGCATTAAAACAGAGAAAAGTAATAGTTTTTATCAGTTTTTAATATGCACGCTATCGACTACAAAATTCATCTCTCTTCGAATGATATTGTTCTGTGTTTAAGCTTCTTCCGTACTTTATTATGGACCAGTTGAATTACCCAGGGCTACCAGGAGTTTTCCTCGCTGTGCTTTTCAGTGGGTGTCTAAGGTAAGGAAGTAGGTCCCAAAAAATTGGAACGTAACTAACTGTCACTTGTTGAAACATCCAGTTAAGTACGTTGAAAATTGCCACGGCACAGGTAACCTTCACTCCAAAAGCAGAAAATACAATCACAATGTCAACTGGGGGAAGGCATGAATTTGGTGTTAGGTTCGTGATGACGCAGTTGTTGTTGGGTCTCAGGTTTAGTGAAGACTGTAAAGCATTTGCCACTACAGTTCCGACTCCAACATTGAATATAGCATGAGCAACAGTCTTCACATTATGTAAAAAAGGGTGCAAATAACACGTTTGTTCTGCTCCCTTAATTTACAAACATTTGTATAGACCTGATAAGGAGAGTCAGATTCCCAGTAAGGCATCCTAGCTTTCTACGAGACAACCGATGCACAATAAAATATATTGCTAAATTGGAGTATGTTCATTTTGTGTGCCATCATTTTAGCTCATAATCAGGGATATGAGGGTTCCGCAGATAAAGCAATGTTATATACAAAATACACTGTTTCTCTTCAAAGTTTTAAAAGGAGGTCACCCCAATACAAAAACAATTTGACACATTCACAAACATGTATAGATCCAACTGCAAAAATAGAATACTTTCAAATTTGTATGTATTTTGAGCATTTTTGGTCCACCTGTATCAATTGTTACAAGTTCTCATTCACTGATGTAGAATTGCCCACAAAACAGTTCTTGACAGTAGTCTTCTAACAGATGTATGTAGCGAAATTGTGGACAGTTTCTTTATCTCATAGTTTTCGGAACTTTTATATGACAACTTAAATCTCTCATAGTTTTTCTTTCTTTACAATCTTTATAAAGCTATTGGATGAATTTGTTCGCACGTTTAGCACTTTATCGTCATCACTGAATTCCTTATCGGCTGTCACATGGAAGGACATGCTAGAATGGAAATTTCATTATATGTCAGAAGAAAGAAAAGCGGTGGTCACCAAGGTTGTAGGTACGTGAACTGTTCATTTGAAGTATTGCATAGCCAGTGGACAATCCTACAATTGTACACTATTCCATGGTTTTGGTACCAACACATTCTGTAATTTCTATAAATGCAATAATTTTGCTGTTTTGTGTTTCAGTGGCAATATATGGTATAACTGCTACAGCGATGGCCTTCATTGCTCAGACGTTTGGAGGCCATGTTCTTCAGGTTGGCGTCACCATTCAGTCCTTGCTGGGTATTATGCTGTGTACTGTTAATAAGATATGTTGCTTAAATAAGTATGCTAACTCTGTGATATATATGGTTTAATATTATCCACCATCTAGTCGTAATATACAATAATGGAAATTAATGATAGCTAAGCCTTATTTGAAAACACGCACTATCAGATCTTGAGGATATTTTAAATCCTAACATTTACAGTACATTGCCACTTTCTACTTTTAATTTTAAACTGATAATTATTTACTGTCGCATGGAATTGAATTACTACAACTTGGCGCTTTTCAGATAGCCTTTTATAATACTATTTTCTATTATCTTAGGCTGCTCAAAGTTTTGTGGGAGGTGCTGGTGGGCCCAGCATTGGACTTTTCATCCTGGGAGCATTCTTTCCCTGGGCTAATTGGAAGGTTAGGCCTCTGCCTGCCTTTTTAAAGCCACATCTTTATATCTGATCAATGTGATCATTTGTATATAGTCAGAAACGGATATAGTGGTATGTGCACCGCCTCAATAATTAAAAAGGGATCATTTGTGTTCTTAATAGGTACTGTGTAATAAATGAGAATGGAAATTAAGTAGTAAAGAAATTCACGTACGTGCGCCCTAATGCCAAAAATTCTGGACACTCTCTAGTCGTAGAGGTAGGAAAACCACAAAGATAGTCACTTACCAGAACAAAGAACAATACGTTCGACACAAAAAAGTGTGTCCAAAAGTACATCAAAATTAACTAGTCTTTTCACTAAAGAGGTGATAAAGGACTGATAATTGAGGTAGGTATTGTATTGACAGGAGTGAACGAACAGAGTTTGGATGCTGGCTATCTGATTTCAAGTACATGTATGTTAATGCTCGAGAGAAACAGACTACTGCTAGAATCTCAATGCTTGCTCCATCGGACCTTAGTAGGTGCATGTTATTCCCATCATTATGCATGAATGACAGACTTACAATATGCTACTTGCAACCGCTGTCATGAAGTAGCCAGTACTGTCCAGATGCACCTATTTTTAGATATCTACGTGTCGTCACATTTTATTTGTCCTTTTAAAAGTATATACATTCATTGTTTAGTGTTCAATATCTCTCCTAAAGTACATACATCATATGTTTTCTTCACAGTTTTATTCATTCAGGGAGGTTGAATATTGTTTACGAGATACTGGCACTATAATCAACGTCACATTGTAATTGCACAATACTGTAGTCTTGATAATGAATTATTCATTGTCTAAAATCATGTATTCGATAATATTACTGAAAACGAGTCTTCACTCGAGATGCTTTTGGTTGTGCTGTCTCCTTCGTGCTAGAAACTAGTGCTTACATCTGCGTTAAAACTTCGTTACCATATTGTCATATTTGAAAAGATTACCCGACAACAATGTATAAATATCTAACAATCGTAGTATTTCAAAAGATTATCGTATTAAGGTGGAGTATTTGCCTGCCATTATTCTTCATATTTCTGCTGCAGATAGCTCATATTGCATGTATTTTTGAATTTCACACCTCAAGTCTGGTGAGTGTCATCACCATAGAATGGTCAGACTATTATTAGGGTTATGGATGTGTAACATGTTGTGTTGAAATGTTCCTAATCAAATTTTAAACCTTACTGAAACATGAGAAAGAATGGAATTAAATGTTAGTTCCCCGGAAAGTCATCTTCTGCTGTACTTGTTTCTCTTTAAAATACTGGCCACCTTGCAAGACGCAGTCATGTATTCACTGTTGAACGATACAATTTGCATAGGACTATTTCAATTCCCTTCAGCTTAATATGTTATTGTGTTTTATATATGTTCATATTAATTTTTGTTATACTGAGGTTTAATGTAGGTAGGAGCCAACGTTTAAGATCACGTCACTCCGATGTCCAAATTTGTACTTTGATCAGACTTTATCAAATTCACCAAATAATCGATACAAGTGTTGACCGCCTGTTCTGCATTACTGCAATGTACTTGCTAATGCTTGCGGATAGGCATCCAAACCCAGGCTCTTGTGAATCATACACTGGCCTGACTGTTTGTCATACAAAGCTTCGAAGTTTGTCAGCCGATAAGCGTCGATGTGTTAAGACAACCTTAGCTAATTTTTTTGATGTCATAGCATTATCTGAAACTTCTCAAACAAATAGCAAGCTTGATCATGATTTGAATATTGCCGGGTATCACGTAATCATAAGGTGTGATAGACAGATAGGTACTGGAGGGAACGTGGCACTTTATGTGTCGCGTAATTAGGTAGTAAAACGGCACTTGGAATTATTATCAATGAGGCCACTAGCATAACTGACATTTGTCCGAGTATCCTTTCCTTTGGCAAATTGTGATCATTGCGTAATAACTGACAAGAAATCGCTCCCCTTTACAAGACTGGTATGGGACTATAGCAAAGGCGACTTTGGACATTTTAGAAAAGAGCTCATGGAATGTAACTGAGACACCTACTTTGGCTCGGACAACTTGGATGTAATATGTGATAAATAGACCAACTCTTCTGTGTTTGTCGCTTCTAAATGTATGCCAATCAAAATCTGCACCATCAGACGTCAGGACACTCCTTGGTATACTAATGCCCTCTGCACCTCCAAACATAAAGTTCACCGTATTCATACTAGAGCTAAAACAAGACCAGCCCTTTCGCCATACTTTCGACAGCTGCGCAATAAATATATAGACGACTTACATCTAGCTGAGGTAAATTACTTGAAACGCCTGGGGACAAAGTGAACAATGCTAATCAACGCAAAAAATGGTTGGTAGCAAACAGTAAAGTACTTTCGGAAAAACGACGTATATGACATTCTGGCATTGATTCATGGCCACAGAACCGCTACCGACAATGACACTCGAGCTCAAATTCGTAACGATTTTTCTTAGACCAAACTGCAGTTGACTATTCAAGTTTCTCTCTCCTGGCAGAAGCACCAGGGCAAGCAAACACACTGCATACAAGATCAGTTAACAGCAATGACCTTTATTGGATTTTGAAAAGTCTCGATATTTCTAAAGCTGATTGCCCGATGGTGTAAGCACACGTTTGTTGCGAGAAGGCGCGCCTGCTATTTCGGAATCACTCGCCAGACCTTTCAACATCTCACGGATGAAATGCAAATTTCCATCAGAGTGGAGAAAGACCAATATAGTTCTAATCTTTTAAAAGGTTCAGTGAGTCACTGCAGTAATTATAGACCTAAATCATTACTCAGTTCTGTCCGCAAAGTAATTTCAAGCATGCCTTTATTTTTTTAGTAACAACACCGCTATATAAGAGAATAAGTCTGGTTTTATACCAAGTGATAGCACGGTCTATCAATTGTATATTTGAACCATCACTTTTGCGAAGCAGTCGATCTACAAAAATGACGTCAGAGTTATTTTTGTGATATTTCGCAACCATTTGACCGTATCTTGCACCCGCGACTTTTGCATAAGCTACACAAATCTGGATTAAGAGGTACTTTGCTGCAATAGTTCGGCGATTACCTAGACGGGCGGATTCAGAGAGCTGTGATCCAGGGAGGGTGTCCCACAGGGGCCTGTTCTCGGCCCTTTATTGTTCCTTATATAAATTAATGATATTGTTGAAATAGTGCGATCATCTATCAGGCTTTTTGCTGATGATACAACCCTGTTTAACCGGGCTGACGATACCAATGCTTCGACACGCCTACTTAATACTGATTTGGAGGAAGTAGAGTGCTGGGCGCAATAATGGCTAATCTCATTTAATCCTATCAAATCAATGATCATATCTAAGAAAAGGAACCCTCTTAATTATCATGACTTAATCTTTATGAACAAAACTCTTTAAACTTAAACTGAACACAAACATTTAGGTAAAATTCCCCGATCTGATCTAACATGGACCAGTCATATTAACGAAATAATCATGAAAGGCTCGAAAATGGTAAATATTTTAAAATATTTGCAGTTTTGCTTAAGTAGATGGTCACTTGAAATTCTTTATTATCATTTATTCGACCACTTTTGAAATTTGGCTCGGTAGTTACGAGTAATTGTACTTTACATGATTCGCAAAATTTGGAAAATGTCCAACAAGCTGCCGCCAGAACCATGACAGGAGCGACATCTGGAACAAAACATCATTTAATTCATGAAGAATCAGGCCTGGAAAGATTATATGAAAGAGGTGACAAAAGCAAGTTGATCCTAGTGTACAAAATTCTAAAAACTGAAGCCCCCTAGTGTCTTCGCAATCTCATTCCCAATTCTGTTAACGAAAGAAACTGGTATAATGCTATATCGGGCACTAACTGATCACTTTTTGGAACTCGTACAAATCTGTTTGACCACTCCTTTTTCTCGTCGGTCGTGAGCTTATGGAACAGCTTACCCTTAGACAGTCGAATTGCCGAGGATCTGGTAACATTCAAGAAAAAACTTAAATGTGTTAATGGGTTATTTTATAAAGGCGAACATATACTTGCTGTATTCCATACGCCTTCGCATGGGATGCAGCAAGTTAAATTTTGATCTCTTTAATAACGGTCTTACAGAATCCCCTGAGTGTGTGTGTGTGGCGATGGTAACGAGGATGCCTTTCATTTCTTCTGCAAATGTAACTTCTTAATTACGCAAAGAAATACTTTACAACGTAAAATTATTCCTTTTGTCCATTTCAATATCCAAACTTTGTTATTCGGCTGTAAAACTTGCACCAACCAACAACATGAAACAATTTTTGACGCTGTACACAACTTTATCAGAGCAACAGGCAGACTCGGAATATTTACATCAGTTATATGTAACTTTTGGGCAGAGAAGTATTTCTGCCTTTCCTATTGGCGATGTACTTCAGCCATGCTTGCCTTACCTGTCAGTGATGTACTTCAGCCACCTATGATACTTCTGGCAGTGGTGTTAGGTGGTGTCTATAGTCAATAGTGTGTGTCTCTGCCATTCTATTTGCTTCGTGATGTATTGTTCTCCCTACCAAAGTAGTTTGTTCAGGATAATAATGTATTGTACTGTAGAGTCTGTAGCTCTCTTATCTTTCTACATGTACAAGAGAGATTGATATAAGCCATGTCGTGTTTCCCGATTGTTTCAATGAAATATGTTTAAACCAAACAGAATACTCTATTATATCATATTCTTCATCCCATTTAAAGGTCGAATCTAGCCAAGGGTAGTGCATCGAAATTGCTCAACATATCACGTTACATCAAAATACACCTAACCCTCGGAACAAATCTATCTACATAATTAATAAATAAAACACAAAGATACATACATACATACATACATACATACATACATACATACATACATACATACATAAAATCGGAATCACTCAAGCAAAGCAAATCTAAGGGTATAGTGGTCGAAGTAAATTGTTGTTTTTAAGCTTAAGGTATTTTTTTCATGTTACGTACGTGTCTGTCTTACTGAATTTCAAGGATATACAGTTTACCTGATGTGACTTGTGGACATTATTTTCCTATATTACAGAAGTCAGGTATATTTGTTTTACTGGATTCCAAAGCATAATATTGT
This sequence comes from Hermodice carunculata, assembly GCA_964020975.1. Classification (NCBI taxonomy): domain Eukaryota; kingdom Metazoa; phylum Annelida; class Polychaeta; order Eunicida; family Amphinomidae; genus Hermodice; species Hermodice carunculata. The sequence goes on along the minus strand of OZ026614.1, from coordinate 101,230,620 downwards.
TTGTTGTACACAACGAATACGGCCTAAGCATTTTTTATTCTTTTATCTTTTGAGTGGCAAATTTGTGTGATCTAATGACCTGGTGCCAGTATAATGTAATTGAAATTACCTTTATCCTATAGGGTGCCATTGTGGGAAGCATAGCAGGATTGGGTGTAACGGGCTGGATAGCTGTGGGGGCATATATTACAAAACCACACCGTGCCACTCTTCCCACCAATATATCTGGGTGCCCGACCTTTGCCAACATGACTCTGCCTCTGGTTGCTACAAATCCACCGTAAGCTCTCTCTCTCTCCTCTCTCTCTCTCTCTCTCTCTCTCTCTCTCTCTCTCTCTCTCTCTCTCTCTCTCTCTCTCTCTCTGATATGTGTATATGTGGGAGTGGGTGTCTATATGTATATTTTTTGGATGTGCATCTCTTCTCCCTCTGTCTTTCATGTAATTCTTGAATGTCTGGCAATGTTTTAAACTTATGTAAATGATGTAATTGGGCACAGCCGAGAGGAAGCCAAAGTCCAAAAGCACGTCAACACAGGACAATAACTAATCCACGTACAATTTCTTGCGATATCACGGTTATCAGAACAAACGTAATCTATACTGAAAACCTCATTATAACGACACTCAGATATCCGACATATTCAATATAATGACAAAATTTTTCCTGGGAAAAGGTTTATTTTCTTTTGTTATTTGACTCCTTTATCTGACATATTCAGTTATCCGACACATTTCCTAGGGAACAGATGGTGTCATTATAACGAGGTTTCACTGTATTTAATTACATGCCTACTGAATACATTGATAATAGCAAATGCCGGGGAAATTCAACATAAGCTGAGCCTTCGTTCAGAATAAATTGTCGCGTATATTTAAGCTTCAGCACAGCATATTTTTCGGTCCAGGAGCTAAAACCTTCTGTGATGTGTAACCTGTGCTGGTAAAGTATCACACTTTGAAAAAACTTTTAATCAGTGGCGCCCCACCCCACCCCAGTTGTTTAATAAACAACGTTTTAAGGAAAGGAAAAAATACTTATCGATCATGCTGATGGCGCGTAGTACGTTTACTATGTGTGGTGACCGTATTATAACCATTGGGGAAGTATCAAGAGTGATGCTTGACGTGTATTCAGTGCAAGACAATTCCTGCAATATCATAACCGTATCATTACACACTTTTGCAGAAATGTGTTTCCTCTGTACAAGATTTCTTACATGTGGTTTGGAACAATAGGCACAGCGGTCACTATCATTATTGGAATAATGGTGTCAGTGGCAACAGGTATAATTGTTACATTGGATTTATTTCAATACTGTCATACTGAAGTACAAGTGCAATGTTAAGTGACAAATAATTTGAATTATCACCTGCTATCGGAATCCGAATCTTATCAGCATTGGCATAGCGTCTTTTATCTAATTCAGCTCAGAATTTTGAAAATAGTAGTCTAATTGCGCTACAGTTATTGTATCTCTTGGAGTATGATATATTTCCAGTAAACGTCCATTGCCAGGAAAAGAACTGTTTTATCGAAATCATTAACAATGACTATGTTTCATGAAGTGGTGTGATTCAGTCATTTCCCTTAATTTCTTAGTGTTGCAACCTTAAAACAACTGATTACTGATACAGGCGCTCATCTGATATTTTTGCAATTGTTTGAAATTTAGGTCCAATGGATCCTAAAACACTTGACCCAAGATATATTATACCTATATTTGATCGCATTTGCTGCTGCATTCCAAAGTGATTCCGTCAGTATTGCTGGTGTGGCATAGATCATGACTCCAAAGCTGAAGAGACTGATACAGTGGGCAAGGAGGTAAAATTAGGCGCATAATACGTGACATTCGTATCAGCTATCGTGCTGGTTTGTCCCATGTTATTCAACAAAGATGTTACTATATCTAGGGGCATGGTCAAATATGTTGCTTATCGCAAACTAACAACTAGGATAAAATTATTTGCTTGAAATATCGTAATCATGTTTTCCAAATATGCTACATGTAAGCTTGATATAAGAAGGAATCTTCATATGTTTGGAATTATATTCTTTATCCCCACAAAATTTAGTGTTACTCTTGGTTTTCTATCGATATGCTTGTACAGTGGCGGCCGACCGTCACCATTGCTGAGTGAAAGGATCAAATATATCTTGCGGGAAATTAATACGCATGTCCCGTTATAGAAGAGAAATTATGAAAATAAGGATTCTAATAGAAATGGTAGTAATAGTGATAGTTAATAAATTAATAATAATAATAATAATAATAATAATAATAATAATAATAATAATAATAATAATAATAATAATAATAATAATAATAATAATAATAATAATAATAATAATAATAATAATAAAATATCTACAAGACGCTTATCGCTAGCAAAGCCATTGCAGAAGATCAAGTCATAGAGAACTATTTTTAAAATCTACCACCTGAAGCAAATTAATCAAGAAAGGCTTGAAGTCGGAGGTAAATCTTTAACTGACGGAAAATTGCATTGGAAAATGAAAGTGTCAGCAGAAATGCTGAAAGCGTTTCCAGACAAAACTTTATATCAAACAAAAGTCAATGTAGGTCGTGTACTCCGAATTTTACACTTATTCTGGGTGTCCCGAATAACCCGTCTACAGGAACGCAAACCCAGCATAATCTTAGCGAATTTCTGTGAAACTTGCCTGAAAGGTCAACATGACATAGAGTATGAGAGTACTGATTACTAATGGTTATGTACTCTAAATGCACTTCCCGTAATTGCTATATGGTTATTGTGAGTAAGAATACGATATTTTAAATGGCAATACATGACCCGACTGTTTTATTGAAAATCACACGATGCTACATGTTTGTAGATAAGACGAGTAAAATATGTTATGTGCTTTTTTGGATTGTTTTATACAGGAACAAGAGCTTGCTAAAATGCTAACCATGGAAGTATCAGCCACACTACCTCCACCGTGTGCGGAAACAGAGCTTCATGTTACTTCAAGAGTGACCAATGACAAATTAAATCAAGAAAAATCAGCTGTAAAAATACAGTATATTTAGTAGACGAATAGAAGGCTAGCAATAGTAGCACCATCACCAGTCACCTGGGACCGAAACATCAATCTTAACTTTGAACTTAGTGACAATTCCGTCTAGAAAATAGGACTACGGCAGCGAAGTCCACAGAAGCATTAATTTCTGTGTCATCACAGTGCCAAATTTATTTTGTACTGCAATAACAGGATCAACAGTTATAATAGATTGTCCAATATTATTTACAAAACAGGGTTTTTTATTTTCCAAATTGCACGTCGAAATCCACATTAATTATTCACCGTTCATTCAAGTGCCTACAGAAAATTATTTCTCATAACAAAATAGTTCAGGTCAACAGCTTTCTTATGTGCAGTTTGGGTGTATTTAACTGGTAATGAACCAAATAAGCTGTCATCCCTGGTTTTAACTTCGCATTAAGACTGGTAATTACAGGATATATATATATATATATATATATATATATATATATATATATATATATATATATATATATATATATATATATATATATATATATAGTGTGTGTGTGTGTGCATCTAAACTTCGAATGATGTTTTATGGGATAATGATTAATTTATTTTCTGCAGTTAATGGGCACCCTACTAAAACTGTCTTTCAGAAACACATTGAAGTATGCTTTAATATGTAGACAAGGCTTATTTCGTCCAAAATTATTGTCCCTCTTATTCTTGTTGATGTGCATTAATAAATGAACCACCTGTATGTGATTTGGTGTGAGTTATGCTGTCTATTGTAGCAGCAATTTGGGTAGAGGTAATGGCCTGTTGAGCTCCTTTAGAAATATTTGTGCACTAGGTATGACGTTTTAGAGTTTGGCACGTGTTTGGGCGTTTGCATGGAATCTACAAATGCCTTGAGCAATGCTTCGAAAACTATATGTGGTGATAAAGGTTTGAATGAAAAAAAAAAAACTAAGGAAGCTATGCCTATATCTGTATTTCAGCAATAAATCTCAGCCCCCACTCGGGAGGTTCCGAATATCAGATTTGACTGTTGATGCTTATTTTCCATTGACATACCCATATGAATGGTTTCCATGCTGGAGCTGCAGCTGGATGGTCGTTTACTGTAGCCCTTACATGATGCTGTGAATTTCAACAAATGAACCTCAATGCATATATACGCTTACAGAGATAGCCTGCAGTGGTTGACATACATTTGGTATGAAGCACGTGAGAACTGTATGATACAAATGTGCATAAACGCAATGTAAATAAAGTTTATTTTGATTTTTACGTTTTCCATAAGTATAGTTTCCATGTGCTAAAACGTTGAAGTTTTTTTACTTTTACCTGCTCGTACATCAAAGATTTACTTGAGGCTAAAACTGCCATTGGATGGCAAAAACAGACAAACATGAGAGTCAAGAAAAATATTTCACAAGTTTGTTCAGAGTTAATATTTTCTTGCTTCGAAAATACAATACATAAATCGAACAACACTTTCAGTATTTAATTATTCACAAGAACAACTAACAGGTGGCATGTGGTTTTTTATGAAGTTAGACTCGCATGTCTCCAGAGGAAAAAGGCTAGGCTCCTAAGAGCCTTTGCGTTGCAGCACACAAATACTGTAAAAAAGCAGGCTGCAAGCAAGGACTGTTTGGGCCATGTGGCTGGTTTAATCATGAAAATGATGCAAAAAGTCGCAAGTACAAAGTTTTATAACACGACTTTTCCTGTTTCACAATAATCTTATCGACATTTTGCAACATGGATCGATTTTGATACCGAAAACCTCAGGACGATTCGTGAGACGAGAGAGGTTCGCAACTTTGAATTTGTTTGCACAAACGGCAAACCAAAAGGGGCGGGGAAAGGTTCGTGAACTGTTTACCCATAAATGACGCGTCTTATGACTCCATAATAATTAAGCTGACTCTAAATGTTCGCGTTAAAGAGAATTACGATAAATATGAAAGCATTTGTTAACAAGTTATGGCTTTGGGAGCCGTGGGAAAGTAAAAGTAAATTGAAGCACTCTTCCATCTTTTGAACCTTACAAGTTTCATTGCAATAAGTTTAATTTACGTACAGTTTTCCATAAAAGGTATGTTGCATATATTTGAATGCATGAAAATGGCATGTCGGTATTATATTTCAGGCAATAGTTATTCTTCATAGAAAGATGTATGGGGCTTTTCTTGGGGTTAATTAGTGAGAACTTTTCAACTTTATGCAGTTCGACAGGCGCTCAATCAGATTCACATCTTAGAATAAAAAACGCCAAGTTCGTAACAATGCCTAATGCTCCCAGAAAAGTTGGCCTATTATTTTTTTCTGCAAGTGAAGTTGTATAAATAAAGAGCACACGTGCCATTTAGAAACACTCATTTTTAACTATACTATTTCACTTTTCAGACAAAAAAACGAGATGCCTGAAAACTACCTATTACCTTATTCATGCATACATAGAGTAGAACCTGGCTATGAGACCATCTCTGATGACGGTCCAGTCTCGACATCCGCAGGTCCTATGGGTGAAGGATATCTATCTATCTATCTATATCTATATACATATATATATATATATATGTATATATATATATATATATATATATATATATATATATATATATATATATATATATATATATATATATATATATATATATATATATATATATACTACTGTGTGTGTGTGTAGAACTGTGGAAGTTTCGTCATTCCTTCCAATATACCTCACTCGAAATGTTAGCCTCACAGTCAACACGGCATCACATTGGGCCCTTCAGATTATTATCATGTGAATGTTAAAGTATCTCGTGGATATATACCTACTTTGAACATCAAGTTATCAAATTTGAGAGCACAGACAGCAGGAGCGTAATTGAAGATTTGATATACCTTCGCTTGTAGAATTGGCATTTGGTCCTGCTACTTTTCAATAATTGGCATTGTGAAAGATGAAAATATTTCGAAGATGTTAACAGCGCAACCAAAGGGTTTCTCTGCTGCCGACTTTGCGGATTTTGCTGTCACATTACTTATATAGTTTTTTGGGGGGAATGATGTTTTTTGCCGCTTCTCATTAGTATCCTTAAATCATAAGGTTCAGCAGTGGTGCTATAATTAACAAAGGTCAGTCTCTGTTCTTCTGTCCTTTCAAGTTAGAATATAAACGAGGACTTTTGCTTAATCAGCTGAGAACTGAATTATACATGCAAAATAATAATGACTTAGTCCATCTTGCTTTACACACACTACGAAATTCTTAGTAAGAAGGTTATGTGCAAGTTTAGATAGATAGATAGATAGATAGATAGATAGAAAGATAGGTAGGTAGATATACATACATAAATATAGATTGATATACAGATAGATAGATAGATAGATAGATAGATAGATAGATAGATAGATAGATAGATAGATAGATAGAGAGATAGACGGATAGATATGTGTTACCTAACATGACTACTGTTGAAGTTAGTTACAATCCATTTGAAATAGAAACCAATGTTAAGATTCAAGTTGGACTATATATTTATTGAGTCAGTTAGACGGATGGGACGCAAGTGGCTTCGAGCTCTTTCCACCACATATATTTCCGGAATTCCAGTTCTCTTTGGCTTAAAGGTCACGAGTTAGCATTAACCGAAAAGAACTAGAAGAGAAGCCATATACAGGAGCCAGTGACGTACGTCCCAAAGCCCCAACATTAAGAAGATAACTGATGATGCCTAAACCAAGACCACATCTCTAGTGTATCTTGATATGATAATATTTTCTTTTTCATTTAATCAATTCTATCATAACTTTTGTGTCTAATAAAACAATGACGTCCTCTTCATTCAAAATGCTTGACAGGTTCCGTAACCTAAAACGGCATGAAAAAGTGAGTAAGCTCATTTTTAAAAATTTTATTTTGTTTTTTTTTATTTTTGAAAATGCAAAGCCAAAAATAGCCAAAAGGTTTGTTTTCATTGGAAAAGTAAATGGTCTTTGGCTGCTTTGTTGCTGTTTTTGACATGCTGTTGAATCTTGTGGTAAACAGCTGACTGAACCATTCCTCCAACTGCAGGATGGCACCCAGCACTGCATTATCCGTTGTTGGTGTATGAGCTCGTGTAGAGTCCCCTATTAGTCGTATATAAGCTTCCAGGTCAGCAGTTTACTTGAGTTCGTTCTGTCATATGAAGGGACACAGTGTTGGCACCACCCCATAAATAATTGCTAGCAGTATATGTTCCTCTGGTAGATTCACTAATGATCCCTGCCAGTGCATGTAGGATATATAGTCCGGGACCTTTTCATGCTGTCGCATATTCCTCGTGAACAGATCGGCAATTTTTAAACAATTGTTATGGAGCTGGGGGGCATATCTTGCTTGAACTTTTTGTGAATTAAGCTTAAGTCCTTCTTGGTGTCGCCATGGAGGTTATCAAACCAAGCAAAAGCTTCCTCCCTTAAAAACAGAGGAAATGATCTGGCAAATTGATTCTCGTTTAAGTTCATAATCTTGCCATAGGCTTCAAAACTTTTGAGAAATCACGATGCACCCTCATCACTGGTGCCTTTAAAGGTCTGAGGGATCAAGAGTAATTCTGACATGGCCAGTTCCTGGAATGATCTTGGTGAGGTTCAGGTGCAGGCATATGAAGTTCAGGATCTGAAGTCATAGGTATGTTGTCCAAATGACATATGTCTCCTCCACCATAATTGTTGTAGTTATGTGTTACCTAACACGGCTAGTGTTGAAGTTACGTATAATCCATTTGCAGCAAAAACCAATGTAGAGATTCCAGTTGTGCTATATTTTATTGTGTCAGGTAGATTGATGGAATCCAAGTGGCCCCAAACTCTCTTCACCATAGATATTTTTGTATTCCAGTTTTCCTTGGATTAAAAGGTCACGAGTTAGCATTAACCTATCACTGAACAGGACAGGGGACTACGGGCCTTGGAGCTTCGTGATATTAGACAAATAAGGAAAAGAACTGGAAGACAAGCTATATAAGAGCCAGTGACATACTTCCCAAATCCCAACATTTAGAAGATATCTAATGATACCTAAGCCAAGACAACATCTCTAGTGTATTTTGATATGATTAAATTTTCCTCTCCACTAAAGCCATTCAAAAACAGACAGACAGACAGAGACAGACATGCAGGCAGAAAGATAGATAGATAGATAGATAGATAGATAGATAGATAGATAGATAGATAGATAGATAGATAGATAGATAGATAGATAGATAGATAGATAGATAGATAGATAGATAGATAGATAGATAAACGGATAGATAGCACCCAGGACCCTCTTACAACAGCCATGTGTACACTATCCATGCACTTGTTGGCGGTGACCTGCTGTGGGTCCATTTAGATAGATGCTTTTCTCCCCTTCAGGACCCTGTTACAACAGCCATGCGTACACTATCCATGCTCTTGTGGTGACCTGCTGTGGGTCCATTTCTTTCAGTTGCCACTCATGAATCATGAGACGCCATAACCGCTCACATAATCAGCCACAAATTATCCAAACATGACCCACTAAGATTTTGACCAGTTAAGTGGTCACTGCAGGTTTGATGAAGACATGCTAATAAGGCAACTTTACATAAATAATCTCTCACTGTCTCTGTTCCCTTTTGGTATTCATATTGATTCAGAGGATGTATTGCCAGCTTTCAAAAATCTGTATTAATTAGTTCGTACCCTATGTTATGTGTGCGACACAACAGCTGATAAGTTGAATCAACCTTTGAAGCTTGCAGTATCTCTATTGTTGCGTGGTGAATATAGCTCAGAAAGTTTGGAATACAAAGAATGCATGTTGGAACAGTCACGATTGTTGAACAATACAATTTTTATCAGGAATGAAAAGCAAGCATTTACTTTGTCAGTTGATTCTTTGTGTTGTGCAAACAGCTGAAACATTGAACGAAAGTAGGGAGCTTGCAATATGTATATTATTTTTTCATGGTAAACATGGCACGTATGGTCTCTCTCTCTCTCTCTCTCTCTCTCTCTCTCTCTCTCTCTCTCTCTCTGTCTCTCTCTCTCTCTCTCGTAATTTCGTCAAATTACAAGTCTCCCATGCCAGATTGTTTCACCGCAGTATTAATAACCATCGACAAATAAATGCCAGGTACAACTATTTGAGAGCACTTAACAATGTCGATTGTCTGGGAAAAAACGCAAGGTCATCTAAAGTTCGAAGTATCTAACAAGAAGAACAGTTTATGCATTTCTTAGTTTCAGACGTTTAACAGACCGTGATACTGTTCGTGTCTTTTTTTCGGTCTGGTACTCTTTGATACACTATTCCCTTAGCAAGTGTAACCCGTGAGTAAATAGTAGTCTGAGACCATCACTTGTTAATATTATAGTTCTCAATTAAGTACAGGTAAAAAACGGTTTTAAAATCTTGACAAGCCCATCAACATGAACATCACCAAACATAACAGCAAGACCTGAATATCCATCAAGCAATACATTATTCATTGAATATCTTATTATAATAAGATGTCACACTGAAAATATAAAAAAATAACTGCCATGAAAAATAGAACCGAAAACAGGTTTCAACATTCCAAGAGAAACTGCTCCAATAATCAAAGGTGACAAGAACTATCCATGATCAAAACCCGTCAGTCATCAAGAAAGCAAATTCGAAGGAAATCGAAAGCAGATACACCTACAATTGAGTAACATTTTCATATCAGTAAATGAATACGAAACAATCACTTTGATTTCATTTTTGAATATCCTGTTTCACAGGTTTTTGAAAAATAAGTGAACAACTGGAGTCAAAGGTTTTAAAGCTGGCGTAATTCTGGCGAGGGGACTAAACCTTGACACATAGACAACATAAGTGGAATATTACTGTCCCTGTAAGATTAAATTATTATTTCAATTCAAAATCATGACGCGTGTCACATAATTTAAACTTTAATTCACTATTATCATTACACATTATTAAATCTAGAAATTAGGATCTCCAATCCCCTTTAATTCCAAATCATAGGGTATATTTATGAAATATATTCTCAAAAACGTTTATTATTGATGCTTAATAATTCATCAATCTATCCATATATCAACTTATAACATTTTGCAGCATTCCTTTCAAACACAAAATCATTGACTCCCTAAACATTCAGCCCCTTTTTACATTGAAATTTGTTCATAACATGATTTCCCAAGGAGTGCAAAATGAAAGACTCCCCATCATTTCCTATGAATATGGCAACAATATTGGACAAAGTAGCATGAATTAGAAAACTTTTCTGGCTTCAATTACTCTTGAGGATAGCGCAGCAAATCAAAATTGTGACTGTGTGTCCAATAGTAAATATTCTAATTTTGTTGATGCATACCGCAAATATGTATTTACAGGTAATTTGGATATAATACAAAATTCAGGTTTATAAGAAATGATGAAAAAAGGTACAAAATTTTCGGATATGTCCCAAGTTGAACATTGACAGTAGTTTTCAGGAAACATGTGATGCACTTGATTCCTACTGAATGAAATGGGCAAAGAGGGAAAAAATGTAATTTCACAAATTTCAAAGATGGTTATCAAACTTGAAAAGAGTCTAGAAATAGAATTTATCGTTACAAATCCCACACCAAGAATTTCAATACGGTTAATCTAAAACAGCCTAAAGTCCCCAAAGCAGTCAAAGAATTACAAGAAAGATTTGTAGTCACTAACATAGATAAAGCAGGTAACAATTCTGGGGTCATCTGCAAAAAATATTATCTGAATGTTTTGAAAAAGCAAATTGGTATAAACAATATTTCAGACATAAGAGGAAATGACGTATAATATTTCGCTGAAATAACATGAGCTGCTTGGTTTGAACAATGACGTATATAGATTACACAAACAATCCATTGATAATTTGATAGATGCACATAAAGATGAGATGAAAAGAAATTTTAATATCAAAATTTCTGAAGCGGACTGCTCTATTCCACTTTTGTTCTGGATACCCAAATTACATAAAAACCCTTTTAAATCTAGATTCATAGCCGGTGCTTCAAAATGTACTACAAAACACAATTATCAATAGAAGTAACATTGTGTTTGACTGCAATTAGGAATCATTTTTATTAAATACTGTAACGCAATTTCTAGACAGAGAGATATTTTTGTACATTTATATCAGATTTTTATTTTGATACTTGGAGTAAGATATTGTGTCTCAGTTTTATGGGGGCATTGCAACTGAGACAGGGGAATATTGTGAAGTACAAAGATAGTCATGTTATTTTCTATTGACAGAATACTATATTTATTGCTACCTTTTTCTTACATACATCCTTTGATATGAAATGTCTATTTTTGCATATAGAGGGCAGCACCTCCTGGGTTGAAATTCACCATGTGTTGTATATAAGAGATTGAGGTTTCACTGCAGATTGTTAAAGGGGTACTGCGGTGACAATTTACAATTTTTGAGTTGTTTCATATAATAAATGTGAACCAATATCCGAAAATGCAAACTTTATTCCCAACTGGATAAGCAGATTTCAAGTTTTCTTAGATATGTAAATGAGGGGTTGTGATGTCATCTGGACTTACTGCTACAGCTAATGCAATGACAGCCGAGTAAAACTTTGACAAAAACATGGAAACCTGACCAAGTTCACATATTCCACTTTTACTATGGATGAAGCAGTGTGTATAGATATAATCAAATTTACTAAACTGAGATATTTACTCATTTAATGAGGATTAATAAGGAAAGAAAAATTCAGAAATCAATATACACAAGCTAACAGCTCCTGAGGTTGTGTAATCAACTACTGAAGCAGGTGTCAACTAATATACCACACTGATAAGATCAAAGGGGGTGATTAACACAGTACACAAGTCATTATGATATGCTTGCTAATGTTGTGTATCTCAGCTTGGTGCCCCTCAAGGTTTGTGTATTATATATGGAGGGTATCCCAGGTGACATCACACATCAGAACACCTACTGGAAATATAAAATAGCTCTAACTAAATACCTGTTTGAGAAAAAATGTTGAAAATTTGTCACATGAACACCTAAAATGACCATTAATGACTAAAAAAAGTAAAAACTTTCACTGCTGTTCCCCTTTAAATTATGTTTATTTTTGTGACTGATATCTATTCTGGTGCAATAATATGAAAATATGAGCCATTATGGAATTAATAGTAAAGTATAATTTGTATTTGTGGTGTATATTTTGAGTATTGCTGAATATCACATGTGCACAACACTATGTACATGGTGTATGGGAGAACAGTGTTCCTGTTGGTGAATGTTGAACTAAATTGTTAATATGCAGTACATTGAAGATTATATATTTGTAAGTATTGGTAAAATATGGCATACATAAGAATTATCCATGGATAGAAGTGTTGTTTACATTGCCGTTTTACAGCCCATAAATCAAGTTGTTTGTTTATTTAAAATCTTCATTATTTAAAACATGTACAAATATTGCATATGCAAATAAGTAGACTGTGGTTTATTTATTCCTTCAGATATATATTTGCTATTCTGAACTCTGCAAATGAGACGATTTCCATGCTGTGAAACCAACTGCAATCAGTCACGTCTCCTGATTGAGCTGAGGTACGGTTCCATTTCCAAGCTGGTGAAGCTGGCCTATTGTGTGGGAGGACACATTCCGACCAAACTTAGTGGCTGGCTATCATTATTGGCAGACATACTGGCTGTATGTGTGGGAAGCACACTCCCGCCAAGAATTCTTAGCCAGTTTATTAACCAATTCAGGTGTGTATACTGAATGTATGCCTACCACCAGCCAAGAGCATCTGAGTTGGTATCACATATGCAGAACAGGTGTGTGTGCTTAATGCCACCCAGCTATATAAGAGCATACCTGAGCTGCTGATCAGAATTACTATCTGCAGTTTGTATTTGGCTCCATGTGAGAGTCACACTTACACATACTGTGGGTATATTCAGACCAGAAATATTAAGTAAGAGAAAATATTTGTTCTGGTCTCTTTGATATGTAATTAGAGAGAGAGAGAGAGAGAGAGAGAGAGACAGAGAGACAGAGAGAGAGAGAGAGAGAGAAATACCTTTTGTGGAAGTTTGTTTAAAGGCCAAATATTTATAATATATCTGTAGATTTTGTAATTCTACATGCAGAAGGCATAAATCCATCAAACAGTTACTGATCTCCAGCCACCATATAAAATTTGACCTGTACATTTATGTTATATGTGACCTCAACATTAATATTAATTCCTTTTTGATAATTATTTGATATACCATGATGAGAGGGTAAGATATATGCGAGACATTACACAGAGGGTGAGAAAAATTGAGGTAAATGTTTGTATCTCAGTAATAAATTGAAGTGAATTGAATTTTGCTGATTTCTATTTTTTTATTTATATGTAACCAGTCTGGTAACTCGCGCTACCTTTGATCATTACAATATATAAAATGAAATGCAAATCAGTAAGACTATCCCATCGTAACTAAGATTACGCACCACATTTTCTATTCTATATTTTATTTAAAGCGTCATTTGGGAAGGAAACGATGTGATTCTTGAATAGATTATGGGGTGACATGTGACCTACAATGGAGTGATATTTTCAGCTTCAATGCTAGAAATTGATAAGTTACAACAAAGCAAAGAATAAGATTTTATAACATCTACCTGCATGTACGGGGGTAGTAGGTGAATACACAGCAATATCCATACAAATTATCTTTGAATCATTATTAGTGAATTTTTGGAAAGCAGTATATGGGTTCCTGCAAATGAATTGCTTTAGGCGCTGGTAGATAGGTATACATATTTATTAATTCATGGTAGCCATACATCAACTTTTAAAAAGCTGCTTTGCACATGGGTCCTACTAGTATACAGGACACTCATACGATATAAATAAATGCTTAAATACATAGAACTTAAGATTGAAAAATATGAACATCGAGGAACATTGCAAGAACTTCAAATACATTGGAAAATTAAAATACCGTTATAATTATAAAATAACTAAAAGTACTGTATTGGGGAGAAAATAACTTATGATCAAGCGTAACATAGTACAACCAAGTCTGCAACATCTCAGGGAAAACTTAATATGGCATTATCAAAACACACACACACACACACACACACACACACACACACACACACACACACATATACATATTGTAAATGTTAGGAAGGCGGAAGAACTCAGCAAGACGTCATATAAAGTTCTGAGTCGAAGCCTTGCTTTATTGCATCGCACACAATCTGGCAGCATTTCACTTTTGTCATACGCACACATAAGCAATAAACACCTACTCCATAACTGCACCCAATGTAACAGTGATGATGACGGTGTAATTTGGCGTGATAAACCTGATGGCGAACCTTATAGTTACTGATGATGATGATGATGATGACGACGACAACGACGACGACGATGACGATGATGATGATGATGATGATGATGATGATGATGATGATGATGATGATGATGATGATGATGATGATGATGATGATGATGATGATGATGATGATGATGATGGTGGTTTAACCTGTAAGCATACAGGCGAAAAACCTCAATACACGCCTTGTGGAATTTCACACCAACATATATATGTGAGCTCGGCTAAACCACATCAAAATTGAGATGTATTTTGAGTAGGACCTTGATGTTGCGCACCTTAATGTTTCCATTGCCAGACAAGTGGAATTTACAATCACAAGATATGCTATTTTCTGGTAGATACTTCTTGATGTATGTATGTATGTATGTATGTATGTATGTATGTATGTATGTATGTATGTATGTGTATATATATATATTTATATACAGAGCAATCTCATTCGTTTTTCTCTTGCTATTCATAAAGTGAAACAGTTTAAAAGTAGTCAGTGTTGGTGGCCTGGAGAAGGTATGAAATTAAGTGGGTTAATTATTCACCTACCCGTATATCTAGTCATGCTGTGCAAGCACCACTTTAGTTATGAGGCTGCACGCCATGGCGCCAATCAATTCCTATTACGTAACAATCCATCAGAAAAGTTGGATTCCCTGGGTTTTTGCTAAAATTCAAAATGGAAGGAAGCTACATTTTCTCGCATTAGTATTGATTAGGGTTTTTATATTATATTTAAACAGTTTGTAGGTATTGCCGTTATAGATGATGACTCGTTAATCATTTTGATCACAAGGTCAAAAATTTAACAGCTGATTTCAACGTACTTAGATAGTTAACAGATATTGTTGTTTTATATTAGAATAATATAGGTGATGCAGTTGGAGAAGAGCTAAGTAAGCTGAAACTGGAAACAAACACCGCCAGGAAGACAATGGCGAGATACAGGTGTGCTCATTCGGCCCTGCTCTATTTATAGCAGTATAGTTACCACCGTACATGAATAAAAATGTATAAATTTAGTATGTCTCACTGTTGCATCGTTTATGCCATTAGTATTGCAATGAATCCAACATTGCACATAAAATTTCTGGTCTGACCTGTTGAATAAATTCTTTTCATCTATAAGGATTACAGGAATATGACAGGCTAGTGTTCAGCGCTTCTGTTCCCTAACCAGTATAGTGGAAGCGACATTGTGTGATCTACTTTCAATTCAGTAAAGGTTGATTACTGACGAAGGCGCTTCAAACAATAATTGGTCAGTGGTGAACCCATAATCATTTTATGCAAATGATGCAGTTCCCGTGCAATAACTCATTTTAAATCACCTGATTGCATTCATATGGTATTGTACTAAAAATTAGCTAGTATGTGAGACTCCTTTTGGTGTATATCAACCCTACTCTTGCACTTGATCATGTGCATATAACAATGCTGATATTTGATTGTCTGCAACAATGTGGTAACGTCACACATGAAGTTTGTACTATTTAGTGAATTGGAAAGGTACTTATAGGAACATCTATCATATTACTTGGACAGTAATATTACAGAGTGCGCATGTTGAAAATAATATATTGAATATGAAAATTAAGGAAGATAAATAATTAAGTCGTATATCTGACCTGAAAAACATGTAAATCTTTATGTCTTAATCAGAATCACATTTAACAATCTGTACGAAATATGTCTGTATAAATAAGCATATAAATATTGTCATTTTGCATTCAACCTACCAATATAACGACTACATGTTTCTGAACATGCGAAGCATTGTTATCCTGCATTTATTGACCTGTCTGCTGGGGCCCACTGTGTATGTTTACTATTCTGAAATGGAGTGGGCATTACTAAAGGCTGGATATATCTGAAATACCAACCAAATAGGCTTCCTCAAAATGAAGAGTATAACAATCATGTCATTTTAGATAAAACATTTAGTGCGGCATCAGAGCCTCATTGTAAGTCAATATTACAAAATGTGTAAATAACCAGGCATGCCACCATCCTCTAAACTGAGCCACCCGAAACAGCTGGTGTTATAGAATTCACGACAACTAGCAGCAAAAAGCCTCTCCAGTAAAAAAAAATGAGGTGGCAGCCTGATAAACAAACTATAATCCCAATGTAAACATTAAGATAAACATAACTGGTTTGGGAATCACTTTTGCTCTTGAATAAGTGAACATAATTGGCTTCAGCACACTGCATCTAGGTCGGCCGGAATTATTAACATGTATGGCTGGTAAAAAATTAAGGAATTTCACAGCTTAATTGGCCCTTGTAATTGTTTCCATGGAGCTGGCTTTACTAGAGTCTATTTCTGTAGCCCCGGTTGTTCGCAGCAATTCTCCGTGACGTAATTCTATAGCCTTGTTTTACGTTGAAGACAAGAGAGGAGTCCAATGAAAAGAGTATTTTGTCGAAACATTTGCTTGTGAAGGACAAGGGTTCATCAAGACCAGATTTGTCCCGTTTCTACATTTTTAGAAGGATCCACGCAATGCCCTATAATTATGTGCATCTTTGAAAATATAATTTACTGTGTTGTGTCTTTCTTAACAGTTCAATCC
>OZ026614.1:101171121-101208621 GCA_964020975.1 Hermodice carunculata | reverse complement strand
CCCCAGGTGCCACCTGCACTCAGTAAAATGCGCACATTTCTTTTGTACCTCTGATATATAACAGTTCATGAACAGATAATTCTAAAATAAGCTAAGCAAAATATTTGAACAGTTGTATGTTTACTTTACGACTATGCATGAAGAGTGAGAGATTTATGTTGCTACTTTGTGGTTATTCATATTAGGCCACATAAAAAAAATATCTCGGTTTGTCACCAGCGCTGGCATATTCATTTGTGCCACACCAAATTTTTTGAAAAAAAGAAAAGAAAATATTTGCGAAAAAAATTCCTGAACAAGCGTCACCTGCCGTTATGCGCGGATGCCATTTTGAAAAGATTAGTGCAATCTTGCAAAATGGAATTATGGGCTTATTTGTAGTATTGATACTGAACCCATACAGCGTTACGCTATTGATAAGCACAGGATCGTCATAGGAGGGCTCACTTGTTGTGTCCCAGGTTGCCACAAAATTTCTGCTAGAGACAAATGTAAATTTTATACCTTTCCGAAAGATAGAGAACTTAGGGAAACATGGGTTAGAAAATTTCACGTGCAGGAAGCCGAGCTCTGGCAAGATTGTCTCCACACTACAAATTGGAGGGGCGGGGGTATGCCATGGAACATTAACTTTAAATATGTATATGTAATTCATACAAATTCAACATAGTTCCTAATATGTTGTTTCAGAAATGCCATTCCTAAAACACAGGCAGCTCTTATAATGCTGAAAACAAGATAGATGCTGCAGGACAAATCAACGAACTAGTCTTTCAAGTTCTGCATATTGCTGCAGACTAAATAGTAGGAGGTCCATCAAAATGGAGTTCTTGTAGCAGGCTACGTTTTTCCACTACCAACATATCATCTCTCCTTGGTAAATCATATGTATACTATGTACAAGGCAGCTTGCACTGAAAAAATTGAGCTGAACAGTTTCATCATCATATACACGAGTCACACGTGTAATGTACAACGTTTTTTTTCTACATAGTGTGAACAGCACTATGTAGTAACTGTTCATGCCTACAACCATGTCAATATTGCTCTTGGTGCCACTTGTTTCCTTGTCATTTGTCATTGTATTTTCTGCACTGATCTGTGTTCTTGTGTACCTCCTTCATCATCTGTGTTTTTTTCTGTGTCATTTTCACTGTAATTACTGCACTGAATCTGCCTGTTTTCATCAGTATCTTCTTCATCACCTGTGTTTTCTCTGTGTCATTTGTCACTTATTTCTGCACTGATCTGCCTGTGCTTATTTGTACCTCCTTCACCATCTGTTTTTTCTCTGTGTCATTTGTCACTGTAATTTCTGCACTGATCTTCCTGTGTTCATCTGTACCTCCGTCCCCATCTGCTTTTTTTTCTGTGTCAATTGTAATGTAATTTCTGCACTGATCTGTCTGTTTTCAAATGTACCTCCTTTACTATTTGCGTCTTTCTCTTTCACTGCTTTGTATTCACTTAACTTCCTTCTGATTCCACAATATCTGTATCTTTCAGCGGTAGATGGCTGCCATTCATTGTCAGAATCATCACTTTCATGATTACTGTCTTCTATGATGAAAGGTCATGTGGAGCTTACAGGATTTCAGGATCAGCGTTAACCGTATCAGTGCTGGGATCGATACTTAATCCATAGCTTTTCTCGAAAGGACTTCTGGTCCATTGCAATAAAAATGCTCCGACGAGTTATAATTTCTTTATATTTTCTTCGGAAGAGAAATGAAATGTGATATACTGCTATGAAAACATTTACACCGCTAATACCAGCGACGCTCATTTCTCAGACCTCAAAACTTATTTACGTAATTATACATTCAGATATGGCGGCAATTTCAACAAAATAAATGCATAAATATATATATATATATATATATATATATATATATATATATATATATATATATATATATATATATATATATATATATATATATATACATGTATATATATATATATGTATATATATATACATATGTATATATACATACATATATTTGTATATAACATGAGGCTTGACAAATCCGGACTAGGAACTGGGTCTGGATCTGTACCTGAACATTGCAAAAAAACAAAACAAAGTAGAAATCTGATATTCTGCATGTTAACAAGGATGACCATTGTTGTTGTGTCAATACCAAAAAATATTCCCTAAGGTGTCTCAAATTTCAGATATTAAAAAATTACCATCAATGGGATACCATGGTATCCTATGGTATCCCATTGGACGGCCCATGGTATCCAATGGGATCCAGCTGGATACTATCTTTTCATTCATCCAATGGGATCCCACAACTTTTTCTCTCACACAAAACTGCTCAGAAATAAGCTATATAAAGCCACATATCATTAAACTTTTACTGTTAACACATTTATTATAGATTATCTACACATTTGCTGCAAAAGTTCTAACATATTGATCAAAAATATATATGAATGTTTACATATAATTGGAGACTGTGCAATCCCAAGGTTAAGCTCTTTCTAGTAATGGTCGAGACTTCCATAAGAACCATCTTTTCAGAGTTCCTGCATGTCTTGTAATCTATTAACATGTTGTGTTCTGTATCAAGAGCATTCATCACCTATAAAAATCTACATTTCACAGTCTATTTTGGGTAGAGTTCATCAAAATGTGCTTTTGTTTGGTCCAACTGTACTGTCCAATTAACTTGGCCAATGGGATTTTCCAATTGGAATGTCCAATTGAAATTTCCAACTGGCCAATAACATGAACAATGTTTTATTTTGATTGGATTATAATGTACAATTTACTTTTAGTGCAGTAGTACCTGTTGCTAATGACCACCCCGATGAGAGACCACTTTTGCACAGACCTTACCTGGTACAGTTTTTTGGTAGCTTGTACATGTACCTCTCATAAGACCACAATTTACCTTCATTTAAGCATGGTCTTTGGTGACAGGCACCGCTATCTCAGTATTTCCATCCAGGAAAATGGGAGGAGGGTATTAAAGGGTATTTCAGCACTGGTGCACTAGGGCGTTTTATTACCCATACAAACATGCTGGGAGCTCTCTTATTTTTTGTACTTTGTACTGGCCATTATTTTATAACGTTCTTATTTTCTGTAATCAGCAGTTATTTTAAAGTTTTTGCTGGGAACATCATATACAGTCCTCTCTGAAGAAGGAGTCTATAGCCTACATTTTACTAGCTTCTCAAGATCACTGAGAAGTCAATGTCCAGGTAGAATGCAAATTACATTTAACAGTTTTGGTGGTCTTATAAAAACTTGTCATTTACTTAATGAGGGTAGCAGTACAGTGTAACCTATCTTGAAAGACCAGCTTTGAGGATGACCAAATTGTGGTCTCACAAGACAGTAGTCCATCATGGGAGGTATAAATAATCAGAAAAGTACTGAGCAAAGTATCCTGAAATGTGGTCTTTCAAGACAGGTTGCCTCTCAGTGGAGTGGTCTCTCAAGAGAGTGAACCACTGTATGGATTTAGCATACTGGAATTTTGGGACAGAACAAAATAAAATGATGTACCAATATCTGAGTGGAGCAGAACCCCCCCCCCCCCCTGTTATCAGTTTAATAAATGGACCTCCCATGGGTGTAATATAAACTTTTTTGCAAGAAATTTGTGACTTCAAATTTCAAATACACCCATGTAATGGCATGTGTTCATAGCATGGACTAGTGATTGATGCACTGGTTTTCTTATCAGTTGAGTAGATAATTGGGCCTATCATGGATACTGAGATGATAATTGATCAAAGTAAGTAAGTTTCGGTAGTTTATGTGTGCTGAATAGAACATTAAGAAAAGAGCTACATGTATACCCAATATGTTTGATCTTATCACCCTTGTCTCTCAGATTACTGTAAGTTTGCTGCGCCCTTATTTTCCGTTATTTCGCTGAAGGCACAAAACTGTGAAACAAAACCCAGTGAAATGGTATTTAAACGGTGTTTGAATTGGAATTATATCCAAAAAAGTGAAATGTCAAAAATACAAAAACGGTGAAAACTAGGAAAGATGATTTGCTGCATGGCAAATCAGTGTGTGTGTTTTCAAGGCATATTGGTATGGCAATGTATAGCTATTCCATAACACAGGAGTAGTCGTTGGAATGGCATCTCTATCTATTATAGCTTTGAAGTTATTCAAGATTTAAAATTTCTAATGGTGCTGTTTAGCATAATTTAAATTGCTACCACTTTAAGTTTAATTCATTAGGTGCGCAATGGTCAACAAACCCCTCGTAGAAGTTGCAATGACATCTCTATCTATCATAGTGTTGAAGATATTCAAGATTGAAAATTTCAAATGCTGATAACTAGCATAATTTAAATTGCTACAACTTTTGCTTTAGAATCATTACATGCGGAATGGTCAATAACCCCCTAATAATTTAAAATGACACCTGTATCTATTATACTTTTGAAGATAGTCAAGATTTAAAATTTCAAATGCCCGTAATTTGCATAGTTTTGAACATCTTCATTCCTCTGTATAAAACAGTCACACTCCTTGTATGGAGGTATAATCGTGCTAAGTTTGGAGTTTCTATGTATAAATCTGAGAAAAGTGTCAGACAAATTTGCTAGAGAGAGAGAGAGAGAGAGAGAGAGAGAGAGAGAGAGAGAGAGAGAGAGAGAGAGAGAGAGAGAGAGAGAGAGAGAGAGTTTTAGGAAAAACAGCAGAGAAGTGTGTGTTGACACACACACTTTAATTGACACAGGTGAAGATAAAGCAATTTACAGTACATGTATTTATATCCTGCCTTGCAGGGATGGATGTGGATGGTCAGAATGCATAGACAAGATTGTGGTTTTGTAAAGTTGTTGCACTGACATGGTGGGATGGCACTTAAAGAGTTAAATACTTGAACACTTCTATACCTTCCATTGATTATAGTGTCAAACAAAGAGAATCATTATCTGCAGAGAATCATTATCTGCAGGGACAGAATTAAGAATCATAACACGAAGCACACGTTGAAAGTCACAGTATGATCTCTCTGAACTTGAAAGGAAAAAAACTTCAAACTTTCCAACTTTGTTGATACATAAGGTACAACTGCATGGGAACAAAGCTAGCAACAATGGGATCTGTTGGATCCAATTGGACAACATGGGATACTGTTGGATCCAATTGGAAAACATGGGATACTGTTGGCCCCATCTGGACCTACAGGGTATTTTACCTTGTTTTTAACAACTCTCTATTTCACATCTGCTCAAACACATATTTTTCAGATCTCAGGCGGAGATGGAGTGCAGGTGTTCGACAGAACTTTGAAGTTAATTTGTAAATTTATGGAATACAAGCCTCCCCCCCCAAAAAAAAAATCTCCCAGAATGTGTCCATCACAGGATGTCTATACCTACTATTGATAATAAATTGCCTTATGCTGCTGAGGATAGGTAACGTGACTGGATTTCACAGTCATAGTACATAACTAATAGTTACAAGACCTTAATACACAATTTATTTTGCATGTATGTGATTTTGTCAAATTCTTGTTTAATGTTCAGGAAAGTACTGAATTTTGCAAATTGCCATAGAAATGTTGGGTTTCTGCCCTGAAGATACAAGTTTACCCCTTCTCATATGTGTAAACAGTAAGAGTCCATCGGCAGAGGAAGGTACTGTGCTGGCACTGTGGTATCCGTCAGCGGAGGCAGACTGCTGGGTAAGGCACACAGCCATGGGGGCCTGCTACCCACTGTACCAATCCAACAAGTTTGTCCATGGGAGGTGCGTTGATGTTTGCACAGCTGCTGTGTGGTCAGTACAGTAGTGGAGTAGCAGGGAGTTCCTGAGGTGCTCAGGCAGTGTTGACATGTCTGCCCCCGTCGGACCTTACTGCCCTTACTGAACGGGCAGTACAGGCAGACCCATGCAGCCAGCACTCCCTTCCCTGTTAATGGATCCTACAGCTTTGGTGATTCAAACGGCCACAGGCAACCTGATAGCAGTAAGATTAGCATGGATAAGGGCCAAGGGTCTATCCCGGCTGACTTGCAGGGGTGGTTTGATGCCACACTGACCCTGCCAGTTGGAGGGGGTGGGGGTGGGAGGTGGGGGCTATACACCAACCCTGCCTGTGCACTTGCCCCCTGGTGTGCACAGCCACTGTGTAACGGCCTAGGTCAGTGTAAATTGGGAGGGGGGGGGGAGCTCTTGGAAATGGGGATCTGCCAGTAGACAGGAGACCAGCAAATAGCAGTAGGGCTACAGTAATACTGTAGCCCTAATGCTATGTGCTGGTCTCCTGAAATGATTAATAATGTAGTTTTTTTAAATAAACTACATTATTAATCATTTCTGTTCAACTACTTTGTCATATTTTGGCCTTCTACCCTACAAGAAAAATACTAAAGTGGTGGAACAGAACAATATAGATACAAGTTGAGCTTAATTGAAGTTTCAATTTGGTGTTGTTTACATGCTTGCGAAGTTAAGTGCTACAGTGTATGCATGTCCTACAGGCCTTTGTCCTTCTCCCTGTAATATATAGAAGGACTTGTCTTCATCCACAATACACATTCCCTAATTGCCAGCAGTGGTGTGGTGTTGAGGCTCCTGTTAATACAAAGGTGCATCTCGGCTTGAAGACATTTGTACATTGAGTTCATTTCAAGGAGAGTAATTCTATGTGAGATTCTGGTAGCATAGTTGTATACAGGCATCAATACCAAATACACTGATGCAACATACTAACTTGCCATATTTAGTTACTTCAGGGCTGAAAATAAATAATAGGTATGTAGAGACTTGTAAAAAATCCAAACATCACAGAAGGTTGTATCTTTGTGGCATAAAGGAACTCGCTCTCCTCAGCTTTTCCTTAGTTTACAGTGCAAACTGTTTCGAATATTGTTGTCACGCAGCTATGATAATAGGAGACAAAGAATAAGTACATATCTTATATGTGGATATATTGTGAATTTGGTGAAAACAATTTGCCAGGGAAGTCAACAAAGTTTCCATGACTTAGAATGTTTATAGACTGATACCGTTTGATATGCTCATATTTGTGGACAGTGTTACAATTTTCTTGTAGTTTTGATGGTGGTTTTAGGAGAAAAATGCTAAGTATGCATTATTGGAAGCAAAAAAAAAAGATTATTTTCAAGGAAGAAACTGTGTGATAAAAAATTTATACCTACTAACGTTTTGACAAAACCTCTTATACCCCTATATTTTTCATCATTTGATTGGGATTTGTGTGGGTTTTTTTTCCTCGGCCTTCCCGATATATTTTCTGGATGTGGCCCTGCATATTCCTAATTTGTTCCACAATTTCCTCTATGACAGCAGGAAACATTCCCCTCTTGAATACCTCCAAGTATATAGAAGTATGCATGTGTAGGTAGGACCAGATGTGTGGTTAAAATTTACTGATCACTGTAAAGACCAGTTTCAAAAGTAATGTAGACCTTAGGGAGGGGATGGGGGGGTGGGGGGTGGGCACTACCCATATTTACGGTGAGTAGGCTCCACTGAGGGTATAAAACCCAGACCCAATGGGAACTGCATTAATGCAATTAATGGGGGTCTTTGGGACCTGATATTTATAAAGTTAGTTTGAATCTGTTGGCCAATTCCATTTGTGTGTGTGTGGGGGGGGGGGAGATAATTATTCAGACCCATCACAATATACGGGTGACCAATGGTTTGAAAAATGGGGTGTTTGACAGTGATAAGTGCTAACAAAACAGGGGGTCTTTCCCACAGAGCCTATCCCTAATGCTTAGTAATGGGAGTACCCCCCCAGCTGATGTTGTTGTTGTTGTTGTTGTTGTTGTTTTCAAGCAGAAATATTTTCACAGTTTTCACAGGTTTGACGTTTAACTGAAGTTAAGAAATCACAAGTTTTAGCATTATTGCTGCTTGGCAGCTAAACTAAATTTTTTTTTTTTTTTTAGTTCAGTTCTGCTTCCAGTTTTGGGCCATTAGTGAACTAATTGAAAATAAATTTTACAAAATAATGAAAAAATGAAGTATTATTCACAGCACCAACTGAACTATGGACATACCCCTTGTGGCTAACTGCCCAGTTAGAAAAATGTTTATTTGAAAGAGTTGATGCTGATAACATCTGATACAGTTTGTGAGAAGAGAGATCACATTTCGCCCTGCCACTATCAACGCATGCACAAAGCTGTGCCTACTTCATCTTTGGGCCAGGAAGGTCAAAACCACACTTAGCCAATGCAATACGATAATTATGGTGTTGGTTGCAGTCAGTGTGTCAATTCTGATGCACAGTGCTGGCAGTCTCTGTGTTGAGACCAAGTAGACCTGAGAGCTTCATGGACATGACTAATCTCAGTAGTTTCCTATCAGGAGTTTAGCCTATCATATATATATATATATATATATATATATATATATATATATATTATATATATATATATATATATATATATATATATATATATATATATGATAGTCTGTTTCTTTTTCTTTTTTTTCTTTTTTGCTTTTGTTCTTTTTTTTTTTTTAGTTTTTGTTTTTTCAAAGATACAGTCAGGCGCAATCAAGTTTCCAAATCAAATATCTTTGGATACGCTGGGTGTTGAATCGTATTGCTTATTTGTTTACAGAAGTTGCATTCTTGGAAATAAGCCTGAAATACTGTAAATTGCTTTATTTTCATGTATTTGAATTTTTATGTTCTTTCAAATTTGTATTTTTGACATATCACTGTAGGTTTAATTTCAATATTTTGCAAACAATTCATACTCAAACAATGTTAATATACTGTTTCATTGTGTTTTTAGTTTCATGATTTTTAGCCATCAGCTAAAAAGGCAAAAATAAGAGGACAGTGAAATTAAAGCTATTAACTGTAGTCATTGTTGCCTCCAAAGCAGACCCCAGCTGCGTATTTTGTCTACTCCGCTGGGGTCTGCCTTTCTTTGACAAGGTCACTGTTTTAATGTTGGTAAAGTGTCTCAGTTTCTAATTGGCTGAGTGTGGTTACTATGGAAACAGGCTTCAGTACACTGGGAACCAGAGGTTGGGACTGGTCTAGGGGATAATGATGAACTTCCTGATTGGTGTCTTGGTCCTGGGGGAAGGTCACAATATAGTTTTGTTTCTGTTACTGTAAATAAAATCCTGTCGTAGAAGGGCAGACCAAGTGTAGTAACATGGAACTTGGTCTGCTCTGCAGGCAATAGTCATTGCCACTTTGGCACAAATAAAATAGGCAAAACATTTTGTGTGTTCCTTTCAAACTTCATGAGTCTGATATTTGGAAGGTTAATCAAGTCTCTGAAGTTCAGCTTTTGATGATCTACAATGTAAAATAATGTGAGATTTCATGAAAATAAGCCTATAATTTTCCTGATATAACAAGTCGCATTCACATTATACCGTAAACTTGGGCATTTATCTATCTGTTCATATGTTTAACAAATACATGTATGTATAATTTCAAGATTGTAATATTCAATCTCTCTCTAGGCCCACATAGCGGGGGAACACATATTATTTAACTGTCTATTGTTTTCTGATTGATTAAATACCAGCAGACATCAAACACAGCCAGTGATGATTTATTATGATGAGCATTCTTGCAATATCAAAGCCCACAGAAATATGCTCAATATCATGCATTCCATATTGCAAAATATATGTGCCTGAATGTCAAGTGACAATCAAAATATAGCTGGCAGATGCTTTTAAGACTCTCTTGACACCAATATGATAACACCTGTTGACCTTGAAAACAGGTCAAGGTCAATAAAAGCTCAGCTCAACCAAGCATCTGGGGACATGCTTCAATGGCCCACTGCACAAATTTATAGTGGTCGCTCATTTTTTTTCCCCAAAAATAATTTGGTTTGTAAGGGTAACAGCCTTGTGTATGTATACAGTAGTAAAATAAACCATTTAATTTCATCATATTCAGAGTATAGGCCTACTTTCAAAAGGGGGGGGGGGGGGTAAAAAAAAAGCCTCCCGCCCCATCGTTTTTGTTTCAGGTCTGATGGGATGGATCCCATATACCAGTTCAAGGCTGACTCTTGACAAATCCCCAGTGGCTTTTTGTGGTTTACTGATCAATTAGGATTATGGGTATTTAATTGGTACCAGTAGGATATAATGTGATGGGCACAACACAAGAAGTTTAGATCAGGTTTCCTCACCCTGCCTAAGGAAATGCAAATGTTGACCTACACATACGCCCAGGCTCATGGGCCAGACCAATCCTTTCCTCCAGGTCAGTCCAAACAAACAGCTTATGCTCATTCACAGAGGGGGTTAAGGGGGCTTTCAGTGTACTAGTACAGAATATAATTTTGCTCCATTACTTAGTAAACAAGAGAATATAGATATTCTAAAACGATGGATAGTGCAAAGTAAGGAAAATATGAGGCCTTCCAGTATGCAGGTGTGTAAAATAAAATGCCCCTGGTTGGCCAGTACAGAAATACCTGATCCCCCTCTTTCTGGTGGAACAGTGACATGCCAGATCTGTCTGCCCACAAAGCATGTGCTTGTTTGCATGGGGACAATTCATAACTATATGTAGATACACATCATGTGTGATAAATGTTAATAAATTACAAATGTCAAATCTAATTCTTTTTCCTCCACTTGTTTCTTTTGGTGCAAACCCCAAACTTCCAACTAATTTTTGCCACACTGAATGCATGTGTCAGTCCATCAACATAACCTTCTTTACGTGAACTTTTTATTTTTTGGCAAATCAACAGTATGCATTGTAACTTAATCAATGTTCAAATTAGGCCATAGCATTTATGTAAATCTTGGATTTGTCGCTGTTAAATCAGCTGGAGCCCTGGAGGAAAGAACACAGATACAGGAAGCCATGGGTCAGTTATAGTTAGCTGGGGAAGGGAGACCTGTAACTGAGACTCTATTTGGTATTATGCACAGATGTCAACTGGAAAAAAAATTGCTGCTCAGTGAATCTGTTTGCCTCTGTAGCAGCCTTGACTGGACTATGTAATACGTGTTGGGCATTGCAGTTGTTTGATGAGTGCCCAACATCAGAAATTTTACCCAGTCTAGGAGGCTGCTACTGAGACAGCAAATCTGTCTGTGCGCTTTTAAAATTTGCACAAATCAAAATGCTACAACTTTGGTTAATTGGATAGGCATACAGCACAATCCAATGAATTGAACTTAGAATGGAACCTCTACGTATTATAGTGTTGACAATATTCAATATTTATGTTGGTCTGGTCAAGTGTCACTAATTAGCATTAATTGAGATTCTGCAACTTTAGTTTTTAGCTCTGCTGACCTAAAGTTGCAGAGCTTATGCGATCACTCATTTCTGGCTGGCCATCATTCTGTCCGTTCATTTCTAAACAATTTGCTGGTCAACACAATAGCATCAACAATTTTAAAGTTAGCCTCTTGATATTTTTTGGACATGTTCTATGAATGAAAGTCTAGATCCTTTTCAATATTGGTGGTGCTACTTACAGGATTATGTAATACACATGCCAAAAAGTGAAAAAATTGAAAGCACTCTGGTGTCCTTGATTTGTCATGGATCTTTATAAAATTTGGTGGAAACATTTGGAAGGCTAATACGTGGAATCCGAACATTACTGGTGTCGCTACCTACAAGTGAATGGAAATTATGAGCCAATATGTGTTCTGAGTTATCATGAGAAATAATCAAGCTAATTTAATCAAATGTCACAGCATATATGTTTCATGTCTGAAAGTACAATATTACATAATACGGGTGACCCTTAGCCTACTTTCTCAAGGTCACTGATGGAAGAAAGTTTCAGGAGATGATATTCTTGTGATGGTCATTTTATCTTTACATGTGAACACATATGCATTTTACCATTACAGGCATTCTGATGGTTTTCAATGGAACTAACATTATATGTGTAAAAACACATTTAATTCAGGATTATGATAAAAAATAATGATGGGGCTGTGAAACTTACACCAACTATTTATTGGGTCAGTAATCAACTTTTGTGAAAATTTGGATGCTCTTGATCCATATTTTGGTCAAAATACAAATTACATAAGTCATTGATAATTAAGAAGTACAAAATATCGATGTAAGTGAGTTAGGGTTACTAAATTGAAAAAAAAAATATATGCATTTTACATGAGTATTGATTTTATAAATGATAAATGACCTTTAACCTACTTTTTTAAAGGTCACTGATGGATACAACAACCCACAGAATACAGATATACCACAAACAAACCACAAAAAAGATTAAGACGCTCATAAATAATCACTTAACTTTTCCATTCAATAAAATGATATGTATACATATATTATCTGATTTATCCTTTTGTCTATCAATATTAATTACAAATATATCATAAACCTTCAAATAACACCATGCGAATCAAAAGCCACCTATACAATTGACCTTTGCATTTTCTCAAGTTCAGAGGCCACTTGAGGACTCACAACTTCGAAATGAAGATGAAGGTGCAATATAGGCGAGGTGCCAGCAGAGCATTAGGTCCGTGGGACTCTTGTTGGTTCCTAGGATGCGTATACAATACAAACATACAAGTTGGAAGTTGCAATTTCACCTCTACCTGTAACAGTATTGGAGATATTCAGGATTTAACTTATTCAAGTGTCCCTAATTAACATTGATTAAAATTCTACAAGTTTTGTTAGCTGTTCATCTGATATACATACAAAAGGGGGGGGCTCTTCTACCTTTTATGGTTCTGAAGGAATCACTTTCCTGTGATAGGTTAGATTTGAAATGTGGGCACTTTGATGAAGGAGGAAGGCTTTAAAACTGTATTACCTTTTTGCTATTTTTTGTTCAAGAAATTGGCCAGTTTGACCACAAACCACTGTAAAAACTCAAAGTTTGGCAGGGTCTTATCTCCATGCATGGCATAAAAAAACCGCCATTTTATATGGAATATCCAGATGTTTAGAATTGTGAAAATTGAGGCATTCAAATTATCAAATCTTGAATATCTCAAAACCATAGTTGTATGCAGATCGAGATAAGTTCCTTGACTAAGTCATGGCTGAGTACAAACCCAGACATTTTGTTTTTACAAAAATGTGTTTTCTTTCTTTCTTTCTTTCTTTCTTTCTTTCTTTCTTTCTTTCTTTCTTTCTTTCTTTCTTTCTTTCTTTCTTTCTTTCTTTCTTTCAAACTATTGTAGATATACACCAAGTTTCAATGTGCATGTGAAGGTTTGTGACACTTGCCAATATAATGGAAAGTAACTGAAAGTTGTAGAATTTAAAATTATGGTAATAAAGGGTATTGGCAAATTTAAAAAGTTTATCTCCAAAACTATTATACGTAGAAATGCCATTCCAACTTTAATTTGTATGTTTGAGGCAAAGCCGCATCCAATGAACCATGAACCAAAGCTGTAGGATTTTGATTTATGCAAGTTAGGTGAACATGCAAAATGTAAATCTCGAATAGCTTCAAACCTATTACAGACACAGGTCTCATTCCAACTTTAATCTGTAGGTTTTTGACATAGCCGCATCTAATGAACCATGAACCAAAGTTGCAGGATTTTAATTTATAACAAATAAAGCGAATCCACAAAACCTAAATCTTTAATAACTTCAAAATATTACAGATAGAGGTACCATTCCAACTTCAATTTGCAGGTTTATGACATTCCCACATCAGTAAACCATGAACCAGAGTTGTACGCTTTTATTTTATTCAAATTAGGCAAATACACAAAATCTAGATCTTGAATAGCTCCAAAACAACATGTATTATATATAGTGGTGTCATTAAAAATTCATTTTACAAGTTTTTGACATGGCCACATCCAATGAACCAAGAAGCAAATTTGTATCATTTTAATGTATGCAAGTTACGCTAATAAACAAAATTTAGATTATGTTGAACAATGGCAAAGTGTAGCATTTCAAACTGTTTTCATTTTGAAGGCTCACAGATTTGCTGTCAAGTAAATCTTCTTTTCTAATTCATTTTTTATTATGTCTGTGTGCCACCACAAACATATTGTTTTTCTGGGAATTCTTCATTTCTTTCCTTCTTTATTTACAGGCAAATTTGTCCAACATTTCATTTGAAAAGTATCACACGTAAAAACTCCAAACTTGGCATGATTATACTTACATATATGAAGTTTAGAGTTTTTGTAAAGAGGTTCAACAGTTTTGATAATTATGCAAATTAGGGCCATTTGAAAATGTAAATCTTGATTATCTTCAAAACTATAATAGGTACAGGTAACCAATCTAACTTCAATTAATATGGTTGTAAAACTGCACATTTTTTTGTAATTTACATGTGACCTCGAAATGTCAAAGGTCAAGGTCATTTGGACCTTTGAAATTTTCATCCAGTCATAACTCAGTCAATTTTATTTAATTTTGATCAAGTTGAACTCAAATCGTACCTATTTTAATACTGCACATTTTTGTAATTTACATGTGACCTCTAAAGGTCAAAGATATAGGTCACTTGGACCCTTGAAATTTTTATCTAGCCATAACTCGGTCAATTTTCATTCAATTTTGATCATATTGGGCTCAAATTGTAAATGTCAAAGGTCAATGTCATTTGGACCTTTTAAAGTTTCATCCAGTCATAACTCAGCCAATTTCTATCCAATTCTAATCATGTTAGACTCAAATTGTAGGTAATGCAACATTGCACATTTTTGTAAGAACTTGTAACCTCTACACAGCAAAGGTCAGGGTCATCTGGCCCTTCGAAAGTTTCATCTAGCAGTAACTTGGTCAATTTTCATCTGATTTGGTTCATGTTGGGCTTAAATTGTGGGTATTGTAACACTGTACATTTTTTTGCAATTTAAATGTGGCCTTCAAAGGTCAAGGTCATTTGGACCTTGAAATTTTTATCCAGCCATAAGCTGAATGGAATGTGAAGTACCAAAGGACAAAAGTTGTAACATTTAATATTTACAACTCTTGAAGGCACACAGACAAATTTGCTTTCAAGCAAATCTTCTTTTCTAGTCAACATTTTCAAGCTTGAAGTTCATCAAGCATTGCCACACTACTAGCCTTGATGCAATGAAGACAATAAAGTGTGCTTGCCAAGCATGCTACGGATGATGATGATGATGATGATGATGATGATGATGATGATGATGATGATGATGATGATGATGATGATGATGATGATGATGATGATGAAGAAGAAGCTGGCATGTAAAATGCTGTATCTGTATCATAAACAAAATACATTTTGCAAAGAGCCCACTGTACAGCAGACCCATTTACTGGTAAAGATTAGCACCCATCCCACCATTTCACTGCTACAACTTTAGAAAAGCCTGATATGGTGTATGCATTCTGACCATCCACAGGGTCCCAGCAAGGCAGGATAAATTTAGTCAGTGAGACAAGTGTCATAAGATCCAATTTCAAGAATGTAGGGCAATGGAGTATACATTATATACCTCCATGGTGGGGCATAGCTGTTTTCTTAATGTTCTGTCCTGCCCACATACACTACCAAAGCTTACTGGAATCAATTATCATCTCAGTATCCATGACAGGCCCAATTACATGTATCTACTTTACTGATAAGAAAACCAGTGCATCAATCACTAGTCCATGCTATGAACACATGCCATTACATGGGTGTATTTGAAATTTGAAGTCACAAATTCTTTGCAAAAAAGTTTATATTACACCCATGGGAGGTCCATTTATTAAACTGATAACAGGGGGGGGGGGGGGTTCTGCTCCACTCAGATATTGGTACATCATTTTATTTTGTTCTGTCCCCAAATTCCAGTATGCTAAATCCATACAGTGGTTCACTCTCTTGAGAGACCACTCCACTGAGAGGCAACCTGTCTTGAAAGACCACATTTCAGGATACTTTGCTCAGTACTTTTCTGATTATTTATACCTCCCATGATGGACTACTGTCTTGTGAGACCACAATTTGGTCATCCTCAAAGCTGGTCTTTCAAGATAGGTTACACTGTACTGCTACCCTCATTAAGTAAATGACAAGTTTTTATAAGACCACCAAAACTGTTAAATGTAATTTGCATTCTACCTGGACATTGACTTCTCAGTGATCTTGAGAAGCTAGTAAAATGTAGGCTATAGACTCCTTCTTCAGAGAGGACTGTATATGATGTTCCCAGCAAAAACTTTAAAATAACTGCTGATTACAGAAAATAAGAACGTTATAAAATAATGGCCAGTACAAAGTACAAAAAATAAGAGAGCTCCCAGCATGTTTGTATGGGTAATAAAACGCCCTAGTGCACCAGTGCTGCAATACCCTTTAATACCCTCCTCCCATTTTCCTGGATGGAAATACTGAGATAGCGGTGCCTGTCACCAAAGACCATGCTTAAATGAAGGTAAATTGTGGTCTTATGAGAGGTACATGTACAAGCTACCAAAAAACTGTACCAGGTAAGGTCTGTGCAAAAGTGGTCTCTCATCGGGGTGGTCATAAGCAACAGGTACTACTGCACTAAAAGTAAATTGTACATTATAATCCAATCAAAATAAAACATTGTTCATGTTATTGGCCAGTTGGAAATTTCAATTGGACATTCCAATTGGA
This sequence comes from Hermodice carunculata, assembly GCA_964020975.1. Lineage (NCBI taxonomy): Eukaryota > Metazoa > Annelida > Polychaeta > Eunicida > Amphinomidae > Hermodice > Hermodice carunculata. Next base: position 101,192,076 of record OZ026614.1, on the reverse strand, counting down.
AAATCCCATTGGCCAAGTTAATTGGACAGTACAGTTGGACCAAACAAAAGCACATTTTGATGAACTCTACCCAAAATAGACTATGAAATGTAGATTTTTATAGGTGATGAATGCTCTTGATACAGAACACAACATGTTAATAGATTACAAGACATGCAGGAACTCTGAAAAGATGGTTCTTATGGAAGTCTCGACCATTACTAGAAAGAGCTTAACCTTGGGATTGCACAGTCTCCAATTATATGTAAACATTCATATATATTTTTGATCAATATGTTAGAACTTTTGCAGCAAATGTGTAGATAATCTATAATAAATGTGTTAACAGTAAAAGTTTAATGATATGTGGCTTTATATAGCTTATTTCTGAGCAGTTTTGTGTGAGAGAAAAAGTTGTGGGATCCCATTGGATGAATGAAAAGATAGTATCCAGCTGGATCCCATTGGATACCATGGGCCGTCCAATGGGATACCATAGGATACCATGGTATCCCATTGATGGTAATTTTTTAATATCTGAAATTTGAGACACCTTAGGGAATATTTTTTGGTATTGACACAACAACAATGGTCATCCTTGTTAACATGCAGAATATCAGATTTCTACTTTGTTTTGTTTTTTTGCAATGTTTAGGTACAGATCCGGACCCAGTTCCTAGTCCGGATTTGTCAAGCCTCATGTAATATACAAATATATGTATGTATATATACATATGTATATATATATACATATATATATATATATATATATATATATATATATATATATATATATATATATATATATATATATATATATATATATATATATATATATATATTTATGCATTTATTTTGTTGAAATTGCCGCCATATCTGAATGTATAATTACGTAAATAAGTTTTGTGGTCTGAGAAATGAGCGTCGCTGGTATTAGCGGTGTAAATGTTTTCATAGCAGTATATCACATTTCATTTCTTTAAGCAAATGAATATGTACCTTCCACCTGTATCTCTAAAGAATAATCATACATGCTGCATCATACAGTCACTACGAATGCGAATTTTCATTTTATTTATTCTGTGTTTTTTAGGGGTGGGGTGTAAAGTGTTACGTTAATCAAATTTTTCAACATCATTTAATATATTTTTATTACGTTTGCCATAAAGATTACGTTCTTTTGGTTTACCTTCTTCAGCGTCAATTATCATAAAAGTTTTACTAATCTGAATTATTGCACATTTTTTTATTAAGGTGTACCAGTATGCCTGTATTTCCGAAGAAAATATAAAGAAATCATAACTCGTCGGAGCATTTTTATTGCAATGGACCAGAAGTCCTTTCGAGAAAAGCTATGGATTAAGTATCGATCCCAGCACTGATACGGTTAACGCTGATCCTGAAATCCTGTAAGCTCCACATGACCTTTCATCATAGAAGACAGTAATCATGAAAGTGATGATTCTGACAATGAATGGCAGCCATCTACCGCTGAAAGATACAGATATTGTGGAATCAGAAGGAAGTTAAGTGAATACAAAGCAGTGAAAGAGAAAGACGCAAATAGTAAAGGAGGTACATTTGAAAACAGACAGATCAGTGCAGAAATTACATTACAATTGACACAGAAAAAAAAGCAGATGGGGACGGAGGTACAGATGAACACAGGAAGATCAGTGCAGAAATTACAGTGACAAATGACACAGAGAAAAAACAGATGGTGAAGGAGGTACAAATAAGCACAGGCAGATCAGTGCAGAAATAAGTGACAAATGACACAGAGAAAACACAGGTGATGAAGAAGATACTGATGAAAACAGGCAGATTCAGTGCAGTAATTACAGTGAAAATGACACAGAAAAAACACAGATGATGAAGGAGGTACACAAGAACACAGATCAGTGCAGAAAATACAATGACAAATGACAAGGAAACAAGTGGCACCAAGAGCAATATTGACATGGTTGTAGGCATGAACAGTTACTACATAGTGCTGTTCACACTATGTAGAAAAAAAACGTTGTACATTACACGTGTGACTCGTGTATATGATGATGAAACTGTTCAGCTCAATTTTTTCAGTGCAAGCTGCCTTGTACATAGTATACATATGATTTACCAAGGAGAGATGATATGTTGGTAGTGGAAAAACGTAGCCTGCTACAAGAACTCCATTTTGATGGACCTCCTACTATTTAGTCTGCAGCAATATGCAGAACTTGAAAGACTAGTTCGTTGATTTGTCCTGCAGCATCTATCTTGTTTTCAGCATTATAAGAGCTGCCTGTGTTTTAGGAATGGCATTTCTGAAACAACATATTAGGAACTATGTTGAATTTGTATGAATTACATATACATATTTAAAGTTAATGTTCCATGGCATACCCCCGCCCCTCCAATTTGTAGTGTGGAGACAATCTTGCCAGAGCTCGGCTTCCTGCACGTGAAATTTTCTAACCCATGTTTCCCTAAGTTCTCTATCTTTCGGAAAGGTATAAAATTTACATTTGTCTCTAGCAGAAATTTTGTGGCAACCTGGGACACAACAAGTGAGCCCTCCTATGACGATCCTGTGCTTATCAATAGCGTAACGCTGTATGGGTTCAGTATCAATACTACAAATAAGCCCATAATTCCATTTTGCAAGATTGCACTAATCTTTTCAAAATGGCATCCGCGCATAACGGCAGGTGACGCTTGTTCAGGATTTTTTTTCGCAAATATTTTCTTTTTTTTTTTTCAAAAAATTTGGTGTGGCACAAGTGAATATGCCAGCGCTGGTGACAAACCGAGATATTTTTTTTATGTGGCCTAATATGAATAACCACAAAGTAGCAACATAAATCTCTCACTCTTCATGCATAGTCGTAAAGTAAACATACAACTGTTCAAATATTTTGCTTGGCTTATTTTAGAATTATCTGTTCATGAACTGTTATATATCAGAGGTACAAAAGAAATGTGCGCATTTTGCTGAGTGCAGGTGGCACCTGGGGCTATAGCAAACATATATACTCCTGTCCAACCAACACAGTATTAGTGGTGCTTCATGATAATTGAGCGATATTTCCATGCTAATTATGTTGCCTGTTAGTTTGTTGGTTTAAAAAACGGGTTCCAGTACGGTATATAGAATAGAGAAGAATAACAAGAACATGAATGTATGCTTTAATTTGTACAAAAAAAAAAATCCGCATGGTTATGGCCATGAATATGTAAATATGAAAAGGGGAAAAGAGTAAGTGGCAGGAAACTTGTCTCTATATAAAATATGTTGTATTTATCGTAAGTGAGCCTACACTGGTCAGAGTTCGACAAACGTTGTGGTTAATAAACGAGCAGCCGATTGTGTATCATATTATGGAATCGTTTTAAACAAACAGCCATATTCGGATCTACATAAGGCCATATGTGACCATTGTTATACTCTCGAACAGAACACCAAAGAAACCCTCGCAGAATGCATAGTCTTGGTTGTGCAATATGAATTCTAGGGTACGAGGTTCCCAGTCCAGGTCAATTATGCTGCCCCGTGCCACACCATGCTGCGCCATACCATGCCGCACAGCGTATTTTGAACCATGCCATTTTTACCCGAAGAACATAAGGCAAGAAAGTATGGTCCGCACCGGTCACGTTCACAACCATTTTACTCGCTCAAGCGTGGATTCCCTGGTGGTCCCAGGAGTTGAGGGGCCTGGACTGAAATCCTTCCTATATTCTTCTATAAAACTGTGGAATCGGTTGCCTTCAGACATTAAATCCAAGGACTTGATCCTTACCTTTAAACCTGCAGTCAAGAAACATCTAATATCATGCTATCCAGAAAATACAATAAGTTTTAATTAATTTATATTTAAATATGTTAAAATAAGCATATCTGTGATATTCCAAAGCATATCGAATATTTGAAATAGCTTATTGCATAAACATGTAATCTTCTTGAGAATGTTTTACTCTGAATACCGTCAATACAAATTTTATGCAATGAAGCTGCAGGGAACTACGTGCAATGTTAAGACATGCATGTGTTTCACCATAAAATTTATTATAATCCTTACTGTACCACTAGATTAGAGGTACAAATTAGCAATATCTAGGAGTTGCGCCTGCTCTGCATTCGCATTTTCAGGTAATTTTTGGGTGATCCACCAATGTAACTAATTCCCCAGCTTGCTCACCTTACAGCTCCTTGTCATCCTCACTGAGCTCCCTCTCAGCAGCGACCTGCAAAGATTTAATGGAAGGTCGCTTCAAGAACTTGCGTGAAGGGCACAAGGCATTCATCACCAAAATGTTGGGTAAATGACTGTGGCTTTCTGTTATTCCCTGAAAATAGCCTGAAGGTCAATCGTGGGACACTTCTACTCTTCCTGTCCAGTAATCGTTATTCAACCTTAATCATTTACATAGACCGATTTCTGGTATTTGGATAACGATAATCGCAAAAGCTGCCCAGGCAGTCGTATTTAGTTGAAGTTTCCAGCGGGCAATTAATGTGGCACTATCTCTCCCCTTAAGTCAATATTAGAGCTGGTTAAACATTTCTTCTCAAATGTAATTTAAAATGAAGCAGGCGGGGAAGTACATATTTGATGTTTTTGTTGTCCGATGTTGTCAATCTTAGATGTGCCCCTTAAGAGAGGACAATCTGTATGTAGCAATTGTGACATTTCTATATTTTACTCCTTTATAGGTACACCTCTTTTATAGGGTACACTTGTGGCGCATTAAGGAGGGGTCTGTAAGAAGGTTTGCACTGAATACACGATCCTTATTGTCATTTTATTTTTTCATACGCAGTACTGGTGTACGGCATACTGGCAATGCTGGTAGGGTTACTGTGTCAGATATTAAGCGGTCATGTTCTTCAGGTGAGCTTACCCTCGGGCTATAGCCCAGCCAATGGTCATGTTAATATGTCTTATGGAATGCAGGACGCGGACAGTGTGATTTCTATATTTGTAGGGGTTCGGAACGCATAGTCAGTACAAAAAAAATATTATAAGCTGGTTGAAAATCTCTTTCTAACATGCTAACACTGTGTACTTTGCACATTCGTGAGGTTTTTTTTCCATTTGTGTGCATCACAATGCGTTCCTCGAAGATTATATTTCTTTAAATTTTTTTTTTTACATGACTCGGGCACCGGCGAATCAAAACCACCGTGACATTGACGTATGTATGTATGTATGTATGTATGTATGTATGTATGTATGTATGTATGTAGAGATGGATGGATGGATGGATGGATGGACGGATGGATGTGCATGCAGCGTTGTATGTACATTTACATGTACATACACACTAAAATTAATTGTTGTATGCAATGTTTAATATGCATTGTAGTGAAAGACTTGTCTGTTATACAATTACTAAAATTGGATATTTATAAATCAATTTTGCTGACAAACATGTAGATGAAATATTTCAAATTGCATTATGAACATCTGTATTTGTCAAGCTCAACTGCGCATTTTTTCTAAGGCCTCCCAGAGTCTGGTCGGTGGTGTTGCTGCCCCATTGTCGGGCATTTTCTTTCTTGCTGCGTGCATACCTTGGACAAACTGGAAGGTGAGTGCTCCATTTTTTTTTTCAATTTTGAAGAGAAAAGATACTTTCCTACATCGTGATATGTTTTCTGTTTAGTTCTTGTCGCCACAAAACACCCATTTGGGAAAGGATGATGATCCATCTATAAGCATCTGATTGTTAATATCTCATCATTATTTTTCAATATATTATCATAACATTTGCCATCTTATCCCAGGATCAATTAAAACGAATGCCATAACTGAAATAAAAACCTCGGCCAAACTCGACTGGCAGCCAAATGTCGTCTGTTTCGACGTTTTTGACCACATAAATCAGTAATGAAAATCTACTTGAGTGAGAATTTAGATAAGACTTAAATAATAATAAGACAACATGACAGAGGCTGACATTCTTTTGGCAAAAATGATAAACCTTGCCGTATTTGTCGTTGGCAGTAAACTATTGTGAATGTAGGAATTTTGGCCCACATTCAAACACGGAATAGGAAGTCTTGTTTGGAGCAAAATACAGTACATACCTCGGGATGGTTGATCTGGGATAAAACTAATCAATTGTATTTTCAGCTGTTGACCTGGGTTATGTTAGGTCTCGTCCACAGTTCTCATTCATGTTGGTTTAAACATATATTATTAAGGCAACTGGAAAACAGGCATAGCCTATACAAATTCCTCTTGAAAAAAAAAAATAAGGAGTAAAATACAGAGTGCGGTGTAAAAGGTAATGGCACAAACCACAGGACAGTACATTAATGGACACATAACAGAATGCAAGATAATGACACCACCGGAAGTCACACATAGTGGTCCGAGTAATGAGTAGTTTGCATTGACTGTAAGATATAAATAATACAAACAGTCTTTGAAATAGTGTTTTACAAAAGTAATGATGTTTGCCCGCACGTGGCCACTTAAATGGTAGGCCTACCCATATCTATATATCGAAATTTGCAATATTAAGTGTATATATACAAACTACCAAGTGAAACCAGTGCGGGCTTCAGTTGAATCTGCCAGTGTGGATAATGTTCGTATGTACAGATTCAAAGATAGCAATATCAGCGGCTTTTGAACATTTTAAACTTCCATTTAGTACCGTATTTAATGTAAACGGAACCTTGGTTATAATAAACATTTGAAGAGTGTTACGTTCGGTAATGAAGCGAGGACATTCAAAGAAAAAATGGTAGGAATTTTCTACTTTGGCGCCACAAGCACAACCAGGAGAACTCGCGATGCCAATTTTATGCATGTCGTGGTTCAACTGACCGCAGCCCATTTTAATTAGGGAATGTGGAATGTTTACTTTCCGGTTGCCAATGAAGAATAAATCGTTAACCTTTGGTTTATCATTGTCTAATTTACGCTGAAATATATCAAGATCCTCAGAGTTTCGAACTGAATTGGGTAACAAATTCCACTGACGAATGGTTGCTGGTATGAAAGAATTGCTGTAAATACTAGTTCTTGCGTATATCTGGCTTATATCATTTTTTGATCTTACATTGTATGTATTTCTAAAAGACACGTTTCCTGGAATTAAGTCATGAAGGTAATCAGGTGTTAGCCCATGTATTATCTTATATAGCAGTGTTAGCCTGTGTTTATCTCGACGTTTAGCCAAAGATTCACATCCCGTCTCACTGTATAATAATCTATAACTAGTGCGACAGGTTTCCCCGGTTATTACTCGGGCTGCAGCCAGTTGAATACTTTCAAGCGATGAAGCATCCACCTGAGTACATCCACCCAAAAGTACATCCCCATACTCCAGTAATGGTCTAACATATGTGAAGTATTTAATTTCCAATGAACGCCTATTGAGTCTATATTGTAGTAGTGTTAGAATTCCAATTAGTTTCCTGGCTTTGCATACAAGGGAACTTATGTGGTTTGACCATGACAAGTCAGAACTGAAAATTACACAAAGATGTTTATGTTCTGCTATATTTTCTAAAGAGTTACCGAAAAAAACAATGGGTGGGTTTTGATCTTGACTCTTCTTTTTAGTGAAAAGCATGGATTTGGTTTTGGTACTATTGAAAGTGACTAACCAATCACGAGACCAGGTCTCAATAGATTTCAGGTCACTGTTGATAGCGTTGGCAGAGCTGATGGGGTCGTCGATGGTAATAAACAAAGTTATATCATCGATTGTAATTTCGGACAATCAATGCCGATTGTCCGAAATTACAATGTCGTCGACCAATAAATGGCTTTTCGAGGAGTCCTGACTACCTTTCACAAAATAATTTACAGTTTTCCACCAGCGTTTTTCTTTCCTTTTAGAATTATTTACATTATAAAATCGACCATTAAAGTAATCTTCTTCAGTTGCCCTCAAATCACTTATGTTTTGAGTTCGTTCATGATGTTTTACATTGCTGTTGGAAGGGTCTTGGAATTCGTCAAAAGCATTGAAGCATACGACATTTAAACAACATTCTGTTGCGACCAGTCCAAAGAAAGTTAAATTTGTTTAGCACATTGCTACCGCTTGCTTAACATATCCATATACTATTCAATGTTCAGGGATGTTTCGCCGGCACATTGGTTGGTTTTGTCCTACCGATGTGGATCAACATTGGTGCCTACTCCAGCCAGGCTCATCGTGGTACCTTGCCCACACCAGTTCATAACTGCACCTTGGCCCCCAATACCACAGCGCCACCTATCATCGTTGACAGGTATTAATAGAGACACTATATTCACCAATGGTACTTGATTCGTACTCTTTTATGTCAAATATCCTATATTGAAATACATGACAGTAGAAATGAAATGAATACTATTCAAAAGGACATGATTCAACACTACAACGCGGTGGCCCAAAATGTGGGAGAGAAGGTAACCGTATGCATAAACATAGTTTGTCTCAGTACATTTTCATAGGATTGGAAAGTTTGTCCTCTACACACAGTTAATAGGATCAACGTAAGTTTCAAAAAGCTCTTTTAATAAACAGTTTTGCTGGTTTAGCACACAACAACCTCGACATAAAGAGAACTTCAGATTGACCTTTTTTATAATTTCTTGACGCACATGCATACAGAAAACCGATAAAACATTTATTGCCATATGTCGGCCGCAATTTCATTTCCAAAAAACCATTACAAACTATTTACAGCGTTTGTATATGCAACTTATATTTAAAATATAACCTTTAAACACTGATTTGCTGAAATGGCATTTCGTACAGATTCGAAATCTCCAGTCAAACATTTAAAACGAACCTTTTAAGTTACTTGCGAATCTTTTTATATCGTACCGCAACCGTTCACTTCATTCAGTCGGAACATAAAAATGTTCAAAGTTGGATGTTGATTTTACATTGTGGATCTCGTCGTGTTTAAAATTATCCAAGAAGTTTTCTTCTTCTGTTTACAATTCCTGCAGATTAAATCCGTGCCAATGTTTTGTTGACAGGGAGGATGTATTCATTTTGTATAAACTCTCATTCATGTGGGTCCCAGTTGTTGGTATCGCAAGCTGCGTATTGTTTGGAGCTCTTGTGTCCTTATGTACAGGTACTTATCATTACAAACATACGTTTGCTGTCTTATTTTACTATATCACTGGCATATGAATAACTCGATTTTGTGACATGACAGCTGCTGTACAAACCAGAGCAAGAGTGCCATAACGTCCGCGTTGTTCTGAAAAACACAACATAAAATTGAAAAAAAAAAACCAAAAAAGACAAAAACAAAACACAAAAAAAAACAACAACAAAAAAAAAAAAAAAAAAAGAAAAAGAAATAATTAAAACAAAAATCCAGCCATTATCTATGGTTTGACCTATAGGTTTATTGATTACTGCTGTCACGTTCAATGCAAACATTTTAAAGATTCAAGCATTCAACAGCCGATTGAATTTTTGAACGAGTCATTAACGGGGAACAATCAGCATGTTTCGCAGTCATAAAATAGAATTACGCATGTTAGGCTCTTTGATGTTTTTGTCGTCAGTGATAACTCTGTGATTGATATATGCATTTTAAACGTCAGTACGTACGTTATAAAATGTATTTTGTCCTTCCTTAAATTATGCATTTTGACAAGCAAGAATTCCAAATGACAAATTATTGAACGTGTACAAGTAATTTATCTTGTAAAAGATTAAATACTAATTTCAAAGTAAATGTGATTCAAAAGCAAAAGGAGTCTGCGAAACAAAGCAAAAAAAAAAAAAAAAAAGAGCTAAGTTGTGTCTAATATTTCCAACAATTTGTGCCTCAAACATTTTTCAAACAAGAGAAAGCAATTTAAAACACACATACGCGCCCACACACACACACACACACACACGCGCGCCAACAAACAACTACAAAAAACAAACAAACAAACAAACAATAAAAACCCTAAAACTAATCAAAAGAGACAAAAAGATCCCCCGAAAAACAAAACAAAACAAGAAACTGAGTGTTTATGATCGGACTCTCTGTGGCTCCATTTGCAATTGCAGGCCCAACAAAGCCAAGAGACTTAGATCCAAAACTTATATCTCCTTTATTCGATCGCCTGTGCTGTTGTTTACCAGAACGTTTGCGCAAGCACTGAGGGTGTGGAGTAGAATTGTTGCCAGTGGTAAGCTATCTGAAGCATATGTTCTGTTACATTTGCGTGTGATTCAGATTTGGGACAAAAGTTCAGTCATAGCCATTTTATTGACTCAGTTTTAGCTCATTTTGTAGCAGGCCCAAAGGAAAAGTTTAGCAATTAAGACAAGGAATATGGTGACTTCATTAAGAAAATTTCCATAATCGGGAAATATGCTTCTTACCTGTTTTTATGACCATGATCAATACACTAATAAGCCTTGAAACTAAATTTGCGGCAGAAAAAAATCAGAACAATCATGATAAATTGAAAGCGTGGTCCTCACATAGGTTTTTAACAAACACGATTTTATATTTTAATATGGTGCTTGTAGCCCCTACGGCTGCTTGTGTATGTTTGGCTTAGTAATGTGCCCGAGGACTAACATTTACAAGGTTTTAAGCAAAGAAGTATCATTATTTTTTTGGACTTTTGTGCTTGCCTTGAAGGCTTCTGACAAGCATGGAAATTATTGTGCATTTAAGAAAGCAACTTTGATGGAATAGCGGATCATAATACAAGTACAAAAATATGTTTGTGCAGTAACAATCTTTACCCTTCATATTTGAGCTACATCAAAGTGCAGTGGAACCTTTTTGTGATGACCACATCCATGATGCGACTCCATGTCTATTGAGGGAGTACCGGGAATCCCCAGAGCATATTTTTTTGTTTTACCTGTCTAATGCGACCTGCTAATTGTCTTTATGCACATTTTTTTTGTCTTGTACACTGAAAATGTTTGGCAAGCTTCATTTAGTTTTCAATAATTTGATTACATGTACCTTAGCTAGGCATTGAAGAACGATTTTTACTAATATGGCTCATCTTTGTCCACACGATATACGTTGAATATATTAAAGCTTCCAAAATGCCGCTAATAATCAAGGTTAACTACCCGTGCCTCTTATAATTCATAAACATGTACGTGCAGAACTATTACCCTGTATAAACCTACCCCCTGTCTATTCCAACTACTGTTCAAATGTCGCATGTATGTTCGCAACACACACGTTCCCTTGCCCTTGCGTTGGTTGAATTAATATGGGTTCCTTTTGTGCGTGAAGGACGACGACGGCAAAACTTAAGATCAAGACCATGTGAGCACGCAGCCACCTGCCACTCCAGATTTCACCCATCAGAAGGCGGCCGTCTGTACTTTGAATGAGAACGATGACTGAAATCAAATATGGACAACTGGGTCTGAAAAAGTCAATCCTACGCATACTGCAGGGGAATATGAAATACGTGGGAGAACTAATTATGGTTTTGAAAAAGACACATTAGCCAACGATATGTTCACCAGATTGTGACCATGGGGAGACAGACATTTGGTTATGCATAAATAGGCACCCTGCAATACCTTTATCACTCTACAATAATACCTCTATTACAAAATGCCTGGTGACTGTTGCTGTCGCCAGGATTGCTCAGCGTGGTTTTGGAGTACTTCGCAATAAGTAGGACACATTCTTGAGATTCTATTATGGTAGCTTGGGAAGTGAACGCGGAAATACGAGTAGATAACTATGTAGGATTACATTACTCGTGGTTCTGGCCGGTTTCATACTTGGAAAATGTGTGCGAACAACGACAAGTTTCTAGGCCAATATGCAGACACCAGAAAAGTGAACAGACCACTGAAATACTCAAGGGTGTTAGCTTTCACTTTTTATACTCCCGTCACAAGAAAGATAAGCGTGAGCTTCCATGCCACAGGTCCTGTGTGGTCGCTTATGCGAGCAATCGTTACGCCAACCCGCGGGAGTCCAGGGAATGGGTTTCATTAGCTTGCTATTTGACATTAGCTCTATGTTTCTGCTACATACAAGATACATTTCAAACATTGACAAGAGTAACTCATTGCACAAAGGATAATAACAAATGTAATAAAGAGAAAACGTCATTACCGGTTATAAAGATTAAATGTAGCACGGTGAAAAATTACAGTTACGAAAGAAATAAGTCTGTCCACTGCATTTCTCACAGCGGCTCTATCCATAGAATTAAATGCATACGTTCAATTCGAGAATGTGCTAATACGTTGCAGTCGACAGTTACTTTTATTCATCCGTCTGTCAATGGACAGGTAAAATTTGGGAATCAACTTATCCTGAATTCTGATTTGACATCTTCAGTGCAGCAGGATTCTTGAGTGCAGTTACATTTTATTTTACAGCTGGCCCTATTATGTTAGTTTAATCTCTTCATTGGACTCCTGAAATTTGTCTTTGTAAAAGTGACTGTTGGAGAAAAAAAACCTTCAGGCGAGCCTGATTGCATGATGGCTAACAGGAAAATTTGTTGACAGTTGAAAAACTAAAATCGTTACAGATCATTTGTGTATAAAACACGATGCATCAACATTTCAAAGATTTTGCATGTGCACCGTTTAAATGACACAATTCCTTTTTAGATGAAAATCATGTTTGTAGTTTTTTCGTGTTGTGATTTTACTGTTATCAATAAATAATTCATGCATGTATGTCCAGGGCTGCATCGCACGTTTGAAAGATGTTTCGAATTGCCCAGTCTGAAACTGTAAGAGTTCTGACGGTTTGTGTCAATATGTTTGTTGCTATTCTTGGTTTCTATATTGTGATGTCCCTACGTTAACCTCCAAGGTAAGCGGTTGCAATATTATATCATTATTACACTAGCTTGAGTGGTACAAATACTAATATTTAGTTTGTCTTTACCCAAAGACCCAGGAGACCACCTGGATCAGCCTTGCGCACTTTTTCATGACGTCTGAACCAGAAAGGCATTTATCCCGCAAAGTCGAATGTCGTGCAAAGAATCCATGTCGTCAACACTGCGAAATTTATCCCTCAGACTCAATACTCTCCATGTGCATTATAGTCACTTTTCCATTTCTAACCGATATAGAAATTTTTATTGATTTTCTCATGCCATGTTCAATGAATAAATTTTGTCAACAGACTTTAACATCGAAAACGATTATTGATTTTCATCAAGTGATTACCAGAACGCGTTTTGCAGCTCCTCCCGGACGCGTATTATTATCTGGTGTCGACTTCTTGTCTCAATCTAATATTTAACTAAGGCAACCAACACTGAAATTTCAAAGAACTAAGAGCAAATGTAACTGAAATTATAAGATAATTCATTAAGATTCTTTCATTTTTAATATATATATATATATATATATATATATATATATATATATATATATATATATATATATATATTATATATAAATATAAATATATATATATATATGTGTCTGTGTCTGTGTCTGTGTGTCTGTTTGCTTGTCTGTCTGCCTGTGTGTGTGTCAGTGTGTAAATACTCTCACATAAATGTTACTTACAGAATAATGTATGGCCATTACCACCCTCCATCAACTTGGAACAAAGGCATTTTTACCGCCGCGTACTTGGTCTAGAACACGGGATGTAATATCAGTTACTGTTTTTTTCCGCTGTCAATATTCCAGACCCGGCAAAAGATTGTTTAGTTTTCTTGTCGCATTGAAAAAAATGCAATAATCAAGTTGGTAGAGGATCATAATTAAATTTTTAACACCCACAGATACACATTTCGTTGAGCAAGGATGCTGCTACGGGAAAGTAAAAAAAGCCGTTCTTGGCTAATACCACACATAATCCCGACCGAAGTTAAAAAAAAAAGTTTAAGGCATACCTACCGACCGAAACCCCCCATCCTCCCCCGGCCAAATCGTTCTCTGTTGGGTTGAGAAGTATGTGCTGCCGTTCCACTCCTGTCCCTTGATCCTTGAGGTTGAGTGTTGAATTATCTCACGAGAGCATGAGATTTCGTTCTCCATGTGTGGATTTTGTAGGCTGCACAAAAATGGAGCCGCATTCACATCTAAGTATCAAAGCATGCACGAATTGGTTAGCAAGCTGACCATCAAGCCCGGTAATTTACAAGAGATTTGAAACTGTTTTCGTGTTTGACGTGATCCAAAAGGGCAAGGTGCTAAAAAATAATGGCATTGGTTTTCGTCGCAAACTGTAGATAACGCATTTATACTGTACAGTCTCATTCACAAGCAAGCATTGCTAGCTCTGTGTGTATGTTTTGTTGAATTTACTAAAGCATTTGAGTTTGTAAGTTGAGTTGCTCTGCACTATCAGCTGTGACACCATTGTGTCTGTGGGGCATGTTTAGATTTTTGTTGAAAACATGTTTGCGACAGCGAAGTAAAGAGTCAAATGGTAAGGTCTTTTCAGCAAACCATTTGCTCATGAGTTTGGTGTACTCCAAGGAGGGGTATTAATCCAATATTATTTACAGAATTCCTAACTGTCCTTACTCCATATTTAAACAAAGAGTCTGGTATTTTTTAGTTGATCTGCTTAATATTTCCTTTTATATACTGACGACATGGCGCTGTTCTCAGGGACACCCTGTGGGCTACAAAGGCGTCCAAATTGCCTTTCTGCATACTGTAAAAATAACACCTTATTGTAAATCTGCCATAAACGAAAATAATGCTCATTATTAAAAGAAATTGTAAAAGCTGCTTGACATGTAATGCAGATCCTGTTCCTATCTTTTAAACTTTTAAATAATTTGGTGTTGTTTTAGACTCTGCAAAGGGACACCCATTCTGTAGATCCCCCACCTGGCCGAACAATGTTCCAAACTTCACAGTTAGTGTACAGTGCCGTGGGTAAGCCACGGCCTGTTGTATGTCTTAAATTGTCAGACTGCCAAATTCTCCCTATCTTAGAATATGGTTGCAAAATTGATAAAAAAAGTAAGGAAACTGGTCGTCATTGAAAAAAAAAGTTAAGTTGACTTAAGCACGTGCTTGGCGTGCGTGTTTAAAGGGCAGTATATGCGCAGATGCTGGGCGTTTCCCTTTACATTTACGTCAGCAATCTAGGCTGATAATATATTGGCAACATATTTCAAGATTACCATGAAATAACGTAATAAATTATGCCTATAATACATTGCAAGATCTATATAAGTTCGGGCAAAAAAAATGGTGCACTGTGGTATCTGAAATACCAATGGACGTTGGCATGTTTTCATACTGGGATGATCAGCTTGTATTGAATTACTCGTTGTTTCTAAGAAATTTTAAGGGCAAACTGTTCGAACGGTTGGTTCCGGCAGCGGAGAATAAAGTTGCAATCATATACCCTGAATTCTTAAATGCTTCGAAAATGAATTCAGCAAGACGATATTTGCCGTATATTTTTTGAGCTCATAAGTCTCATGAAACTATTTTGACTTTTATATTAACAATATTCTGGTAAGAAAACGGTGCCTGGTTTTTCATATAATTTACATTCAGTTATGAAACGAAATTCACTTTCCATACGCTTTTTAACCTGATAAACTAAACACCTTTTACAAAGTCTCCATTTTGTCGACACCTTTTCTCCTGTCCTGCTCTATTTTTAAACAACATGAAGAACAACGCAATGTTGTCAGTGCAATTCCATGTGGCCTGTAGAATACATGCGTTAAATACCTTTGACAGCCAATAAACACTTTAACAATGTATAAGCTCCAACTTACTTGACCCAGTCATGGACATATGTCCATGACCCAGTAATGCGTGCTCTCTATTCTATTTTACAACAATATTTTACCCTTTGCTAAAATTGTCGTAAATGTAATAGTTAGTCTGCTACAACATGTTCGAACCACACTCTGCCAAAGCTAATTCTAAGAAGTAATTTCTTAATTTCAAATCATCAGGTGTCTCTCTCCATTCGGTCATATTTTGTAACATGTTATAACAATTTCAGGAAGACGATTATGATGCATATATTGCAATGCTGCTAATATCTAATGCGCTGGGTCATATGAAAAAGAGAAAGAGGATGTTGACCACATTCGCCTTAACCAGTATCTTTTGACCTATGTGATCCAGCCATCAACAGCAGAATTTAATCTGCACCCTCTCTATTTGTAGTGCTAATTCAAAACCCCATATTTCACAACCGTTATGTAAAACTGGCGTAATCATTTTGATGAAAAGTTAAAACCTGTAGCTTTCTGCAACCCCCCAAAAACCCATTCCCCCCAAAAAAGACCCCCCCCAAAACCCTCACCCCCCAAAAAATACCACCCCAAACAAATTTAAAACAGAACAAAAGAATGCGCCCCAAAAACACCCCCCCAAAAAAATTAAAAAAATTAAGAATTAAAAAAAAATAATAAAACAAACAAACAAAACCACGACTACCCCCCCCCCCCCCCAAAAAAAAGGGGTGGCTTGATCATCATGTCATTTATTGGGCTTTACTATATCTGGCGTCTAGATCGGGTGTCAGCCCAATTGATGTTTTCGAAATGCATTTACATTAACATGTCGAGGCCGGGGTCGGGATGGAGATGCGGGTCGGGACATATCATGCACTAACTCAATGTAATTTTTAACGAGGATTATGCGATATTGGTTCATCCTCTTTGGTTATAGCAATACAAGCGTATATGTCCTCTCCTTCCCTCCATTGATATAAATACAGGAAGTTGAGAAAATGTTTCTGTTGCATAAGCTGGTTCAGTTTTGAGAATTTATTGAAAGCATATAAACCACATCTTATTGTATATTTATATGTTAGAATAATGTCATGCACAGCTCCTAATGTTAAAAGGTACACGTAAAAATTGCCAAAAAAGTTGTTTTTTAGACTTTTGTGTCATTGCCTGTTTGAGATTCTTCTTGTTCATATGTTCACGTCATAAAGCATGCCACCTACCCCAGTCGTTTATGCAGAAATTGTTCATAAATATTTAACTGTTTTTTCCCCAGGCCCTGCACAAGCTGTTTGTTTTGTACTGAAACTAGGCAGATTTATTAAATACCAATTCATATATTAAGTGGCTACAACATTTACTCCAGGACCGTTCATTCAACCTGTTGCCAACTACATTTTTTTTAAATCCTTTAAATGTCAATTTTCTCTATGGAGGTATGCATACATGTGTTAGATCCTAGCTCAATGTGTGTATTGAAGAAAACAAAACGATATTCCCTGGTCACCTCCAGATATATGTGCCGCAGCTTGTGCTTTTGAGTAGAAGACGCGCGAGTATGGTGGATTTCGAGGACACTCCCGTTTCATTAAAATTCTTTGCAATCCAGGTTAAATGATGGACAGTGTTAATCTCAGAGAACACGCAAACAATAGTAATAAGAGACCATCACGTGTTAATTTCATTGTCAGAAATCTTTCCATTTCGAAAACCGTGCCATCAACATAAACATCACTATATATAACAAGAAGGCCTGAATGTCCACCGAGCTATACATTATTCATTGAATATCTAAATAAGATAAGATGTCATACTGACAACATAGAAATGATTTAGTGAACGAATATGAAATGCAGTATGACGGAAAACATCTCTTTCCTGTCTTGAGACAGGTATCAACAAGGGTTAGTAGTAGTAGTTTAAATTGGTTCCGTGGTAGCAACCCTCATCTTCAAGAAATATCTTGTTTTATCCACGCTAAAATGGTTATGTTTACATATTTACAGCATCATTTATATACCATCTTGAATCCACCTGATGACAACACAAGGATGACAATTAAAGGACGACAGGTTTGTCTAAATGCTGGAAGCGTTCATTGTCGTACGTTTTGCATCAAAACGCACCAAAATAAACATTTTTGTGGTAATTTGTGATGTTTTATTTTGGTGTTGTATGCTAGGTTTTTGTTGTAAGAAGGCCGGGAGAAATAATAAGACAGAAATAAAAATGAAGAAGGAGGGGAACAGAGATAAAGAAAGAAAAATCAAGCAAATTTTCTTAGGTTCAAGATAGTTGAACATGCAAATAAGGAAAGTACGGATACCTTTTGTCTTGACATCTGTGGTTTTGTGGCACGCGTGTGCATGATAAAGCTATAAGTATGTGGATATATTTGCATACTTTACGGCAAGATGCTGCCTAATTCGAATTTTCGATTGACAGGTTGTACTTTGAATCTGTGGAAAATTCCCAAATATGCATTCTGGTATATTTTACGGCGAAGTAGAATGTCAATTATGCATTTATGGTTTGCACCGTTACATTTATCTTATGCATGAATGACGCGGGTCAGCCGGTAGTATTATTCTTTGTCAAAAATAGTCTCAGGTTTGATTTGACTTTTATTACAACAATCCAAGAATGTAAAGAATGAATTTTAGCTCAATTATTAACCTCGAAACTGCGCCATTTATATAAAATATTCACGCATCGACGAATCTTTATTTGACACGAATAATTGGTTCCTTAAAAACCTACACTTAATCTAAAACAGGTACTATCTCACCTCCTGCAGGCTGTGAAGCAAACAAATGTTGAATATTCTGCTATGATGATTCATAAACTGTTAGAAAAATTAACAACATAGAATTACAGACCACGGATGTTGGTGTTCTGTTGGATCCATGTTGACGATGATGAAATAAAGGAGTATAAAAATATCCGTTTTATTACTATTTGGTCACGGCTTTAAACAGGTATATTAGATCTCTTCAAATGGAGTACATCCAGATGAACAAACATATGTATAAAACTTGCACGAAACAGGCACATTTTTGCTTTTTTTAATGTCCGTCTTTTCTACCCTCTTAAGTTTGGGCCTAGCATATTATGCCACTGTAAGGGAATGGTATATATCAACCCTTTTTTGCTAATTGCAATTGATCATGAGTGTTGGACTTATATTGACCTTACGGGCAGAAGAATAAAAGAGTGCCTTGTCGGCAGAGGGACAAAGGATTTATCATCTGTAACAGTAACACTTACGAAGCTAATTGTATCATCCAGTGGAGGTCTAATTAATACTACGATTAAATAATTAGAAATGGATAAGACAGCCCAATCTAATTTGGATTTTTTGCAAAAACACAATTACCCAATGTCCAATTGTCGATCTTGAAATGGCATCGTCCTTGTCTAGCGAACAGTATATATTCAAAAGTATTGATTGTATTGAGTGTGAATCGCAATACTTTGTTACAACAATTTGCCCTTATCAATTACATGTTTGTTTGAGATACAGTTCCATTATTACGTTTCCTTTGCCAGTCCATAATTTTCCTTTTTTAAATTACAGTCCATCTCGATGTGTTTATTGTTGGTGACAAGACCGCTAGAGAGCTTCTGTTGCGACGTAGAATATCTATCTATCTATCTATCTATCTATCTATCTATCTATCTATCTATCTATCTATCTATCTATCTATCTATCTATCTATCTATCTATCTATCTATCTATCTATCTATCTATCTATCTATCTATCTATCTATCTATCTATCTATCTATCTATCTATCTATCTATTTATCTATCTATCTATCTATCTATCTATCTATCTATCTATCAGTCTATCTATCTGTCTGTCTGTCTGTCCGTCCTTCCCTCCACCCACCCACCCATCCACCCATCCATCTATCTATCTATCTATCTATCTATCTATCTATCTATCTATCTATCTATCTATCTATCTATCTGTCTGTCTGTCTATCTATCTATCCATCCATCCATCCGCCTATCCATCCATTTGTCTTGGTAATAGTCACTGTCGTTTTGACAAAACGTTAAGAGTTCTGTCTCGATTGCAAAACAGCAAAGATAACAAACGATTTCTTTCTGACGACAAATGGTGTTGCTACCTGGCCAAGAATGCATCGTCAGATACAGAATTATTTCCCCATGACGATAATCTATGATTGTGGAGTCACGTTTTCTGACAGATTGTGGTTTGAAGGAAAACTGGGTCTACCGGTGACGTAAATGGACATGAAGGAAAAGGTGTTTGTACATCATGGATGGATGTGTCTACGTGTGAAATATTCAGCGAACAGTACATAAAGCTAACTTCCGAAAGTTTATTTCGCCGCATTGCACACGTAAATGCCATATGCGGTCCAGGTTACCAGCGTCGACCATCCTCTGCACAACCTTCAGCACACACTGTGATCAGTACCTTTTCCCAGCTAATTCATATAAATTTAGTTTCACAAAATTGCAACTGGGCAGCGGAAAATCAATACCAATAGTCATGTATTAAAACAAAGATGTTGTTTTTGTGCAATCACAATAACGTAGTGATGAATGCACTGTCAAAGTCAATATTTTCCTATGGAGAGATGATGCCTATTTTTACACACT
Organism: Hermodice carunculata; assembly: GCA_964020975.1. Taxonomy (NCBI): domain Eukaryota; kingdom Metazoa; phylum Annelida; class Polychaeta; order Eunicida; family Amphinomidae; genus Hermodice; species Hermodice carunculata. The sequence continues at coordinate 101,171,822 of OZ026614.1, read as the reverse complement.
ATTTTATAAAAGTACCTTATTTGGTCGTGTCGTGCACTACATAATTATCTGAATTTAATATATATATATATATATATATATATAGATATATATATATATATATATATATATATATATATATATATATATATATATAGATATATATATATATATATATATATATATATATATATATATATATATATATATATACACATATATATATGTGTGTGTGTGTGTGTATTTTTATATATAAACTTTAAATTATCCCAAAGCTGTCATGTTCATGTACCATTTTTTATACTTTCTGCTTTATTTGAAATGCAATATATGCTACGTAGCACCTCCTTGCTTTTACAGATGCATAAAGAGATAAATATATAGCATAAGAATGGTCATAGATTAATTTTGGTATTTTGTAGTGTATAGACGACTAATAAAATGCCTTTTTGGATGTTGTATTAAGTTGATTTTTTAAAATTTGATACTATCTTCTAGGGGGGCTTGACTCGGTGTAGGTAAAAATGAAATTGTAGTATGAAAACCACACACAAAATTTTTCACGTTGTAGGTATTGAATTCTCAAAACGAAAAAAAAAAAAAATAAGCTAAAAAAAAAATCTTAAGGCATAAAATTACAAGTATAAAGCATGTGTGGATCTGCGCACATGTGTTTCTCCGTAATAAGTTGCGCTTTTAAATATAAAGACTGGACTGACAAT